>LNAC01000640.1:688327-758218 GCA_002007465.1 Ailurus styani | reverse complement strand
CGGGCCTCGATCCCAGGACCCTGAGATCATGACCTGAGCCGAAAGCAGAGGCTTTAACCCACTGAGCCACCCAGGCACCCTTGATCCTATTTCTTAAATGGTTATCTTTTCACTGTAATGTCACCTGGCTGAAGAGGCAAGGGAGCACTAATCTCATTTATGAGGATTCCCCCAACAGGACTTAATCACCTCCCAGATGCCCCACTTGCTAATACCATCACTTTGGTAGTCACAATTCCAGCCTATGAATTTAAGGGGACGCAAAGGTTCACACCATAGAAATCAATGTCCTTAAATGCAAAGCTACAACTCAATGAAAAGACCGCCACACTTACTTTGACTGGAAAAACAATGATTGACCATGATTACATGTATTCACAGTAACTGATGTTAAATGATTGATGTGTTGAGATGATTTTGTGCATATAACAATTCACATATCCCAACATGGCAAGTAAAGTAGAAAACTTTCAAGAGTAAGAACATAGAAGTAGCATATCATCATATCATATCGTATCATCAACATAGTAGTAATATCAAGAGTAGATATTTCCTAAAGGTTGGTGGGTGATTACTTAAGGTTGCAATTGAGATGAGAGGGAAAAAAAGTGATGCAGATTTCAGTTTTGTTTTAAGATGTTTTCTTTACATGCAGTTTTTGTCCCCTTGTAAAAGGAAAATAAAGAAAAAACAAAAAGAGAAGGAGGAGAAGACAGAAGAGTAGGAAGAAAGGAAAAGGAAAATTTGAAACACAAAAGGGAAGGAGAAGGAAGAAGAAAAGAAGGTGAGATAGAAAGATCTAATGTTCAGAATTTGGTTTTATCTCAAAATCTTTATTCCAAAAATAATCTTGTATGAATCATTAGAGCTGAGTCAAAATAACACTGTGTCTTCAACTTGTCTTCCTAAGTACACTGGGGCAGTCAGACCAGCAGTTATCAGTGTCCCTCCCTACATTTTCATCTCCCTTTTGCATAAATATCCAAGGAAATAGCCAACACAAATTTAGCCCCTGACTCCCAGCATAACAGCCATGGAAGAGAGACCAGTGAAAAGCTAGTTCTGCTCTGATGACAAAGTTGGAAGAAATGCAATAAAAAGTCTGAGCTTGAGACACAAAGGGGTGGGCACCTTGGAACTATACCCATCCCATCATTTAGCCTAAGACCTTATCTTATTCCTTTAGCTCCTCCTGGGGCAGAAAAGATGGCAACCCTCGTATGCAAATCATGGTTAGAAGAAGCATTATCACCTCCTTCATAAGCCACATCTTCCTGAAGGGAAACAAACAATTCCATCCAAAAGAGCTGAGAACTAAGAAATGAGGCTCTGACAACAGGGCCCATCTCTGTTTTTCTGTTCTTGTTTTTTGCTGATGTGTGTACTTTGCTTTTGTCCATTGACCCAACAAATGGCTGGGGGTTTTATTCCCAAATGCCTGATGTTAAAGAAGTCTCATTCAGGGGAATCGTAACAGTGGTCTTGGGAGGACTGAATAGGCTGTAAATGATTGACACTGTCCAACAAAGCATGATGCCATCTGATGGTGATAGGAGAACACAGATGCCTAATGCACTGAGAGAATAAGAGTTCATGAGTAAACCGCTGGTGTTCAGGACTGGGACACCGCAGTCGCCATCTGCCTCACAACACCTGTGTCAGGAACAAACCCAAGCCATGCTTCTCTTCTCCTGCTATCCCACTGGACGTTAGCCCACCAAAAATGCTTTGTCCCTTTTTAGCTGAAGAAACTGAGGCAAAAGGAGAGTAAATGGCTCTCCCAAAGTCAAGTGATAAAGTAATGCAGCCTTAGCAAGAAACCGAACATTCTGTCTCCCAGATTTGTGTGCTCCTAGAATGCTTGATGAGTTAATACCTCTGATGAGTTATATCTCTGGTTTTAACATCAGGTAGGTTCTGAATAGTATTACTTTTTTTTTTTTGCCATTTTTGGATTATAATAAAATCCACATGGCACAAAATTTCCCATTTTAACCACTTTTAAGTGTACAGTTCAGTGGTGTTAAGTACAGTCACACGGTTTTGCAACCATCACTGTTCATCCACGAAACCAGCTGAAACTCTGTGCCCTTGAAACAGAAACTTCTCATTCTCTCCCTCTGGGCGGTCCTGGCAGCCAGTGCCAAGTGTTTTTTTATAGGGGGAAAAAAAAGTTGGGCTCAGTTTACAACCAGAAGTTGTAATTAGATACAGGAGGGAGGGGTTGGGGGTAGACATAAATTCGGAACTGACTACACGTAGGGGACCTTGACTGTGCTGTGTGTGTGTGTGTGTGTGTGTGTGTGTGTGTGTGTGTCTTTAAAAGATGCTCCACCTCCCAGCCCGCCTCCTAGCAATTTGCCACCGGGGTTTTGCAGTCTCCTGATTTCCTCTTGCCCCCCAAGGAGCCAGCATGGGCAATCTCCTTTGTAGTTTCAGGAGCAGGTCTGTTGCCCTGAAGGTCTCATTCTGAGCCAAGGAGTATAAAGGTAACCACTTGTTTTTCCTTTCAAAGATCTGCCCCAAAGATAGGCTGTCGCTCTTCTGGAAAGCCTGATCGGTAGGATTCCTTCAGGGGCTCTGCCCAAAGCGCTTCCTCCCATCCCCTCACCAACTTCCAAACCAAAGCTTGCCAAGAACGTCTGGAGGGAAACCTGCTGGATTCTAGCATTTCACACAAATGGCTAATCCTGGAGGTGGTGCTGTTTGCAATGGGAATCTGCACAATCACGAGAAACAGAGCGAAGGCTCACCCAGTGGAAACTGCTCGAAGAACGGGATAGTGAAAGAAGCCCAGGTAAGAGAGGAGCCCTCCCCCATCCTCTGAATGACTTGAACTTCTCCCTCTTTCTCTCAGGGGCTGTTTGGAGCTGCCGAACTGAAAGTCCTTTCTATGAAGTGTTTTATGTGTTTTAACTCTTTGGGTAATTTCAAATGCTTGGCTACGAAAAAGTTGAGCTGTGGATTAAGGGGGAGCATGTACCAGAGCAGGCACACAGACCCGAGAGCCTTCAACTGCCCCGAATACCAACATACCTACTAGACTTCTGCTTTCTGGTGAGAATTGGGGCGGGGGGGGCGGGCAAAGTGCTGCCTGCTCAGACCGGTCCGCTGCACTTCGGAGCATCAAACAATCACAGCAGGCTACCCTCCTCAGGCTTTGGCAGGAAAAGACAAGTGATAGTAAGTGTGCTGAGGTGGTGTGGCGTGGGCGGCATTTTCCCCCAGTACACGAGAAATGCCTCTCTGGCTGAAAGGCGAATTCTTTGCGCTGTTTAGTGGAGCATTGTTATGGCTTACAGCTTGATTTGGGGCCAGAGTCCTTCTTTGAAAGGACATCACAGGCATTCCTTTCTGAGACACTTCAGAAAGGGTGGCTTATTGTTCACGCTGCACACAGGAACCAAACAGGCTTTTCATTGTTTTCCCATTTGATACTTTTTTGTCTTTCTTGGCTCTTGGCTCTGACAGAATGTTAGATGGGGATGTGCCCGGGAGGAGGAGGAACTTCGGAAATGTCAGTGTATTCCGAGAGGGAGCCCGGTGTACTAGGCACCTGTGAAAAGGCAGTGCCCTCCTTCTCAGGTAATGCCCTCTGCTAAAGCAGCGCAGATGAGCTCACCTGCTTCAGGAGCAAATTAGCATAGCCAAACAGGTGGCTTCACTCTTGGGAAATGAGAGGCTGGGCAGGGAACCTGTACAGGCCTGCATTACACATCCATCCCCAAGGAGCCGGAATCCACCCAGGGAGAAGGTCGGATTGTTCTAGGAGCACAGGACAGGCAGAGCTGCCTGGGGGCCAGCCCACCACTCAGTGAATTAAATGTGTGCTTCCAGCTGGAAGAGGTGGGGGGGGGGCATTCTTGAGCCTGGGCGGTGTATGAAAGTCTGTGGTCCCAAAATGTGTTCCCCTCTTAACAGTAGGCATGACCCTGTGCTTGGACGTATCCACCAAAACCCTCAGGCCAGACCCCACAGAGAATCTGAAACCTATCACAATGTGAGGAGAAAACATTCAACTCCTAGCTTCCCCATGAGGACAATCCTAATAATATCCACCCTCCATTTGTCAGTAAGTGTTGATTCAGGCTGCTAACCACCCAAGATGCTCCTTGCTCCTGAGAAACACTGGGCACACACCCACTCACCCTCTTACCCATTCCGACCCTGAGGCCTCTCATTTGACCAGAAGGGCCTTCAAAGTCGTTCCTCTGTCTCTTTAGTTTGTCTTGGTTTTGTAATCACCTTTTAGTGTCTGAGGTTCGAAACTTAGCTCAATGGTTACAGCCACTCTTAAGAGGAAACTCAAGATCCTCAAGATTCATTACTAAGTACTCCTATAAGATGGAAAATACCCTTGGACATCAAGGCCTCTCTCAGAGCAGCAGGAAATAGGAGGGCTGCTGTTGCCTCTTCCAGAGCTCCCTCTGAAGGGCCATCCAGAACCTGTTGGTTCAGATATATTTAGGTGTTACTAAATTGAAATTTGCTTCCACTGAAAGCCTCAGTTATGACTTGAAAAATATTTTCCAGAAAGAATAAACCCTGCTGAGATCTTGGTGCAGGAAGACAGACAAGGGCCTGTTTTCCCCTTGAGGAGGTTGTAGTCATCTTTACTACATGATCTTCTGTCACTGGTTTTAGTACATTTTGCTCTAGAAACCTTTAACCAACAGACCTTAACCAAAACCCTTGACAGTTGACAAGAGCAATTCATAAAGGCTTACAGATATCCTGGGCCAGTGGTCTCCCCAACACATTGTGCCAAACTTAAGGTTCTATGAAGTGGAATCTAAGATTCTACCAGCTTCTCCCAAGATCCCTTCATGCTTTCTCTTCCTGCTACTTTGCAATCATACAGCAATACCTCTGTTTCTTTTGTGTCACAGGACCCTGCAGGACTCTGAACAAAGGGTTCTTTGGCACAAAAAAAAGTATGAAAATCTTTGTTAGGCACTCTCTCCTTAGATCCTTCCTTCTCTTTGTTCCAGTACAGCCTGGTTTCAACACCCTCATGCTAGAGTCCAGCTCACTACTCCAATATTGAGTTCAGCAAGGGAGCAGACTCCTTCTGTCTGGATAACTTCTACTTCCTTTCTGGAGTTTTGTGGAGCTTTACTCTGTTGCTGGTTGTTTTCTCTTTAAACCCCACATGACCTGAGGATGCACTGATCCTTGGTTTTCATCACTGATTAAGTCCATCTTTTGTTCCCTTGTAATATGTCATCCTACCTCTGACTTTTGACAGATGGAGCCTCAGTCAGTAACAGAACACTCTTAACCTAAAGGATTTGTTCTCCCTCCTGAGCATATCCATACAAATGATGGAAGGGCCCTTAATATCTTAACTCAAACTTGATATTTCCTATTGATTTACTTAATTCCCATAAAATTAACTGGGGATTACTAGTCACATAATTGCTTTTTCATTCCCACTCATTATTACTGACCTGGCCGTACATTCGTATTAAGAAAGCCTGAAGCCGGGGAGGTAGTCCTAGTGTCTTCATTGTTCGAAATACTGCATCGCCTCCGAGTTATCTTTTCAAGGGATGGGTCTGCATTTTTCCCTTGCTAAACTGATCCTATAGGAGCAAGGAAAACTGTCAAACTTTTCCATAATCATTCCTTTCCTAGAAAACAAAAATGTCCTGACATAAGAGTTAATCTAATTCACTGAGTTCTTTGCAAAGTTGTACTTTACAAAGTGTAGTATAGACAATCCTGAGAGGTAGTTGCTCATTCTACCATTTATTTGTTCACGTACCAATATTTTAAGAGTCTCTTGTCCTTGGGACATATAAAGATGTACCAAAAAGGACCAGTTAACTATTAGGAGAAAGCTTATATGAAAATTGAACAATAAATACTTTAAGTTAAATGAAAGTATAGGACAAGAACTTTGACAAGGCAACTATGATTTAAGGACAAATGAGTGGTACAGGTATTAAATACCAGAAGTTAAGAGAGGAGGAAAACGATAGCATGTATCAGTGGGATGCTCCATTCCAGGACTCAGCTAAACACTTTACATAGAGATCTCCTGGACCCTTGTTCCAATCCCATGAAGTGAGTGGCAGCATCATGCCCAATTTAC
The DNA here is from genome assembly GCA_002007465.1 of Ailurus styani. Taxonomy (NCBI): domain Eukaryota; kingdom Metazoa; phylum Chordata; class Mammalia; order Carnivora; family Ailuridae; genus Ailurus; species Ailurus styani. The sequence goes on along the minus strand of LNAC01000640.1, from coordinate 752,121 downwards.
AGATGAAAAAACATAAGAGATTAAGGAAGTTGTGCAAAGTTACAAGCCTGATAGCCAGGATTTGAACCCAAAACCACATGGCTCTGAAGCCAGATCCCTTTCTACTATATTCTAAGAAACCCCAGTTTGGGGTGGCCAGTGATTGCTTTGTAGTGCAAGGAGGACTCAGACTGAATTTGAGACATTTGAAATGGCAAAGTCGATGGGGAGTATATTCCTGGGGGCCAAATAAATAAAAGAAGAGAGAGGAGCCCCAGAGATGAATGTAAGCATTGCCAGGTGAAGGGCAGGGGAGCAGAGGTCATAAATCATTCCAGAAAGGACGAGGAAAAAGCAAAGGCTGGGAGGTGACAGAGTGCAAAACATTTGAGAGACTTCTCTCGGTTTGGTGAGGATTCAGCATAAGAGAGAGTCTATGCCCAGCTGGTGCTCAGTAAATGCTCCATGAAGGGGGAAGAGTAGGCAGATTCGTGGAATTCCTTCTTAGCTCTGTAAACATTGAATATGAGGCTTCTGTTCTCCCCACTTCTTCATATCCTTCTGAAGCCCACAGTGTCCTGGTGCATCTGCTTTTCTGCCACAGTATAAACTTCTAGACAGTGAGAACCATGACTTATAGTTCAGTTCCACACTGTGGTAGCTACCTGATAGGCCCTTGTAACACATCCATCCATACCAAATCTTCATGTCTGTGGGGGTCGTCTTACCTGCACACCGATGGAAACAGAGGTCAATAATCTCACCAATTATAAAGAGAACTCATAAACTACAAGTTTTGGAGAGCCCTTGCAATTGCTCTGAATGTTCATCCACCCTTGTCTTCCACAATCATTCTCTACTACCTTTTGCTTTTGGTTCTCAATTCTTTTAACAAATGCTCAACGTGACAAAGTTTCTCTGTGATCTCCTTAAAGAGTCTCACTTTCTCACAGGCTCATCATTCTAAAGCATTCCCATATGTCAGGTGTTACAGCTTTCAGATGAAAATATTCTGTCTTCATTTATAGTAGCTCATCAATATGGCTGATAAGTAAATAAATATAATATTTAATGACAAGTTCTATAATAGATGTTGCAGTTATCTATTACTGTGTAACAACTATTCCAACTACCCCAAAATTCAATAGTTTTAAACAGTTGCTGATGATTTCTGTGGGCTAGGAATTCAGGCAAGGCTTGGTAGGGATGGCTCTCTGTGCTCCATATGCTGTTTAATGAGCATCTTATGTGGACCCACTGAGACCTTGGTACTGGCTGTTGTCTGGGGAACCTTATATCTCCTTCACAGGGATACCCTCTCCATGTGGTCTCTGAGTATCAACAGAGTAACTCAAGCTTCTTTGAATGAAGGCTGGTTTCTATGAGAGTGAAAGTGGAAACTACACTCCTCTTAAGGCCTTAGGCTCACTTCTACCACGTTCTGTTGTCAAAGTTAGTCACAAGGCCAGCCCAGATGCAAGGGGAAGAGAAATGGGCTCTGCTCCTTAACGAAGCAAGCTTGCAAAGTCACATTACAAAAGGTTGTGAGGGATCAGAGGAATTATTGTGACCATCTTTGGAAACAGTCCATCATAGCAGAGATCTATGAACCATGTTTGGGAATACACAGAAGGGGCATCTGACCCAGGATAGGAACACAAAGAAGTCACTCTTGGCCTAACTCTTAAAGGCAGAGTAATCAGGCACATAGTCATGGAAAGGCATTTTAACAGAAGGAAACACTCTTAGAAAGATACAAAACATCAAGACGTGATGTGTTTGGTCATTGGATGTTGAGTAAATGAGACTAACTTTTGGATGTTTAATGGAGATAAGCAGGTAATAAGCCTGTAAAAGAAGGTGGGATAAGATCATAAAATACCTTTGTCTTAGTTTACATTTGCCCAGGAAACAGACTTAGACATAAGGATTTGAGACAAGAAATTTATCTGGCAGGTGAACCCAGGAATTAAGGGAATAGAGAAGTGAGACACATAAGAAAAGGAAGTCAATACATTCGTGAACAGGTTACCACTGCTGGCAACTAGGAATCAGACTTTCTTTGGGGAGGAGGGATGGGGGCAGGCAACTCGATAATGGTATAGAATATGCCTCAAAGTTGTCCCAACTAAGTCATAAGAAAAAGAGGTATATGTCAACTAAAACCTGTCCATCATCAGTTGAGGGATTCTCCCAGGAACATTAGCAATAGAGCACTCCTAGCCTGACTTCACGTGACCAGAGAAAGCCCTCAAACTGCACTATAGGTGCTTGTAGTAAGAAATCATCAGAATGCCAGGAGACCTGGATACCAACAAAAGTGTATAACCATATATATTTGTAATGAGGAACTTTGAGTAGAGAATCTGCGTGATCAAATGTAGCTTTCTCAGGCTGTGTGGGTTTTATCTCTGGTGACTTTTAGAGCATGGCATTATGGATTATCTTTGGCCTAATGGACTAGTCATCATGTAAGACTAGATTGTGCTACAAGCAACATAAACAGAGCCTCCTACTATAGCTAGCAATGGAGAAAACAAAAGAAGTATGTCAGGGCTGAATATCATTGCCATGATTTTCTCCCTTTGCACTCAAAAAAACTGAAAAAGTAGGAACTATGAAGAAAAATGTGAAGTTTATCTACATAAAAATCTAAAACTCTGTGGGGGGGAAAACATAAAGAACAACGAATAAGAATCAATTGGAAAATGTAATCGAAGTAAAATATCCATTTACACTAGCTTCAGAAACATGTTGTACTTGGGAATAAATGTAAGAAGTGAAAAATCAATTTGAAGAGAAAATCAATTTTGAAGACTGCATTTAAACACTGCTGAGGGACATAAAAGCAAACTGGAATAAGTGTAAAGGCATACAGTCTTCATGGATAGGAAGACTCAAGATGAAAACTATGTTAATTCTGCCTAAATTAATCCATAAATTCCATGTGAGCCCAATACATGAAACAACATCATTTTTTTGAACCAGATGAATGACTTTTAAAAGTAATGTAGAAAAATTAACAAGCAAGAATAAACAACAAATTTATGAAAAAGAATGATATTGAGAGGGAACCAGCACTACCAACTAATAAACCTTGTTATGCAGTGCAAGAATTAGAGTGGTTTTATATTATCACATGGAACACACAGATAAATATTATATTTATTGTTAAAATTAATCCATAATAGTGTTAAAAATATGAATTTTTAATAATATTTACAGGTAGAAACTATAATAGGAGCCATAAAAGAAGACATTGAAAATGTGATGACCTAAAAATCAAATATTTCTGTCTGCATGGCAACAGAACAAAAATAGCACCATAAAATAATCAGAAGGTAAATTACAGACTGGGAAAAATGTTTGTAATTCATATCATGAAATGCAACTTCTTAATATATAAAAAAAACTTTTAGAAACCAATACAAAAAAATGTACAAAGCCAAAGGAAAAAAAATATATAGGGAAAGATATGAAGAAAGTCCAAGTGGAAATATAAAAGGCAAGAAATGGGAGGAGGGGGCACCGGAGTGGCTCAGTTGTTAAGCATCTGCCTTCAGCTCAGGTCATGATCCCAGAGTCCTAGGATCGAGCCCCGCATCAGGCTCCCTGCTCTGTGGGAAAGCCTGCTTCTCCCTCTCCCACTTCCCCTGCTGGTGTTTCCTCTTTCGCTGTATCTCTGTCTGTCAAATAAATAAAATCTTTAAAAATAAAAAATAAAAAATAAATGGGAGGAGAAGATCAGGGAAGTGAGGACAGGGAAGGAAAGGAATATACTAGAATCAGTTTCCATGAGAGGGGAAAGAAAATATCATTTTTCATGTTGTGTCTGTAGGATATACAAGCAAGTTGAAACTTAATTGGTATAATCTAATTATTTTGATCACTTCAATAATAATAGTAAAGCCAATAAATAACATTATTGGTACTTGCTCCTTGCCAAGTCCTTTTTTTTCCTTAAAGATTTTATTTATTTATTTGACACAGAGAGAGAGATTACAAGTAGGCAGAGAGGCAGGCAGAGAGACAGGGAGAGGAGGAAGCAGGCTCCCTGCTGAGCAGAGAGCCCGATGCGGGCCTTGATCCCAGGACACTGAGATCATGACCTGAGCTGAAAGCAGAGGCTTTAACCCACTGAGCCACCCAGGCACCCACCAAGTCCTTTTATAAAATTTGCCTCACTTAATTCTCATAAGAATACTGCCAAATGGGCGCCTCTCTCTGTGTCAAATGAATAAATAAAAATCTTTAAAAAAAAAAAAAAGAAAAAGAATACTGCCAAATGGATATTATGAGCCATATTTGTATAGATGAGGAAAGTGAGGCTCTGAGAACATAAATAACTTCCCAAGGTCACACAGCTAGAAGTAAACTCTATATCATACCCCTTAGCCAATTCTTTTTACTCCAACACTTTGCCCTGGACCCCATGGTATTATCTGCTTTTGATTAAAATAAGACTAGAAACCTTTAAGAATTGAAAATAATTCCAGTTGCCTAAGTTATCAAAGAAAAGAAAACGGCTTATGCTTTCATTGTGACTACAAATAGACTAGAATATCATGCTCTCATTCCTAATACATGTTGGCCTCTAGTTAAGAACTTTGGGAGGTAATTAAGAAAATAATTATGATAATCTCCAACATGTATTGAGTCTTTCTAAATGCCAGGCATTCTAAGTGCTTTGGATTCATCATCTGGCAACATTCCTCTGAGGTAGATACTCTTATTATTACACCCATTTTATTTATTTTATTTTATTTTATTTCATTTCATTTCAATTTTTAAGATTTTATTTATTTATTTGAGAGAGAGAGAGAAAGCACGTGGGGGTGGGAGGTGCAGGAAAGGGCAGAGAGTGAAGGAGAGGGACAAGCAGACTCTTCACTGAGCCTGGAGCCCAGGAGGACTCCCTCCCATGACCCTGAGATCATGACTTGAGCTGAGATCAAGTCAGATGCTTAACCTACTGAGCCACCTAGGTGCCCCTATCAAACTCGTTTTAGAAGTCTGATAGAGGAAACAGAAAGTTTAAATCCTCAGCTCACAAGTATCAACTCTGGGTTTGGAAATTAGGTTTGTCTAATTCTAGAACCCAAGCCCTTAGCCTACATTGCTTCTCTAACCACAAGATTCTAATAGAAATGGGATTCATACCAGCTTCCACAGGGAAGTGGCAAACTGAACTCAGCCTTTGAAGGGCAGAGTCAGTGTGGGTTAAAGTTATTGTGGATTGTTTTGCTTGCTTTATTTATTGTTCTTACTGAAAATTTAGCTTTGCACCAAACTGTCACATACCAGAGCTTTCAATATGAAACATAGTCCACTCATGGACAAACTACATCAATGCACTGGCCACCCCCCACCCCATTCTTCACTTTAAACAATTCTGAACTTAAAGAAAATCAACCCATGTAACTCTAAGTCTTATGGACTCTGACTGAGCCCCAGATGGATCTGGAGATTATTCAGTTTTCAGAAGCTTCTTTATGGCTACCCTGAATAGGCAGTTAACTTAGCACAGGATTTCCTGGTAATAGTGACATCTTGGACATGTGATGTGATAGATGAAGGATAATGTGCAAATTCTTTGGGGTATTTCCCATTGAGAGATGGAATCTTTTCCACTCCCTTTGAATCTGGGCTGGACCTAATGACTTACTTGGCCAACACCATGAGACAGAGGGGATAATCTGGAACTTCTGAGACCAAGTTACAGGAAGCCTTGTGGCTTGAACCCAATCCTTTTAGAACACTGACTCTTGGAATCCAGCCACCATGCTTGAAGAAAGCCCAAGCAGTCCCAAAGAGAAGCCCGAGTAGAGAGAAACCAAGTGTCCTTACTGTGGCCTGGCTAAGATGCAGCACCAATGTAGATGTGTGAGTAAGATATCTTGGAAGTAGGTCCTCCAGCCTCGGTGTCTATCTGCTCCTGATGATACTTCATGCAGTATGGATGTGTTGTCCTCACTGAGCCCTGCTCAAATTATAGATTCCTGAGCAAACAAATGATGTTTTAACATGGCAATGGTTTGTTAAGCTGCAGGAGATAAATGAACATGTGGATATTCTCTTTAAAATGCCCAGAAAAATCACTCTACAATCTCACTTAATAACCATTTTTAGTGCTGACATTTGCATTTTGAGGGAAGAGTTTGGGCTATCCATTTGCATTTAACCTGTGGCAAAGATGCCTTTCCCGAAGCTGTACACTTTTATTTGTGTGTGTGTGTGTGTGTGTGTGTGTGTGTGTGTTTTAAGATTTTATATATTTATTTGACAGAGAGAGAGAGATTACAAGTAGGCAGAGAGGCAGGCAGAGAGAGGAGGAAGCAGGCTCCCCACCAAACAGGGAGCCTGATGTGGGGCTCGATCCCAGGACCCTGAGATCATGACCTGAGCCGAAGGCAGAGGCCTTAACCCACTGAGCCACCCAGGCGCCCCTCTTGTGTTTTGAAATAAGGACTGTATGCTTTAAGATGAGGGTCTAGTGGATATATCCAAATACCAAATACAATAAATGCAAATATTACCAGTGCAAAAACGCAATCATTTGAATGCTATCAAGTCTGATGTGTAATTATTCAACCAGAGGATGATGCATAATTTACTGCATTATCTATGAAGAAAGGGCTGACTCAGGAGCATATGTTTGTTCAGGTGCAGATGTTTTTATTAATTGAAAGAATACATGTTTTTAATTAATATACTTAATATAGACCAATTAAATACTTATTTTATCTATTTGTTAAGGTTTCCTAGAACAACTTTCCCTTTGGAAATACTGCTAGAGATAGATTGATATTAATCTAATTAGTTGCAAGAGATCAACTGCATTTATTTTTAAATACACTTAATCTTTTTACTAGGTATTGTCACATTTGTCTCAGTAGGCCTAAACTAATGTAGTTTTTCTGGAATTCTGAAAACCTGTAAATTCATGTGAGAAGGAGCTATTGCCGCCAAATTAGAAACAAATTAAATTAGATTAACATTTAAAAAACAACAACAACGCTGTAAGCATAGCTCTGAGATGTATTCAAAATCATTCTCTACAATCTACTTTATTCATCACACTGCCAATCGCCAATCTGAATATTGCTGTCTCAAGAGTTTTACCAGATTGGTTGACAGACCGTATGATTTTCAAAAGAAGCTGGAAATCCAAATGGGGTGGGAAGAGGTGCCAGAGAGAAAAGTATCCAGATTTTTAAGTATTGGCATGTAATCTTTAAAAATTCAAATAGTGTGGATTTCAAGGAAATCTACCAGCCACAAGTCTGCAACCTCTGAGCTATAAGCAAATAGGATGAGAAAGCTAAGAGGTCATTAATCGAGTGCTCCTTGCTCATATTTATTAGGGAAAATGGCTCAGGGAATTTGGGTCTTCTTAATTTAGATTTTGTATTTTTAAAAAGCAATAGGTGAATCTTGCATATTCATTTTCCTGAGTTGTTATATTAACATTTGATCCTGGGATGTGCAAGTTTGAGGAAAAATTGTGACCAACCACACATACTTGATTTCCCTGACCAAATATTAGGTCTCATTTGTCAGAATGTCCTAGAACTGACAATATTTTATAGGTCATATCTCATCTCTCAAGCTTCATAGGAAGTGACATACAAACCTTACATTAGATAATGCAATCATAAGGCCTGGTCACTATTATTGTTCTCTATATATGCTATAACTGGGCTTTCAAAAGTTGCCTAAGAAAAAGGCTATGTGCAAGTCATGATTAGCCTCATAACTACAAGTTGTACCTGACTGTTCTTTCTCTGCCATGTGGGGGTTAGCCTCTTGGAAGTCAAGGATCCTCTTGAGAAGCTGATAGATACTTCCTATGGAAAGACGAATATGCCCATAAATCACAAAGCTTTCCATGTAGAAAATTCACACCTTCCCTGACTTTCTCAGATTCCCAGGTTAAGAACCTCAGCCCTGAAGTTCTTTTATGATTTAGGCTACATCTGCTCTCACAACCCAATCAGAAAAACCAGCAAATCAACCTCTCCAGAGAAGATAGGGTAAGGGATTCACATGTTGATTCACCAAAGAGAGAAAAACACACTTAACGCAAAGCCATTCGGGTGACAAACCCCACCTGTGTTATTTATTTATTTATTTATTTATTTATTTATTTATTTATTTGGAAAATTTATTTTAGAATTTTGCCTTCTACAACACTACGATGCATTCATGTTTCTTTTACTATAAAACTACTTTTATTTTTTTATTGTGTTATGTTAGTCACCATACAATAATATATCATTAGATGAAACTACTTTTAAATCCTCCACTTAAAACCTTGAGTAAAACTGAACTCAAAGTTAAAAAGGTATTTTCTTTTCTGGTGGCTTTTCACAGCCCAGCACCCCTCAGGATTTCCCAGAAAATCACTTAAGGAGGAATGGATAGCAGGAAGACCAATATTCAACATCACATAGAGCTGGGTTTGAGTCCCAGCCCTGCATCTTACTAGCCCTGCCAAATTGGGCAGATAGCTTCGTGTCTCTGATCCATATTCCACAAGGCAATGGTGAAGATTAAATGAGATAGACTATGTAAGGCCCCCCATAACTATCAGAGATATAGTAGATAGTCAATAAATGGTAGCTATTATCTTTTAAAGTTAGCCTAAAGCCATCTGTTTCTCCTCTACTACTATTATAAGAGTGTTCAATACAAAGCCTGGTATATATAATAGGTGCTCAATAAATGAGAGTTGTAAACCCTCAAATTCCTTCATCCAATGGTGCCTCCTCAGACCTCATTTTACTTGACTTTTCAGCAGCATCTGATGCAAGTAATCACCCCCTCCTCCTTAAATCACATTCTTCTCTTGGCTTCTGGGATACAAGACTCCTATATCATTAACTATTCCTTTATAGTTTCCATTCCTGGTTTCTCTTCATCTTCTTGACCTTTAAGCAATGGAGTGGCCCAAGACTCAGTCCTTGTACCTCTTCTCTTTTCTGACGGTGTTTCTTTCATGATGATCTGATCTTGGCTCATCTCTGTGTGTGCATGTGCGTGTGCGTGTGCGTGTGCATGTGTGTGTGTGTGTGTGTGTGTGTATGTGTGTGTATCTGGGTCATTTCCAACTACCTACTTTCCATTTGGGTAATCAAAAGGCATCTCCAACTTATCATGTCCAAAACTGAGCTCCTAAGACTTCTACCCTCCACCTTCAAACCTGCTCCTCTTATAGTCTTTCCTGTCCCAGGAAATGGCAACTCTGTCCTTCTAGTAGCTCAAGTCAAAACTCAAGCATCATTCATGACTTTTCTCTCTCATTTGACATTCAATCAGTCAGCAAGTTTATGATCCTACTTCCACGGTATATCCAGAATCTACTTCTCACCTCCCCACAGCAACCATCCCAGTCTCAGCCACCATTACCTCTCACCTGGATTGTTACAGGAGGTTCTTCTTTTCTCTCTGTGTTCCAGTTACCTACTACTGGCATAACCAGCCATCCCAACACATAGTGACATTAAACAATAATCATTTTATTATGTTCATAGATTCTGCTGGTCAGGAATTCAGAAAAGACATATCAGGAAAGCTACTTTTCTGTTCCATGATATCTGGGGCCTCAACTGGGATGACTCTCTTGGCTAGATCTGGAAGAGCTGGGCCAGAAGGACCTGTCTCCAAGATGGCTTCCTCATTCCCATGTCTGGCATCAGGGTGGAATGGCTGAAAGAAAAGACAAGTAGGGATTACCAATGTGGCCTCTCTAGCAGACGGTCTTTAAGAGTGTTTTCCAGTAAATGGAGTAGAAATCTCATGGCCTTTTATGACCTGCCTCAGAGCTCAGCTTCACTTCTACCCTGCTCTATAGGTTGAAGTAGTGAAAAGCAAGCCCACATGGTTCAAGGGGAAGGGATCTCTCCCCACCTTAACTTCTTAGTGGGAAGAATATCAAAAAATTAATAGATAAATTTTAAAACCACCATATTCTGCTTTTACCTCTGCCTTCCCTTCCACTACCAGCAGAAAGACTGTTTTCAACAGAACAGCTAGAGGGATCTTGTTGAAATGGAATCCAGAGATGTCACCCTTCTGACAAAATCCTTCCCATGGCTCCCATTTTACTCAAAAGACAAAATCCTTACAGTGGTCTAATAAGGCCCCATGGGTTGGTCCTCTTCAACCCATCTCCTGCTCTTTTTCCCCAATGCTTATTCTATTCCAACCACACTAGAGCAAGCAGGCCGTACATCCTCCAGTCTGAGGACATTCACACTTCCTCTTCTATATGCACTTCCCAGATGTCCACATACCTGCACCCTCCCTGCCCTCAAGTCCTCACTCAAATGTTACCTTCTCCGTGAGATATAAGCTAATGACCCTATCTAAAATTGCAAACCTTCTCACCCCTTCCCTTCCCTTCCTGATCGTTTTCATTTGTCCTTAACACTGTGTACACACACAGACACAGACACACACACACACACACACACACACACACACACACACATTAATTGATTTCCAATCTCTTGTCTGCTTCATCCTCTAGAACATAAGCACCACGTGGGCAGGGATTTCTGTCTTATTTACAGCTGAATCCCCAGCACCTAGACCAGAGCCTGTACATAGTAGGTGCTCGATATTATTTGCAGAATGAATAAAGACCACCTATTTGTGTTAATCTATTGTTTGTAAGAATCTCCTTTCAGCTTATTTTGTTTGCTATTTAAATTGCCATTTTCTTTCCATATGCCTAGTTCTTTAAAATATAGGGAAAGCCCCACTTAATGTGATATACAGGCTTCTTTGTAAATTTCAAAGTGGAAAACCTCTTACTAATTAATTTACAGTTCTCCTAACCTTTGTTGGAGAACATGGCTACTATTCATTGACCTCTTTTTAATAGTCAACAAACCACTAGATTACTTTTTATGACCAGGCAGCAACATGCTTTTATACTGATATCCAAATATTATATATACTCTAGGCCTGGGGTCAGGGAAGATGCTTTAAGTAAGTGGAACTTTTTGAAGGAAATGAAAACAGAAAACAGAAATTAAATATCACTGACCCATCCTGATGATTCCTGCCTCTTAGTAGGAGATGAAACATACCTGGATTAGAGATAAAATTACAAATACCTCAGGGAATATAAGCCTGTCATCTGGTTTTAATAAGACTCTGCATTCTTAGGGTTGAATGTCCAAATAAAGTCGGTACAATCTATTCTCCCACAAATGTCCCTGTATATAAGATGATTTTTAAAACATCATTTAACAAATGTTTACATCACACTACATGCTAAGAACCTTACAAATACTAGTAATTCAGTTGTTCCTCACAACAACTTTATGAGTTTGATACTCTTACTCTATGCCATTTCTTAGATGAGTCAACTGAACATATAAAAATGAAGTAAATTTGCCTAAAATTAAACCTCTTAGTAGTGCTTAGTAGTGCTGGCTGGCCCCAAGTTCTACATTTTTATCACTAGGAAAAAAAATGCCTTTTTCTCAAATGTCTTATTGTGAATATTTGCATAATCACATAAAAAATAAAGGAGTTCTACCATAAATATTCATATACTTGCCACCTAGATTCTCCAATTAACATTTTACTATTTTATTTTATTGCATGTCTATCCATCTATCCATTCTTCTATCCACCTATCAATTCTTATGTTTTATGCATCCCAAAGAAAGTTATAGAATCAGTACACTTCACCCCAAATCTTTCTGCATGCATATCATGTGGCTTCTCTAGTTGTCTACAGTTCTTTTTTTTTTTTCCTTCTTTTGAGCTAAAATCTACATATAATGAAATGGACAAATCTGAATTACACCACTCAATAAATTTTGACCTACATTGCCTTTTGATTGTTCTTATTGGGAAAAGTTTTATAATATAGTTTTGACTGTGGAAAGATGTTATAAAACTGTCCATTTAACATTGGAGAGTTTAATCTCTGGACAAAATGTAATCAAACCAAATGAGAGTACATCCACCTGGTGTGCAGCAAGCCAAGAAAAACTGACACAGAGCTTTGGCTGTGAAGGAAGATGGGCTACTTATTGGGTGATGTCACCCAGGAGAACAGGGAGCTAAGGCTCAAAAATCCCAAACTCCCCAACAGTTCACAAGTCAGGGTTTTTAAGGACACAATTGGGGGCAAGTGTCTTCTGAGAAGTTGGACACTGTTGATTGGAGGCCCAGGAAGTCATGTTAATAGAGGTCACCTAGTTGCTTCTGGTGCCTCTCTGGTCCTATGGAGGTCTATTGCCTCTCAAAAGACTTGGAATCTGAAAAATACCTTTGTTCTTTATGTTGGATATTCTATTAGGTGTATCTGGTGCTTGTTTGTTCTGAATAGTGCTGCCTGTATGTACTCAAGTTAACTACTTGTACATGCATAAGCTAGTGAGTTTGCATTTCTGTATGTTTCTTTGAATGACAAAGAAGCATTCTTATCTCTAGAGCCTGGGTCTGTATGTCTCCTGGCTGGTCCATTCATGCCTGAAAATGATATCACCCCTATGTTCATTCTTCCATTTGAACTAGCAAGACAGATGCTGGCTTCAAAGAGAAGCAAGTAATGTGTAAATTGGCATCTCATTAGGTAAAGGAAGGTTCAACAGAAGGCTTGTCTAGAGAAACTTCCTTGTTGTACACCTAGAATTCCAAAGGGATTAAGAGCCATTTTCCTTTTCTGACCTTAGTATAATCCATCTGACAGAAGGGGAGTTAGTTTAGAAATCCCTACAATTCCACTCCATCCTTTGTCTTCTTACAGATGGAGGAATGAAGGTCAACGAAACTAAGTGATACCTCCAAGGTCACATCAGTGTGAAGACCCCCTCTCCAGCCACACACTATTAAAGCAAATAGCTAGGGACCACAATATCCAAAGACTCAAAGTGATATGTTATTTCAAATTCGTTAGCTTCCCCTTTCAAAATTAATATCTCAAAATTGCATTTGTCTCATGTAAGAAGTAAAGGCATCTCCTTTCCTATTTCCCAAAATAAATGCCACACGTAGAAAGCTTTTTTTTTTTGCATATCTGAGAACAGCGTATCAGAAAAATCAATATTAATTAGAGTGAGTGATGCTACGATGTGTGTTTATGCTTTTGGAAATAGTATTGTTAATCTTCACAATGGGTTTTCAAATTTCACACATAAGGATCCAAGGTTTGAAGAGGTCAGACAGTCTCTCACATGGCTAGTAAGTAGTGAAACCAGGATCATCTGACTCCTAATGTCACATAACCTGTTGCCACACCCCACAGCCCTCCTGCCCTAAAAAACTGAATCATCACATAAAGATTGCGAGTAGGACTTCCCGTTGGCCCTATGTAGACTTGAATTTCAGCTTCACATTAGTAGTTCTGTGACCTTGAGCAAGTGGCATAATCCCTTTGTGCCTGAGTTTCCCCATCTGGAAATAAGGACCAGTTGCCCACAGTAAATGGCCTAACAGCACACTCTTCCCTGGTTTCCTCCCCTTCCCTATCTCATTCTCCCTCTCTACCAGTGCTTCCTGGGGTCACTTTCTAGATGAGCAACTTGCATTTGAGTCCTTTCCTCAGGGTCTTCTTCTGGGGAACCCAAAATTAAAACAATGATGTCTTAAATACTTAACAGTTCTTTGCCCTTTTAACTCTCAGCATCAAGTACCCAGATCCTTATAACTGTACAATCAACCTATATCCAGGATCTTACTGGACACGTACATCAATGCAGTGAGGTAGACAGAATGACTGTTATTGGTCCATTTTAGGGATCAAAAAACCTGGGCTTAGAAAAATAATGAGACCAAAGCCACATGGATGATGGGGACAGAGCCGAATGACAGTCTCAGACATTCTGACTCTAAAGTTCAAGGAGGTCTCAAAGGACTGGCTGCAGTACACATTTATCCAGCTCTTATTCAGCACATAACTCCATCAACTGCTCCTAGCAAGAACACATGGGTAGTGAAAATAATCAAGACATCTTTCCTTCAGTAGTTTAATTCACAAGAAGAAGAGTGCTATTTTTGTTATTATACTTACTCAGAAGAACAGCCTCAAGGGTCAGTTCTGGTAAATTAAAAAACAAAAATCCATGAGATTCTAAAAGCCTTGAAAAATATTAATTTCTACCCTAGCTGTCCATAGTCAAGCAGCAAAGTGATTTTACATGGGATATCAGATAGCCCAACTTCCTATAAATCTTTCTTTTAAAATCATTTACATTTGTCTTCACATCCTTATGTTATATAGCATATGTATTCCTCAAAAGTACCTTTTCTTGAGCCCTTTATCAACTTCAAGTTCATTTTCAAACACTTAACATTATGAACATTTGCTTCCAATCAGTTCACTTCTCGGTTCCTTTTCTGAGTTTGCCCAAGGCAATGACATTGATGACACGCGAGGAGCTCTGGGGTTCTTGTAATAATAGCATGTTTCTCAGTTACCTACTTGATCATTGTTCCTAAGGAAACTAAGCTCCAGGTTGTCTCAAACACCTGAATAATAATGGCATAAATAATCTCAAATCTCAGAGAAGCACGTTATCTCATTTTCTAGATCTTATTGACACATTTCTCAATAGGTAACTGAGACTTGAATAGGTGTCATCACTTGCCCAAGACCTCAAAATGGCCAGTCCAGAGCAAGACACACCTCTGTCCACTTCCAGTTTCTAGCACCACTACACAACACTGCCTTTCATATCATAGAACTAAAACTAATCCCAGAGGAGCTCTTGGCATGAACACTTTTTGCCAACTCATGCAAATCATTTGGGACACCAGGAAAAATCCCACAACTGATGTACCTCAGGATTTGGTTTGTTAGTTATGCAAAAGGGGCTGTCATTTTCTTTAAAAGGCCATGCTTGCCACTTGGCCAATTCTTTTTTATTCTTTTTAACTAAGTTCTATGCCCAAAGTGGGGTTCTAACTCACAAACCCCGAGATTAATCACATGCCCTACTGACTGAGCCCACCTGGTGCTCCACCACTGATAAGTTCTTAGCAAGATCACTGATTCAAGTGCCTACAGATTGAAAACAGAAGTAGTCCACATGGTGGCCTGAGAAAATAACAGAAAGCATGAAAAAAATCAGGTCATGAACAACAGGGGTATTGTTGTTGTTAAGTGTAATTAAACTTTACACCAATCAGACAACTCAGACCTTGCATCCATTCACTGCTTGGGGCTCAGAAACTGATGGCTAAAAATGCCCGAATCTATTTAGTTTGTTGATGTAGGAATACAGATAAAAACTAGTCAAGATTAGCCTTTATCTTGGGGAAGTTATTTTTTTCTATATTATATGTCACATGATAAGAAAAATTAATCAGATAATTATAGCTATGACCATGGAAATTATCATATTTTTTGGAAGCAAAGAAATAAATTGTTATGGTATCACATTCTTGGTGAATGGGTTGTTTGGAGACAGTGTACTTATTTTTCCAAGGGGAAAAGTTTTTATGGAAAATAAAATAGTGCTGCCTTCCACAGAAACAAAAGACTTCAGCAAGGAAATGCTAACAGTGTTCAACTAATCTCTTTAAGGACACATTCTGGGGGTGCCTGGGTGGCCCAGTCAGTTAAGCCTCCAACTCTTGGTTTTGGTGCAGGTCATAAACGCAGAGTCATGGAACCGAGCCCTGAGTTGGGCTCCATGCTGGGCATGGGTCCTGCTTACTATTCTCTCTCTCCCTCTCTGTCTGCCACTGCCCATTTGCCCATCCCCCCCCATCTATTGGACACTCACTTTCTCTTTCAAAAAAAAAAAAAGGACACATTCTCACATTCTGTCTTCGAAGGCGAGCAAAATATGAACCAGGTTATAGGTTCCTAAGCTGCTCTTGACATACATAAAATGTGAATGATTTTATAGGGTGAGAGACAGAGAAAGGGAGGAGAAAAGCAAGGAGAATAGGTATACGCAACGACGAACCAAATATTAATAAACACACAGAGAAGAAAGAGCAACTGGATCCTTAGCAAGTTTCTCTCTTTCTAGGTAGCAGGGCCTTCTGCTTCTTCATATTGCTGAAAGTCAGGCACTGTTTGGCCTAACTTCACAGAACAGGAAGTTTCGGGTGCGGCCCAAGTACATAGGTTCAGCATCATTGAGGTACAAGAAAAAAATAGATTCAGTTTTATTCAAAGAGAAAAACCATTGTCTGTAATCCAAGTTCAATCCATTGAGCTTAGCCAAATGACTCCCAGAACCACATTTTGTGCACTTCTAAGAGCCCCACCCTTGTTATAGCTCACCTATGAGTCACTGGCTGCCTGGCGTGGTAAAGAAATACCACAGTGCACACCTCACCTAGTGTCAAAGCACACCTGTGTTGTTGGTTCATTCCCATGCAGTTTAAGAGATTCCTTTTTGATTTGGGGTTGTAAGTTCAAAATTTCAGAATCACCTGAATAAATTTGCTTCATTAAATCTTCTTCCAGTGTGGATATAGGAAAGCCTTTAAAATTACCAACCATATGACCACAAATCACTGTGAATCATTGAATGTGGGTGCTTCCAAAGATCTGTTCTTCACCCAGCCTCCAAGGACCTTCTGAAAACACATATCTGATTACATTCTTAAGCCACAGATTTTTCCCAAACTCATCAGTAGCTACCTTGTTAGGATCAAGGCTGAAATCCTAAACTTGATTTATGAGCTCAGCATAACCCCTGGGCTATTCATTCAGTCATTCATTCATCAAATATTTATTGGATAGCTGCTATGTATCAGATGTCATTCTAGGCACTGATGTACTAGCAATGGACAGAATGGATGGACTCCCCCAGAAATGACCCTTGACCATGCCTGTCCCTTCACTGTCCATGCCTACCAAACACGGTGCCCTTTCCCCGCTTCCCACAGTTCAGGTTCTTCCTTCTGCTGGTAACATTATACATGGTAAACTCCTACTGATTATTCAGATCTCATTTTAAACACTGTCTTCTTTAGGAAGGTCATTCTCTTTTCCTGCACTAGGTCAGATCCCAAATCTGTCCATCCCACAACACTCTTACTTATTCATCATTTCCCTTTTTGTAAGTATTTGTTATGCATCTGTATTTCCATCTAGACCAGGGGTTGTCAAAATTTTTCTCTAAAGGGCCATATAATAAATTTTTTTCAGCTCTGTGGGCCATGCAGCCTCTGTCACAACCATTCAATTCTGCCGTTATAGCATGAAAGCAGTCATAGACAATACATAAACAAATGGGTGTAGCTGTAGTCCAAGAAAACTTTACTTATAAAAGCAAGTGGTGGGCCCTATCTGCCCAGTACACTGCAATTGGCTGACCTCTGAACAATAGAATTTCCTGTGGTAATGGAAATGTTGTATATCTGCTCCCTTCCGTAAGGTAGCTACCAGCCACGTGTGGTTATCAAACACTTGTAATGTGGCTAATGTAACTGAGGATCTAAGTCTCTAAATTTATTTAATTGTAACTTTAACTTTCAATGTAAATAGCCACATGTGGCTGGTGATTATTTTATTGGATAGCACACACAAAGACCATGAGGTCAGAGGCTGTGACCCCCTTGGTCACCACCATATCATTTGGACCTAGCACAGCAGCTGGCACAGGGTAGGTACTCAATACTTGCTGAATGAATGAATGAATAAATGCATAAGGATGGGGTGACTTAGCAAACTTCCTGTTTGCTATTTACCACTGCTATATACTTGCCGAGATGTTGCCACTAACTACTTCTTACTCTCTCGTCCTGAAATATTATATTTTTGTATGCATGTTTTATCTCCCCTTTAGCCCATGAGCTCTATAAAGATGGGCTATAAGAGAGACTCCCTGGATGATTCTTCTCTTGCACATTATTGGTATATGCCCATGGTAGCCAGCCTTCCCACAGAGTATTTGCAAGTACCACTACTTATCTGGAAAAGGAAAAGATTCAGCCCTATAACTATTTTATTTCTGAAATATGTTTCAATCTGTCCCAACGATCTTTATTCAAGCTTTTCTCCTTCAACTTTGCTATTGTAAAGTTGAGAAATTCAACTTTGCCCTGACCTGTCCTGCCTTCCCCAAGCAACCTTAGGGAAGTTGCTTAATGCCATATGTCTCTCTTATTAAGCAAAGATAATTCTAGTACTATTACAGTTGTCCACCACCTACCTCTTAAGAATATCATGTAAATAAATAAGAACATGGTCATAAATCTTCAAGCACCTGAAAGAGAAGCACTCTTCTTACATGGCACAATAAAACTGATCAACAAGATAATAGATGGTACTCAGTGATACTAAATTACTGATACATTTTTTTCTTAGATTTGTCAGGATAAGTTAGTAAAAGCTCTGTGTTCCTCAAGTAAGCCAGCTGGTTGTAAGTAATATCAGAAGAATACAGTCATTGCAGCGTGGTGAAGGACAGCCATTTTGTTTGAATTATGTCTAATTGACTTTAGAACCTCTCTTCCAGCTGTCATTCCAGGTAAGATCTGAGGATCCTTCAAAGTTTTCTGCCCTGTATTCCTCCTGCAGTTCCTATTAAGAGTCATCCCAATGAAGGCACACCTTTCTATCACTGCTATCTGAAATGGAAAGTCTAGCTCACCTTGCCATAGAAGGCTCATTCAGTTCCTGTGGGCTCCATACATCTTATCTCCAAGTAGGTAACACATGAGGTCCAGCCAGAGGTCCATGCTTGTTTCCACCCAGCAACAAGTGCCCATGCTGGTCCTTCTGTCCTAGAAGGCCCTCCTCCCCTCTCCCAGGCTTTCCCAAGCTTGGCTCTCTCCCTCTCATTCACTTATTCCTAAAACAGATATTCAAAGGGCACTCTGCTAGGGATTCTACATCCCTCCAAGCAATCCTGCCCTTTATTTTGAATCCTTCATTTCCCAGTCTGGGTGTATCCTGTGGAAGCCTATGGCTCTCTTCATGGGCTGCCCTGACCTATTAGCTACCTTTTCAGATGGTGAAGAGGAAAGCTAATACAATGGGAAACAAACTTAACCTCACCAGAACTGAACTTGTCCATCAATGGGCGGCGGCGGGGGGGGGGCGGGATTCAAGTAGCTAATATATAAAGATCTTACCCCTGAAAAAAGTTCCATGTTTATAATCTTGTCTCTCTTTCTCTCTGACATCTGTGGTCACTGAAGCCTAAATCATGTAATACCCTCTTTTCTATCATGCACTGCTCAATATACAGAGATGCTTAATGAATCAAGAATTGAATCTTTGACTCTGTTAAATGTCTGGCATAAACTTCCGAGATTTCAATTTGAATTTTCTTTAGCCCAGATGGGTCCTGATACACATGTTTTCCTTGGGGAGGTGACTCAGTTCTTAGACTTCTCCCAAACACATCTAAGCAAGGGTTAGAAACAAAAACATTTTAACAGAATCCCTATAGAATGTATTCATTAACATAATAATAGGTGTCATAATAAATAAGCCACCAAATCTCAATGGCATAACCCAACAGAAGTTTTTTCTCCTTCCTAGTGAGTTTAATTGACAGTGATAGGAAGCCAGAGGATAAAGTGGTAAGGACTTTTCTCACGCAGTTATTCAGAGAATCAGGCTAGCAAAAGTTCTGCCATCTTTAATGTGTGGCTTTCAAGGTCACCTTGGCTATCAGCATTCAGAGAGCAAAAGGGAAAAGAGAGAAAGAAGTAGATCACAAGAGAGGCTTTTTTATGGGCCAGGCATGAAAGTGGCACATTTCCCTTCTACCCATTTCATGCTGGTCCGCAGTCATGTGAAGAGGAAAGAGAAATGGGTTTGGTGCATAGCCAGTCTTTGCTACACTGGACAAACAACAGGGTTAAAATATTTGAAATATTCGAAAGGCCTGAGTGCAAGATAATGAAAGCTATTATTTTGCAAGTGATCCTTTATTTTCTGTCCTCTTATTAAATGCCTTGTCTTCTAAAAATATTATTGTAACACAGCGTGGTGAATATAATGATGGTGTTATGCCATGAGAACATCAAGCCTGGATCTTTACGAAGTGAAGCAGGCAGAGCGGGTCTTAAACAGGGGCTATTAGGCAGGCAAAGGGTATGTGTGTGTGGTATGGAGAGGAGGGTGGGGTGGCAGCAGAAGACAGTTAGGGAAGGGAGAAGAAACTAAAGAAATTACAGGAAAGTGGCAATATGAGAAAAGTTGTGGAGGAGCTAAAATCAAGGTGTGAAATGAAAGTTAAATGTTGGTTAATCAACAAATACGAGGCAGGAAACAGAAGAACTTAAGGCAGGTCATTTCTATGCTAAGAAACTTAGCTTTATGCTGAAAACCAGCACTTCCCAAAGAGAGATTTTTGTCATGGCCTAGGTAGATTTATATGAAAGGTGAAAAATACATTTGGATTTCCCAAAGTTAAATGGTTTTTCACTCCATTATTTTAATAGCATCCAATAAGCTGATTCAATGACCAAGTATTTGTTCAGCACCTACTATGGGAAGCTGTGTGCTAGCAATAGGGAGTAACAGTGAAGAATAAGAAAGATGGCTCTTATATTCTAGCATTTGTACACTGCAAAAGAGACACCAAGAAACACAGATGTATATAACTTTTCCAAAACCTTTTCTGTTAATGGCCTTCTCTAGGGACCACTTTGGAAACACTGTGATAAATAGCTTTTAGAGCTGAGTAAGCAGCTGCAGATTTAGGTAGTCAGGATGGAACAAGGAGAGCATCCGGGAGGCGATAGGGTGATTGCAGTGGTCCCGGAGATGGGTTGATGGACATCTCCCCTGATGCTTCCAGTTCTAAGTTGGGAATCTTTCTCTCCATCCATTCCTACTGGCCTTATCCTTCCTGCCCTCATCTTTCAAGCCCTGGGTCAACTGCGTTCTCATTCATGAAGCCTCCCCTACCTTTTCCAGCCAGAGTTAAATACAACCTTCTCCCAGTTCCCATGGAACCCTGAGCGTCTTTCTGTGGTAATAACTGTCCACCTGTAGTCTCTCTGTGGGCACATCCTGGCAGATGCTCCTGGCAGAGCATTTGGTAACACGGGCACAGTAAGGCTTGGTTTAGTGTTGAAATAGAAGAAAACAATAATAATGAAATCTTTTAGGTACACTTGAGGTTGGAGTTTGTAGACTATGTGAAAAAAAAAAGTTTTTAACCTAAGTTGTCACATGTTCTTGTATCTCAGTGGCCTGAACAATTTGAGTCGGTCAAGCAACTGCTTCTTTTACACCAGCTATCCTCCTGGAATACCCTAGAGAAGAGGTTTCTACTTGGCTTTTATCATGTAGAACATCTTATCATGTAGAACATGTTCTTATTCCAGGGTTTGCCAGAAGTTAATGGTTAATTATACCAGGTGACTGTAGAAATTTGAAATAAAATTAGTAAGGTGCTTATGACCAAATTAAACATGACTGTAAACATATAGAATCAAATGATACACTCTGATCAGAAGTGTCTCATCTATTTGTGACAGGATGATAAGACTTAGACTAAACTGAGACATGAGTTTCATAAAGCATCTCTAAACCTTTATATCTACCAAATGCATGATATAAGGTTGTGGTTAAAGTATTCATTTGTTAATATCCCCAGACAACTTGCAGGCATGAAGTACCTTCCAAATAAGGTATTGTGTACACTTATCATTCTTGTATCATTCCACTTTTATGAGTTTTCAGGCTGTATCATTTGTATAAATGACATTTCAAAGTATTTTAGAAGAGAAATAAATGACAACGTGGGAATCAATAAGACACTCAAATATTTTAGAGTAAAAGTAAGAATTCTACTGAAGAAAGAGCTGCTATGAATTTTACTACCTTAGGGATGATAATTTGTTTTAAAAAAAGAAATATATATACATACAGTAGCCATACACACACAAGCAATAAATAAATGTTTCTTCATTTGCTATATGTCCTTAAGACAATTTCCAGGTACTTTGCATGGTTGTATTTTTATAATTTTTACCAATTATGCTTGTTTTACTGCTAAGATGTTCCATGGAATCTCTTCATGGCACCATTGTGGAAATGGTCTCCCCTCCCATAGATTTTTAACCAACTCCCACATTTGAGTACCGCCTAATCACTGGAATAAGTTTCTTATTCGGTATCATTCACAGTGGTTCTGTTTCTCTGCTCAAAATCTAGCAACTACAATGTAGGTAGACACTCATTCTCAAAATGCCAGTATCCTCAGAAGTTTGTATTCTACCCAGGAGACCTCAGAGGAGGTCTACTCAACTCTCATAATGTGGAAAATTCTGCATACATTCCACTTCAGAAAGGAAGATGGTCCTCTCCTTATCCCCAGTGCTCTAACTTCCCTTCAGCATTTTGTCACCCCAGAGATAATCATATTCCCAGACTTCCTACCCTCATAGTGACCAAAACCGGACAGTCTCTTCATTCTCATCTTGGCTCTTCTTTCCATGGAACACCCCAGCAGTATAATGGAATCTGCCGTGTTCCATAGGCTGCCTCAATCTGAAAACAAAACCTTGCTTGTGAGTGGGTGGTTAATCTACAGAATTAACTTGATTCCAGATTTTCTCATCCCTTTTTATCCCACTCTAAGGACTATAGCAGAACAAAGGCCTGCAGTATGTTTGGGATGTTTGTTTGTTTGTTTGTTTTTCAAAATTCTGGGGGGAAAAATTCTACTGAGACTATCCGTGTCCTTCTGGTTGCGATAGTCACATGTGCTCTCCCTCCCACCCCCCTCAAGGGCATTGTTCTGGGAATTATACCATCTCTTCCTTTTATCTCCAGTTGTCCTTAATCTATTGGGTACATTCTTCAATTCCTCAATATGTCATTTCTTTATTCAAAAAGAAGCAGCTCCCTTCACTATTAGTACCTAAAGCCACCACCTCCTGTCTGTCTCACACTTCTTCACCACCACACTTCTTCAGTGAGTAGTCACCACTCCAAAGTCTTTTGCCTCCACACCCCCTTTCTCCTTAAATCCTGCTGTCCATAAAACCACTTGGAAAACAGGTGGATAAAATCATTTGCTCAAGTTTCCTTATGAGCATCCCATATGCAGTGTTCTTCCTCAGCTTCAGTGTCCCAACCCTCTGCCTTGCCTCCCCCTTGAAAGTCCCACTGCTTCTTCCTCATACTTGCTGTTTCCCAGCAGATTCATCTCCTCCTGCTTCTTCCTCGGTGTAGGTACTGGCCAGGGCTCCACACATATTTTTCCCCTTTCTTCCCAAATATTTTAGTCTAACAGTTTCATCCGTCTTCTCTATTCAGAATATTTCATGAAAATGATACATTTCAATAAAAATACTTTTTAGAAATAGGGGGGCACCTGGGTGGCTCAGATGGTTAAGCATCTGCCTTCCGCTCAGGTCATTATCTCAGGGTCCTGGGATCAAGCCCTGCTTTGGGCTCCCTGATCAGTGGGGAGCCTGCTTCCCCCTCTCTCTCTACCTGACTCTCTGCCTCCTTGTGATCTCTCTCTATCAAATAAATAAATAAAAAT
This sequence comes from Ailurus styani, assembly GCA_002007465.1. Classification (NCBI taxonomy): domain Eukaryota; kingdom Metazoa; phylum Chordata; class Mammalia; order Carnivora; family Ailuridae; genus Ailurus; species Ailurus styani. Next base: position 728,695 of record LNAC01000640.1, on the reverse strand, counting down.
CTTAAAAAAAGAAAAAAAGAAAGAAAAGCATAATATTTCATGAGTATTTACTCTGTGGCAGGTACTTTGCATATATTATCTCATTTAATTTTCAGAGACCCTTAGGAGCACCTGGGTCGCTGAGTCAGTTGGCCATCCAACTCTTGTTCTGGCTCAGATCATGATGTGACGGTCCAGAGATGGAACCCTGTGACCTGTGTTGGTCATGGGGAGTCAGCTGGAGATTCCCTCTGCCCCTGCCCCCACTCGTGCTCACTCTCTCACTCCCTCTCTTAAATAAATAAACCTTGGAGAGAAAAAACAAACAAACACTTATTAGCTCTATTGTACACTTGTGTCATTTGAGGGCGAGAAAATTAAGGAACTTGCCAAGATCATCCAGTCAGCAAATGAAAATGCCAGGATTTGAACCCAGGTAGTCTCATGGCTGCTGAAGAGCTCTCCACCATCCAGCTCTTTAAAACTGGGCTTAAATTCCACCTCCTTCAGGAAGTCTCTCCTGATTCCCCAGTGTTATATGGTCCCTGCATTTGTGGCACCCTTGTGACATTTATTTTTTGCTCGATGTTGTGGTCATTTTCTCTCACTTCCCTCCCGGCCCCCACCCCACCTCCCACATACACCATAACGTTATCAATTCTGGGAGAAACGGACTGTATTTTACTTATTTCATATCCCCTCTAATGTTAACATAGGACTGTCTAAAATAGGCAGGCAGCAAAAGACCTGCTAATTTGAATGGAAGACTCATCACCTGTAAAAGTGGGTCCTCCCAGCATGCCCCAACACCATGTTTATTTCCAGATGTGACAGGAATGCAGGAAGTGAACAAACCTCAGGGTGTCGCAGTGTTGCAAATGAGCAGACACTCTAGGTCAGGTGGCTCAGGATCTGTTTATTTTCAAGGCTGTGGAAGAAAAGATAAAGCAGAGAAAGAAAGTGCATTACGGATTCCCATGCTGTGTCAGCCCTTTGGCCTGCAATCTTATTAAGCAAGATTTTAATGCTTTTTTCACTTTGAAAAGACAAAATCTCATATTTCAGAATAACTATCCAACCCCAGATTGAGAAACTTTTCCCAAGAGGTATAATGGGCTTCAATTTTAAATAAAGGGATGTAGTAAATGAATCACTTTCCATCTGTTAAAAAAGACCTCTTTCCAGATAACTTTGTTCTCCATCAAGGTATCTCATTTTCTCTCTGCCAAATAAAATTACATTAAATTAAATTAAAATAAATAAATCAAGTTTTATGAGAGAAAGTAGATGTTGGTCTGAATTGATGGACATTGTTGAAAATTTCTTCTTTATATTATAACTTTCTTCCAGAACAAGCCACAGGGGCAGAAAAACTGGTTACCCAAGCCCAAGCTGTGCACCCCACTGAGAGTGTTACTTGCATCTAGGTAGACTGTTCTGAGCAGTGCAGGTTTGCCTCAGAGCCAATTCAAGCAGAAAGTTCCTATGGATTTCAGGGGAAATGTGCTGCTTGATTTGGCCACATATGGAGCTCAGAAATGGATACAGGGCCAGAAAGGGGAAAAGGGAAAACCTTCAGCTGATCCTTACAGGATGGCCCGGAAGTGTATCTCTTTACATGCGGCTACGTAACTTAGCCATCTTCTAAGTCGACTCAAGTGTTAATTTGTATGTGAAGTCACCTGTATCAGGCCGCTTTCACTCACTCTTCTTCCTCTCTGGTGCCCTTAAAATCAGTGGGTCCCCAAATTCTATGTCAAACCTACTGTTCTTCTCTCTTTATAATTTGGCCTTTATCACATTCACCTTCAACCGTGGCTTGGACTGTGCCTCAAGTTGACTCTGCTTCAGCCAGGGACTCTCTCTTTTCCTTCATCTCTAACTGCCCAGCAAATGGTCCCACTTCTGTGAGCCATAACTGCCTCCAATTCAATCTCCCCCCATAAACAACCCCCCTTCTAATTCCGTCTGTCTTCTTATCAACAATAACAAAATTCTCCTTGCAGATACTTTCCATTTCCCTCTTCCTTGATCTTGTACTGAACCAGTCACAAAGGTTCATCAAATCCTCCTTTATGAGGCTCTCAGTCCTTTTTCCTGGAACCTGACAAATCGAAGAAAGAAGAAAGCCAATGGTGTGTTCCCATGATGCAAAAGGAGCCAGGAGATGGTCTCTAACTGAGTTAGGAGGTCACTTGGAATGCAGGCCACAGAAGTAGTCCAAAGGTTAAGCACAGAACAGAGCCAAGGATAGGAGCCGAAGCTGGCATCAGAATAGTGAAATCAGCTCTCCATCAGACCTATAGGATAGGTGGAAGGACATAGCGAGAAGGAGGTCAAGAAGTCAGGAACCAGGGACCCTTTGTTCATCTTTGAATCCCCAGACCCTAGCACAATGCCAGCTCATAGTAGGCACTCACTGAATGCCCTATAATCCCAAATACAAGGCATTGGTTAAAACCTCTACTTCAAGACTTCATATTAAGCAATGCTCTCTCACTGTCATTATTTGAGACACTGATAATGTTTGGGGAAGACATATGAGACAAGAGCAACATCCATCCGTCCACATTAGTTTGGAGTATCTAGAGAAGTAATCTGATAGAATGCATAAATAAGGAAGCAAGGAATTTTAATAAGATTTAATAATATCTCATGGGGTTTTGACTTAACAATTTAAGTGTTCAGTGTCATTATAAAAGGGCTTTTAAAAATTGCTTTAAAACAAGTGATGTAGACATTTAAAAAATACTCATCTACAGATAGATTTTTTTGATTGTCATATATTTTGCAGTTTGGGATAAAACTTGCAGTGACTAAGTCACACAGATTTCCAAAATATTGCTGCTTAAACAACATAGGGGAAAAGGAGGTGACATATTCTAGAAAACTGTGTTGATGGAATCAAACAGTGTTTGTTGTGTCAGCAAAGATTATGATGGTAGCAAAAATAATGCTTCTATTTAATAAGATTTTATATAATGTATCATTCTAAATATATATGTATAAATTAAATTAATGCATTAAATACTAGTAGACATTTGACAATTTCCTGTAAGTCACTAAAAGTTATATATTCCACGTGGTCAAAACACTTCTCATTGAGAAAAGCAGAATCTGAGCATTGCATTATATTTGTTGAGTGAAATAATGAATGAATGTATAAATACTTATTAAAGACTAAAACTTAATTAAATCTTAGCCTTAGGAATAATTTATTCACTAATCCACTGAGCCAGTATTGATTGAGTGACTATGTGCAATTCAGTTAAACAGGAATCAGAATGAAAGTTACTTTCTTCTGGAATATTGACACCTAATATAAAGAAAGAATTATTTCCTATAACTTTCTGTTACAAAAATTTCAAACACATACAAAAGTGAAAAAATAATTTAACCAACATTCACATGACCTCACCTAGACCCAACATTTTTTTTTTAAAGAAAGAGCGATAGAGAGATGGGGTGGTGGGGGGAGGGGAGCCAGCAGGAAAAGGAGAGAGAGAATCTTAAGCAGGCTCCACACTCAGCATGGAGCTTGACATGGGGCTTAATCTCACAATCCTGAGACCATGGCCTGAGCCAAAATCAAGAATCAGATGCATAACCGACTGAGCCACCCAGGCGCCCCACAGACTCAACAGTTATTAACATTTTCCCCAAATTGTTCCATATATATGTTCAATTTTTGATGGACCATTTAAAAAAAATTACAGGTGTCATAACATTTAATTCCCTTAATACTTCAGCATGCACTGAAGTATTTCCTCACATAACTGTAATAATACTAACTACTACTCCTAACAAAATTAACAATAATTCCTTAATAAGATATATATCCAGTCCACATTTGGATTTATGCAGTTGTTCAAAATATGTATTTTTTTAACCAGATTTTTACAACAACAAAACAGGATCCAATGAAAGAACACACAATGCATTGGGTTGTGTCTTTTAAGTCCCCTTCACCACCCCTCTTCTTTTCTTCTGTTGTCCAGCTTTATTGAGGCAAAATTAACAAATAAAAATGTATATATTCAAGGTGTTCAATATATGTAAACATTGTGAAATTATAACCACAGCCAAGCTAATTAATACATCCATCATCTCACCTCCCTAACATTTTTTTGTGTGTGGTAAGAACACTTTAGATATAATGTCTTATCAAATTTCAAAGACACTATACAGTGTTATTAACTGTAGTAACCATGCTGTACATTAGATCCCAGAACTTATTCATCTCATAACTGAAGACTTAACATATTTTGGCCAGTATCTCTCCATTTCCCCTATTTCCTGCCCCTGATAACCACTATTCTACTCTCTGCTTCTATGAGGTCAACTTTCTTAGATTCCACATGTAAATAAGATCATGCACTATTTGTCTTTCTGTGCCTGGCTTATTTCATTTAGCATAACATAGCCCAGGTTCATTTATATCGTTGCAAATGGCAGGATGTCCTTATTTTATATTCTTTATCCATTCATCCATCTACACTTAGATTATTTCTGCATCTTGGTTCTTATGAATAATGATGCAATGAACTTAGAGGTACAGATATCTCTTCAAGACACTGATTTCATTTCCTATGGATATATAGCCAGAACTGGGATGGCTGGGTCATGTGGTAGTTCTGGTTTTTTTTTTTTTAATTTTTTGAGAAGACTCATATAGGTTTTACATTTTCATAATGGTTGTACAAACTTGTATTCCCACCAACAGTGTACAAGGGTTGCCTTCTTTCCACATCCTCACCCACACTTGTTATCATTTACCTTTTCGATAGTACCCATACCCTAATAGGTGTTAGGTGGTATCTCTTTGTGGTTTTCATTTGCATTTCCCTGAAGATTAGTGATGTTGAGTTCTTTTTCATATACTTATTGGCCAGTTATAGGTCTTCTTTGGGAAAATATCTATTCAGGACTTTACCCGTTTTTAAATCAGTTTACATGAGGGGTTTTTAGTTGTATGAGTTCTTTATTTTAGATACGAACCCCTTACCATATATTTGATTTGCAAATATTTCTTCCCATTCCATCAGTTGCCTTTTCATTTTGTTGATAATTTCCTTGGCTGTGCACATCGTGGATTATCTGATTGTTTCCTCATGAAGTCATTTGCCACATCCCCTTATCTTGATGTTTCCGGTGAAATGGAAGTTCGATATGAAAACTTGACTAAATTCAGGTTAAATTCACCATTAGTGTATTGAATCTTACATCATGATTAGAGCACAGATGCTCTTGTTTCAACACTGGTGATGGAATTTGATCACCTGATCAAGGTAGTAACCTCAGATTTGTGATTAGGGAGTAATCAATGGGGTGATGACTTTGGCATCTTGCAAAACTGTATTCCTCATTAACTTTTCACTTAATGGATTTAGCACCTGTTGAAAATTTTTGCCTGAATGCATTATTTTACTAAGGGGTTGTAAAATAATATGTGCCTTTCTGATTACCCTCTTTCATGATCAACTTCTACTTTTCTCTGAGCACTTTTTATGATCTTAAACATGTTCTTTGAAAGTTAAAAGTTTCTAAGTCCCAAATTTTAAATATATATTTTATTGTAATGGAAGAGAACTAACCTATTTCCTTTTGTGTTTTCAGCAAAATGGGTGGCCACATGTTTACAATAAGCCAATTGTTGAATCCTTTGAGGAAGCACCTCTTCACGTTATGGTTTTCACTTACTTGGGATATGGACTTGGAACCCTATTTGGCTATCTCAGAGACTTTTTGAGGAGCTGTGGAATAGAAAAGTGTAACGCAGCCATAGAGAGAGAAGAACAAAAAGTATGTATGTGTACCTCCTTGGATCTTTGTCAGTGCATATTCTTCTCTTAAGTATTCTCAGAAGTCGCGATGTATGTACAGATCCTAAAAAAGAGTGAGGCACTCAGCAACCACTCAGGGTAAATTCTATTCATCTCCACCCCATAAACCCCATCCTCCATGTGTCAGACTTGGGGTTTTTTTGTTTGTTTGTTTGTTTGTTTTACAAATATTTATTAAACAACTAATATTCTCCAGACACTGAACTAAGGGTTTTTTCATACACCACCAGATTTAATTTTTATAACAATACTGTGTGACAGGTATTAAAATACCATTTAAGGATGAGAAATCAAAATATAAGAACAAGGGCTTTTGGATAGGACTGGACACTGGTCTTCTTGTTGCAAGATGAAGATTGTTTATGTTCTATCCTAGAATAGAAAAGTGTGCCTGAGTGAAATATGAAATTTTAATATCATTTAGGTCATGGTTTCTCAACTTTGGTATCATTGACATTTTGGATTGGATAATTCTTTGACATGGAAGGCTGTCCTATGCACATGTAGGGTTTTTAACAGAATCCCTGGCCTCTATTCATATCAGTGAGTTAGAATTCTACCACACATTTGTGACAATCAAACAGTTCTCCAAATATTGTCAAATGGTATCATGAAGTACAAAAAATCCCAATTTAGAACCCTAATCTAGATACTTCTGATAATTAACCCATAAAAGTCTACATCATCTTTTTTTCACACAGAGCTACAAGGACAACCTAGAAAATATTCAGGGATCTGCAAAGAGCCTGCATTTTCCTAACATGTTCTCCAAATTGGTTCATATGATTTATGATGCCCTGAATTCCTTTTTTCTAAAAATTGCTTTGAAATACAACGTGGATGGAGCTAGAGGGTATTATGCTGAGTGAAGTAAGTCAATCAGAAAAAGACAATTATCATATGATCTCTCTGATATGAGGAACTTGAGGGGCAGGGTGGGGGGTCGTGGGGGATAGGGAGGGAAAAATAATGAAACAAGATGGGATTGGGAGGGAGACAAACCATAAGAGACTCCTAATCTCACAAAACAAACTGAGGGTTACTGGGGGGGTGGGAGGGTAGAGATAGGGTGGATGTGTAATGGACATTGGGGAGGGTTTGTGCTATGGTGAGTGCTGTGAAAGGTGTAAGCCTGATGATTCACAGACCTGTACCCCTGGGGCAAATAAATAAAAAAAAGAAAGAAATACTATGATGATTATGGGCAAGGATCATTCTACATGATGGAGCCTTGAACACATCTAAGCAAAGAAACATAGGGAAAGAAAACATGGTGTGAAAGAGGTAAGGGAAAGCATTGTACATTCAAGAAACTGAGGAATTCCAATGACTGAACTATTGTGACTGATGGTGGGAGTATGTGGGGAGAAAGATTGTTTGAGAGGCAAGTAGAATCCAGACTATAATGGGTTTTTATAAGCCAAAGATATTTATTATAAGAACAATGGGTAGGCATTGAAGGAATTCAGGCAGAGGAATGCAGATTTGCAGATTTGCAGATTAGAAAGACCATGTTCACTGGCCTATGAAAAAGGGATTGCAGGACAGCACAGACCAAAAAATAGTAAAAGGCTAAAGGTCAGCCTGAAGGTAGGGTTTCTTGTAGCCAAGTCCCATCAAAAAGAATATAGCGACTGTAGCCATTGCAATTTATTAAAACCAGTTACTCTGGAAGGCTATAAATGTCTAAAGGGGCTCAAAAGGAAGGAACACGTAATAAAAGTGAGTCAATGGACTGGTACTCTCTACCTCACAGAGGTCAACCAGGAGGAAAATAATTTATTTTGTAAAGAAATACAGGAAATTGATTTATTTGATGCAACGTCTTCCTCCTGGGAGGTGGTTCGAGCCGTGCTTGCAGCTGTAGTGACAGGTGTTACAGTCCAGGCTGCTAAGCCCAGATTGCTCAGTGTATCGCATTATTGGGGACCAGGCGCCCCTTCCCCCAGTGCCGGGAGCGTTGGAGGTGGACAACACCTGGCCCCGGATCACATCCCTCTATGGTGGCAGCCCCCTATCTATCATCACTGGAGGCTCCACACCCTGCCATCCGTGAGGAATGCTTCTGAAGGGCCCTTCTATCTCTAGAGCTCCCCGTGGGATCCGCTGAGGCCTTGGCTCAGACGGCATCACAATTCACATGTCTCATCTTGCTCCCTTTGCTCCCTCACAGGCGTAAGGGTGTTGCTTCCAGGAGCACGCCCCAGAAACCTTTCTGCCCTCACGCCTCCTTCTCAGAGTCCACTTCACTGGGAACCAATTTGCCTATATATAACTATGTTCTGCTTGAAATGTAAGAAATGCTTTGGAAAGACCAAAGTGACTAGGCCTGCTGGGTTGCTAGAGCAAGAATATTGGCATAGGGTAGAAAATAGATGGCAGAGCTGAAGCCTAAGCTTGCTAAGGGAGCCACACCTGGGAAATTTACATTAGACTCACCTTCTGTCCCAGTAAATATTCTAAAATGTGCTGATCTACTGGGCACCGGTTACCTACACCTGGGGAGCAGGCAGATTGGTGATAAGAGCTTCTAGCTGGTGTCACGGAGGGGCTGTGGGGATCCTCATGAGAATGGCCAAGAAGAACTTGCTTTTCTTATCCCAGTCCCCCATTTCATTATCAGCTCCTACTAGATTCACGTGTTTCTATATCATGGCCATTTACGGACCTGTACATCCTGGTTTTAATGAATTGCAATGGCTGCAGTCGCTATATTCTTTTTGATGGGACTTGGTCACAAGAAACACTACCTTCAGGCTGACTTTTAGCCTTTTACTATTTTTTCCCCAGGCCTGCATTTCTGACAGTACCCTTGTTTTGTGTTAATAAGCTGCTTGAGACCCGTCTTGAAGTCTCTTGCTGGAAACACACTGCTTCCCAATGACTCCTGGTTCTCTTAGCAGAAATGAGCATTATATTCTATTCTAAAAGCTGGTCACTGAAAGAGCAGAATGAATCATCCCTTAAGACAAACCAGCCAAGAGCAAAATGACGCCAGGAAAAAAGTGCATCTGAAAGGGCAATTTTTTTTTCAAAAAGATCATAAAGAGATGTCTGATTCTGATTACACTCTTCTACTTCATGTGAATTATTTTTATTTTTAATAAAGGTTGTATTTAAGTGTACAGCATGATATTTTGATAAAAATATACAGAGCAAAATGATTGTTGCAGTCAAGCTAACTGACATGTCCCCTCCTCATTTCTTTCCTGTTTTAATCAAATACAAGAATTTATTAACCCAATTTCTCTATTTTCTCCCTCACTGGGATGATTCCTCTCATATCAAACCATCCATTCAAACTAAAATGTTGCCCTGAATTTAGAATCTTTTTGTGTTCTTCTTTTTGATTTCTAGCCCAAATACCCTGAAGCTGAGTCCAAAACATAAAGGCTCTGACAATCTTCTTATCTAGATCACTTGATTACAGATTCACTTAGTATAAACTAAGCGAAAAGAAAAAAAAATCAGAATCTTCCTCCAGAAGAGCATTAAAAAACAAATCACAGGCCCAGGACATATGAGGCATGTCACATAGACTCCACTAGCAATCAGAAGACACTGGCAAAGAATAAGACAATACAGACAGGTACAAGGCTTAAATATTCTTGCTCAAATTCTCCTTTTAACTCTTAATTTGGGGACACACGTATCTTTTATTTAAAATCAAAGACCACTGCAGCAATGAATTGCAATTCATTAAAGACCTCTAGATAAATCACTTTCTCAATGATGCAATGACTTAACTTTGCAAAATCCAGAAGATGTCAGCAAATAGAATAATCAAATGAATGTCAAGCATCATCAGAGACTTGAAGAACTTCAAGCACAGCCCCATTTCTCAATCCCTGTGGTTTGATAACAGGTTGAACAAGACCTGCTCCACAGGGCACCAGCCTGTTAGAAAGCATTGCAGTGCAAGTCCATGTTCACACTAGATCCCAAGAGTCCCTGTAGCTCCCCTACAACTACATCCCAGACACTTCTGGTCCATCCCCAGAGATTTTTACTCCCACATGAAACAAAGAGGGCTCAGCAAGTTGTAACTGTAAAGAATTTTAAGACAAATCTCCAAATGTTTGCATGAATTAAAAATTGCCCTTTTTCATGTACATTTTGTATCCTGACACAATAGCAAGATTCACCCAGAGAGAGACTTTCTTCTGACTAATTTGAAGGATGAGTTCCATTAAGGTCACAGGGTATGAGTTTTGTCCAAAGCAAACAGATGGCCTGAGCACTGGTCTTCCTGTTTGGACCTGGGTGAGTCCAAAGACAGAGAGCTTTCATTGGGGTTTCCCTGAGAACTTAACATATTAGCCAGCAGCTGGTGAGATGGTAATACTTAGATCAGTGATCTCAGCTTCAGCTGCATATTGGAATTATCTAAGAAGTTTTAAAAGCTGCTAATACCTGAGCTTTACCCACAAATATTCTAATTTAATTTGTTTGTGGTACACCCTTGGTGAGGTTCATAAAAGCTTCCCAGGTGATTCTCATATGCAGAAAGGTAGAAGCCAGTGTTTTCGAACAATGCCTCTCGAACTTCCCTGGGCGTACAAATGGTCACTCCCTCACTTCCTTGACTTATCTACTAAGAAATCAATAGCTTTAAATGCAGCAGAAATTGCTAGCCAGTGAAATCCCCAATCTCCCCAACGGGACTTCATTCCAAATACCTCCTGGATGCTTTTTTTTTTTTTTTAGATTTTTTATGTATTCATTTGACAGAGAGAGAGAGAGAGAGAGAGAGAGAGAGAGAGAGAGATCACAAGATCACAAGTAGGCGGAGAGGCAGGCAGAGGGAGAGGGGAAAGCAGGCTCTCCGCTGAGCAGAGAGCCCGATGCGGGGCTCAATCCCAGGATCCTGGGATCATGACCTGAGCCGAAGGCAGAGGCTTAACCCACTGAGCCACCCAGGTGCCCCCCTCCTGGATGCTTCTAAAAAGCAAATGCACCCTCATAAGGGCTGGATATTTTCCGCGATTGCTTCTAGCAGAGAAATATGTGCCATAGGTTGGAACAGTAACTCTAAAATAATAGTTCTAGAAATATTTTGTGAAATAAGACCATCAGAAAAATCAGATCACAGCCTCAACACAGTGAATACTCAGATAGGTCAGTATTTATTTGGAGATATATATATATATATATATATATATATATATATATATATATATATCCCCCAAACATCCAAATAAATACATGTATATACATGTTACACACACACACACACACACACACACATATAACTTCTGCTGTGTCATTAAAATGTTAATTAAATCATTTTTTAGTTCTTTTACAGTATAGACTTTGCTTCCCTTCATAAGAAGGAATCTACAAATGGGAAGCAAGCAGAATTCATTGATTTCTTTTTTTAGTTCTACCAAATATTTATTTATTTGTTTATTATTTTTCAATTAGCCACCATGTAGTACATCGTTTGTTTTTGATATAGTGTTCGATGATTCATTATTTGCATATAACACTCAGTGCTCATCACAACACGTGCCCTCCTTAATACCCATCACCCAGTTACCTCTTCCTCCCATCCCCTCCCTTCTGTAACCCTCAGTTTGTTTCCTGGAGTCCAGAGTCTCTCATGGTCTATCTCCCTCTCTGATTTCTTCCCATTCCGTTTTCCTCCCTTCCCCTGTGGTCCTCTGTGCTATTCCTTATATTCTACATATAAGTGAAACCATGTTGATAAGGTAGAGCTTTGCTATGTACACCAACTAGTACTAAACCAATGTGTGATATGAGTGGATTATGACAAGTCCTAATGAAGAGCCCCTTCTCAAACCTGTGTCTTTTTTTCCCTTTCCTTTTTTTATGGAAATAATGAGCAAACTCCTCCTTCCTGTCTTTTTCGTGCACTTAATTACATATAAGTTCATTTGTACCCATTCTATCTTTTCCTTAACATAAATGGGATTATATCATATACACTGTTGTGTGCCTCACTTTTTTTTTCACCTATGTCTGAAGATCTTTACATGGCAGTACAAGTTTATCTCATTCCTTTTAATACTTTGTATGATGGTATTCCATAATGTGGGTATATGATTATTTATATTACCATTTTTTGTTATTTTATTATTTCAGAAAATTCTTCAATGAACAGCACATGTATTTATTTGAGGTTAATTCCTAGAAGTGGCTTTCTGGGTTCTAGAAATGTGTATTTCAACTTCTGAGAGATTGGCAAATTGCCTTTCAAAAAAGCTTGCCCAGTTAGATTCCAGTGAGCAGTACCTACAAGTGCTTCCTCACCAGCCCTTGATATGTTGATATAATCAACGTATTTTTTACTTTTGCCAGTCTGATAGGTGAAGATTTTTTGTTCTTGTCTTAATTTGCATTTTCCTGATTAACAGTGAGACTGAACTTCTTTTCATGATTGTTAGTACTTTATACTTACTCTTCTTGAATCGCCTATTCATATCCCTTGCTCTTGAGTTTATTAAATTGTTTTTTTTCTCAGTGATTTAGAGGAGCCTTTTCTATATATCCATATATGAATAATTTGTCTATTAAATAATTTTAGGTATTTTTCTAATTCTGTTTCTTGGCTTTTAATTTTTTCTATGTTCTATTTAGCCATATTTATATTTTTAAGTCTTATGTACCATTTTCTTTTGTTTTCCTTGTTTTGTTAGTTTTTGCTTTTTGGAGAGGGAGAGTTCATCATGTTTAGGAAGGTATTTTTTTCATCTTAAAGTTAAAATAAATTTTCCTACAATTTCATCCAGTACTTTTATGATCTGTGATGTATTTACACATTAATCCATAAATTCACCTAGAATTTATTTCTATAAGTTGTGTGAGGTAGGAGGATTTTTTTAAAAAATTATTTAAATTCTAGTTAACATATAGTATAATATTAGTTACATAAATTGAGGGTACCTGGATGGTTCAGTGGGTTAAAGCCTCTGCCTTCGGCTCAGGTCATGATCTCAGAGTCCTGGGATCGAGGCCTGCATTGGGCTCCCTGCTCAGCGGGGAGCCTGCTTCCTCCTCTCTCTCTGCCTGCCTCTCTGCCTACTTGTGATCTCTCTCTGTCAAAATAAATAAAATAAAATCTTTAATTAATAAATAAATAAATAAATTATGATTTAGTGATTCATGACTTACATATAAAACTCAGTGCTCAAAACAAGTGTCCTTCTTAATACTCATCACCTATTTAGCCCCTCCCCTGCCCATCTCCCCTCCAGCACCCTCAGTTTGTTCTTTAGTTGAGTTTCTTATGGTTTGCCTTCCTCTATTTTTTCCCCTTTTCCTATGTTTATCTATTTTGTTTCTTAAATTCCACATGAGTGAATTAGATGGCATTTATCTTACTCTGACTGACTTATTTCACTTAGCATAATACGCTTTAACTCCATCCATGTCACTGCAAATGGCAAGATTCCATTCTTTTTTTTATTATTTGCCCCAGGGGTACAGGCCTGTGAATCATTAGGCTTACACCTTTCACAGCATTCACCATAGCACAAACCCTCCCCAATGTCCATAATCCATCCACCTATCCCTACCCTCCCACCCCCCAGTAACCCTCAGTTTGTTTCATGAGATTAAGAATCTCTTATGGTTTGTCTCCTTCCCAATCCCATCTTGTTTCATTTTTTCCCTCCTTACCCCCCACAACCCCCGCTCTGCCCCTCAAATTCCTCATATCAGAGAGATTCCATTCTTTTTGGTGACTGAGTAATATTCCTGTGTGTGTGTGTGTGTGTTTAACACATCTTCTTTATCCATTCATCAGTCAGTGGACACTTAGGCTCTTTACATAATACTGCTATAAACGTTGGGGTGCATATGCCCCTTCAAATCAGTATTTTTGAATCTTTTGAGTAAATGCCTAGAGTGCAATTGTTGGGTCACAGAGTAGCTCTATTTTCAACTGGAAACAGTATGGAGGTTCCTCAAAAAGTTGAAAATAGAGCAATCGCACTGCTGGGTATTTTCCCTAAAGATAAAAAGGTAATGGTCCTCAGGAGTACATGCACCTGAATGTTTATAGCAGCAATGTCCACAATAGCCAAACTATGGAAAGAACCTAGATGTCCATCAACAGATGAATGGATAAAGAAAATGTGATATATATGCACACACACTGGAATACTATGCAGCCATCAAAAGAAAATGAAATCTTGCCGTTTGCAACAATGTAGATGGAACTAGAGGGTATTATGCTAAACGAGATAAGTCAATCAGAGAAAGACAATTATCATATGATCTCTCTGATATGAGGAACTTGAGGGGCAGGGTGGGGGGTCGTGGGTCTTAGGGAGGGAAAAATAATGAAACAAGATGGGATGGGGAAGGAGACAAACCATAAGAGACTCTTAATCCCATGAAACAAACTGAGGGTTACTGGGGGGTGGGAGGGTAGGGATAGGGTGGATGTGTTATGGAGATTGGGGAGGGTTTGTGCTATGGTGAGTGCTGTGAAAGGTGTAAGCCATTTTAATTGGTAATATATTATTGAATCTATAGGTATAGGCTAACTTTGGAAAGTTTGACATTTAATAATATTTAGTCTTCCCACTTAGAAACATGATATGTCTCTACATTTATTTAGGTATTTCTCGTGTCCTTTAATAAAATTTTATAATTTTCTTTATTTTAAGGTCTTATATTTCCTCTTACAATCATTATTTGGGTACAAATTTTTGATGGTGGTGCTATTTGAATATTATATTTTTTCCTTATCCCATATTCCAATTAGTTATTGATGGCTTTCCTATATCAATTGATATTTTCATATTTTAATTCCAACGCTACCACCTTAATGAATATCTTTCCTTAGTTGCCACAGCTTCTTAGATAGTTGTATTGGAATTTCTTGTAACTTTCCACGTGTGCCATGAAAAACTAAACGCTGTCTTTTTAAGTCTATTTGAACAAACTTGCTAACAACGTAATTTGGATCCTCTAGACTTACTACTTATTTTTTGCCTTCTCACACTTATAATTTCTGAGAAATGTGTGTTAATGTCTTCCACTGTGATTATGGATTTGTTAGTTTCTCTTTGGCTTATGTACTTCAGTGTAACTGTCAGATACGTGGGTTATGGCTCTTACAGTTCTTGATGGACTTCTTTTATCTTACTTTACCTTGCATTCTGTTGTACCTGATATGACTATTTTATACATCTGCTTTTTCTTCAACAATCATCTATTTCAGCCTTCATAACTTTCAGAAAATGTAGCCCTCTTCTAAGCAGCATATCAATTTATTTTAAATCTAATGTGAGAGCTTCTGTGTTTTAATAAAATAATATAAGCTATGAACAATTACTTTCTTGAACCATTTGAAATTGCTGTTTTTGTAGGCCAAAAACAAACACTGGCAACTTCTTATGGTTAAACCTAATACTTTAATTACTCATCTGTTTAAACTTATTCCTGCCACCTTTATGTTTAACATTTACATTTTCTGGTTTTTTCTTTTTAAATTTTAAGTACTTTTCCTTTCATACCTTTGAGACATTGGATTGACTTTTCTTTGTTCTGCACTTTTTTCCTCCTTCTCACTGTTAGGAATTGTATATAGTATTTCTCCCTGCTATTTTTTCAATTTTTCTCTTTTAATATTTAACATACATATAGATATAGATATAGATATAGGTATAGATATATAGATATAGATATAGATATAGATATAATTTAGATACAGTTAGTGATGAGTGTCTTTCCTAGACCAGGGGAAGAAATTAATATCATTTCTTTCTCCCACATACCCATTTTCCAGGGTATCATTTGTTTTTTAATTTATAGTTTCTGTTTCTTTATACCTTGTATACAAAACTACTTGGGTTAAACCATAGTCCATCAATTTCTTCACTCACTACTTTTCCTCGCATCTCGTCTTCCACCTTAGTTATTTCACTGTTTTGTTGAGGTACGTGCTCAATTATTATGGAAAAAGACTGTGGGAGTTAAACTCATGATCCTTACATATATTGGAATATTTTTAGATGGCTCTCTCATTTGATTGCTGGCTTGGCTGAGTATAAGATTCTAAGTTCAAAATCATTTTCTTTCATAATCTTTTTTACCATTGTCACCTACAAAAGTCTGAAGCAATCCATTTCTTATTCCCTTGTATGTAACTGCCTTTCTTCCTTCTCTAAAAACACTTGAGGTTTTCCTCTTTATACCTGGAGACATGAAATTTAACCAGTACCCAGTAAATCATTTACACCTCAGGATTCGAATCTTTCTCCCTTTCTGGAATTTCCCCCTGCCCCTCCTCCTCCTCCATCTTTTTTACCTTTTTCCCTCCTCTTGTAGTTCTCCTTACCTTCTCTTTTTTTCAATCTTGCAACTCCCATTAGAGAGATATTGGATCTTCTGAATCTGTCTTATATGTCTCTTGACTTCCTTCATATTTTTTTCTCTATCTTTTCTCATCATGTCCTGGAAAACTTAATCGATTTGCTATTCCAGCTTATTAATTTGCTTTTCAGGTGTCCATTATATTTTTGAATGGTTGATCTTTTTAAAGGATGCATTGTTCTGCTATTTGTCTCAAAAGATGAATATATTTTAAATTATTTTTCTGTTTGCTCTGTTAAGTCTTTTCACTAGATGTTAGTTCTTCTGCTTGTTGAATTTTGTACCTCTTATGCTAGTTTTCTTTAAATAGCACTGACACTTTGTTTTCTGTTCATTTCTTTTTTTATTTAAGAATCCTTATTTTCCTACATAGTCATATATCTTGAGTGATTGAAGATGGGAAATGGAAGGAGTTGCCAGGGCCAGTAGCTCGTATTCTAGCAGTGTGGACTCCCCATCTCTCTACATTGGGGGATTGCTCTTCCATTCCATTCCTGGTGTCTAGCAAGGTGATTTGTCCTGTGGACAGCACAACTTCTTCTTACTTATTAACCCAATAAAAGAGGACAAAGAGCTCTACCTTCCCACTTAATCACCCTGGCTATCAACTTTTTATGGTTATTGACTCTTAGCTTTAAACTCCCCTACAATTAGCTTACATCCATACCAATCTTCTCAGCATATGTTTTAGAACTATGGTTTCCTATGGTTTTACTTCTCCATTGATCAGATCTTATATGTGTTCTATCTTTTGTGATGCTTCAAGATTTCTGATTCACTAATGGTACTCTTGATTGTCATTTATAAATTTATTTTATTTCTTAAGCATCTTTTGTCACTTCAAGGACTTTTAGATGAGTAGTAGAATACTTACGAGCACTCAATCTACCATTTTTATCCAAATATCCCTCTAATTTCTTAATAGAATTAAACTTAGCCATCTTGTCTTTGTGTTCTCACACTTTAAAGAACAGTTTATGATACATTGTCCTTTCCATCAATGAAGAAAACAACGAACGTATTTTATTATTATTCAGAGCTCAACCCTAATAGGAGAAATGGCTGTTTCCCCAAAAGGAAATAATGACACAAAATGAAATATTGGGTGAGAATAGAAGTGTAGGTTAAAACAAAGTGTTAATGTAGGCAAAAATTAATAACTGATGTTTGATGATTTTTTTCTCTACAAATCCATGATTCTATTTCCTACTGAATAAGCAGTAAGTTAAATCAAATAAGAAGGAGCATGCTTCCAGATTTGGCAGTATATTTCGCAATGGGCCATGGATGTATTCTCCTCACTTCCTTATAAACATCTAACCCTGTAGCATGATTATTGAAAAGAGCACTGGTTTTAGAACTGTAATTCCCAATTTGTCCACTCAAATTTTCTGACTTTCCACTGATTCTTCTATAAACATTGGATAGAAATATGTATAACACTTAGAAAATTATTAAGTATCCTACAAGCTTAAAGGTGGGAAAAGATTGTCATATTGCAATAGAAACAAAGACATTTTTGTGGCTGCATTTTAAGATTTTGCTCAACTCTACTACACCCCACCCCCCAAAACAATTGTGTCCTTATGGCGCAAGTTTCACTCTTACATCTAGACATTTGTGTCAGGAAGAAAAGGAAAGATAGTGAGTAGGCCAAGTGACAAGTAGCATTTACAGATAGATAAAGGTATGTCCTCTTGCAATGCTCCTGTTTTTGCAATATGTAGTCCAGTTTCATTTTCTGGTATAGGGAAAATGCTGTGGGAGGCTTACTTGAGATTAGAGGACATTGACCTTTGGAAGGTGTTGACGGCTCCTGAAGAAACCTCACTGGTGCTCAAAGGAATGGGGTGGGGTGAAAATACACCCATGCAGAGGCAGGAAGCCTCACAGGTGCAGAGGAAGAGCAGGACAATGCCACAAAAGAAGGCAGTTCTTACCCAAACCAGGCCTTGAATTCTAAGTAGTTCCCTCTCAGGGACACAGACTGCTGAACTTGTGTTTCAGATTTGGGTTAGTTCTCATACCACTCACAAAGAAATGGATCTGCATGATTAAAAAAAAAAAAACTGGCCTTTCCCTTTGGCAGAGAAGTTTCAGGTACTTAATTACTAAAAAATTCTGTTCTAATTACTAAGAAATATGAAGATCATTCCCTACTACAACGTCTATTTTGATCTCACAGAATAGGTTAGAATCCCTATAACTTGCCCTAAAAGCATTTGTCTCAATAAAAAGTTGGCTGCCCATTTCCTCATAGATAGGAAATCTGGATATCTGAGCCAGTAAGTTTGGACAAGATAGAGTATTTTCTCACCTTCCTTCAAGAGGCCATGATAGTATATCTTTATGAGGCTCAGTGTGGAATGCCCTAGGTTGTTTCCTCAAGTAAATGCCAAGTTCCTTAAGATGAGTGGATATTCCTCCATGGTCTGGCAAACTGTTGGTATTAGCTTTCCACACTGTGGGTCGTTGTTTTGGTTATAACTGGGGTTTTGGAGGGAAGCTTGCACAAGTGGGGAAGGTGCTAGCCTGAAGTCAGCCTGAAGTGACTGCTGGGAAAGTGAATGAAGCTAGAGGCTGACTAGAGTTCAAGCCACTCATCTTGCTGGGTCTGATCTTCCTCACATGTCAAGTGGGCGCTTGAACTCTACAACTTCTATGTCCCCCTTGCCCTGGTCTCCTGTGCATCCTGTGGTTCTGTGTTGAAATTAATTTTGTTTGGGTGGCACCTCGGTGGCTCAGTCAGTTAAGCAACTGCCTTCGGCTCAGGTCCTGGGATCAAACCCCACATCAGGCTCTCTGCTCAATGAGGAACCTGCTTTTTCCTCTTCCTCTGCCATTCCCCCTGCTTATGCTCTCTCTCTCTCTCATTCTCACTCTCTCTCAGATAAACAAATAAATAAAATCTTTTTTAAAAAAGAAATTAATTTTGTTTTAACATTGTAGATATAATATTTTGTTCTTCCTACCTAAAATCAAGTTTTTTCCTAAACCAACTGTTCACTTTATTTTGAGTAAGATTTCTCAAAAATCTAAAACTGTAGTTCTATTCAGAGTCTGAAAATAGTACTTCCAGACTTACTTCTCTATTTTCTCTTGGTAGTATAAATTTATATGATATCATTTCAATTAAAGAATTAAAATTAGAAATAGAAGGACACAAATAACATTTGGGGATAAGGGATAACCCATAATCAGTAAACAGTTTGGAAAAAAAAAAGAAGAAATCGTTTGGAAAAGATTTTCCTGAAATTATACAATCTCCTTTTTTCTCAAAAATATGTCCATTTCCCTGTTAGAACATAAACGGGTATAATTATCATAACTTTGTAAATTTAAATCTTAAAGCTTCTATCAGGATACTTAGATATAAAAGGACAAATGCATTTGGTATGAAAATTTCAACTTACAGATATAACCACTAAAGTTGTCCTTTTCGTCCTCCAAATTTGCATGCAATAGACAGTCCCCAGCATGTGCTAGGGTTGTGGTTATAAACATTCTTTCTTATAGATAATCACAACTCCCTCCCCAGAAATAATGCCAGTGTCACTGAAAACCTAATGATGTTGCAAACCAGACTGTGGCTTAGATGCAACCACCAGTCATCAAAGCTAGTAGATTCTATGTATTTTCCTCTGGAATGGATTAGCTCAAGAGATGAGTAAGCCAAACCAGTAGCACAAGAAGGTTTTCCACAAAGCATTACCCCTGGACCTCCTTGTTCCCTCAGGAAATCAGCTCTATTCCATAATGGGAAGGAGAACGAAGAACTCAAAAAGGATGGGAGAATAAGAAAACTCCCTCCTGTTTATTCAGTGGTTCTCCATTGACTCCAGGATCATGTGTGAGTTCTTCATCCAGACACTTAAAGGGTCCACTTCCTGTGCCCCACTGGATGTTGCCACCTTAACACACCACAGGGAATAGTAGTGGATGGGATCAGGAAGGTAACAGGGAGCAGATCACTCAGAAGGTTGGCTTTGACTCTAAGTGAGGTGGGCGCCATTATAGATCAGAGCAGAGTGACGAGATCCACCATAAGTTTTATTTTTATTCATTCTCCTCAAAAACATCCTACCTTTCCAGCACAGACCCATTCCTCCTGAGTGCCCTCTCCAAGCATCCCTGCCCAAATAAATTTCATTCCACCTTCAGTGGCCAGCTTCAAGACCCCTCCTATGTAAAGCTACCTTGATTCCTCCAGCAAGATGTGACTCTCCCTCTCATTCTAATCTTGCAAATACCCGAAGTACTTGGCTTAGACCAAGGTTTTTTATTTTCTACCTGGTACTATTAGGAGATAGATGAACAAAAGTTAGATATGTTTTGCTTTGAGCCTAAGCTGGATTGCAAACGCTTCAAGCATGGCTTTCCTTTTATACAGCAAAAACAGTGCTGTTACTTCAACTGTGGGAGAAGCCAGGTGCCTCCACAATCTCATCAAATCAGTTTCTAGGCCCTCGGCTATATGACAGGGAGCCAGCTCCCAAGAGTTTTGCCAATAGGTCCAAGATCAAGTTCGTCCGCATTTCTGAAAACATGAGTGGAGATATTCATGTTCAAAAAAGTTAAGACCAAATTATCACCTCACACTTTTCTCCAGCTAAACTCCTTTGACATAAACATCTATTGTTACTTTCAGATGGAATCCTGCAGAGATTCATTGTGTCCCCCGCTCATTTGGGGACTTACCTTGTGTTGCACTATCATCATTGCTACCTTTCTGTGCCACGTTTTTTACTTCCTTCCACTACAATGTAAGTTGTTTAGTGATGGACCCTCACAGAGTTCTCTGTGGACCCACCTGTCCCCTTACCTGTAGGCGCTTGCTCCAAAACTATGTGCAGGCAGACCATGTGCATGGCTCTTCCAGCTTCAATGGCAAAGAAAATACAAAAAGCAGGAGACCAAAGGTAAACTGCTGCCTCTGTTGTGACAGGATTTTGTGCCGCTTTATCAAAACTTTGAGAATTTTTACACGCGGAACCTGTACATGAGAATCAGAGACAACTGGAACCGGCCCATCTGCAGTGCCCCGGGGTCTCGGTTTGACGTGATGGAAAGGGTGTCGGATGACTACAACTGGACATTTAGGTGAGGCAGCTTTCTGGAGGCACTTGGTTGAAAGAAATTCGTCCCAGGAAATCCTAGCATGGGCACTAAATTACAAAGCTGATAAACACCAAACCATGGAAGTTGTTGGTCTTCCATCACTGAGCCTTTTGCAAACCCTCATAATTCCAGTGGGGGAAGTCATGGTAGTTCAATTGTCAAGGGTGGGTGTGTTAGATTAAAATAAAGCCTGTGTCAGAATGTGCAGGATACACAGCACCAGCCAGGAAGAGCCTTTTCAGCCTTATAGACAAATTAGATCCCCCTACTTCTTGCTGAAGGAGGCACTGATGACCAGGGCTCTTTCTCACCTAGAAAGTGCTTGCTGGAATTTAAACAAGAGCACAGGTGTCACACAAGTGAGCACCCAAGGAAAACCAGGCTAAACAATACTCCATGGCTTGTGATACCTTTTTCCAATGCTCTGCCCAGCTTCATTTTGGGTTTACTGCCCTCCAAGGGCAGACCATTTTGTATTGACAGCAATGCACATCAGAAAGGAAAAAAAGAAAATATATGATTGGGGCCAGACCCAAGATCTCCTTGTGTGAGTCTTTTGTGGGGTGCTAGGATAATGTTAAATGAGAAAGCCCTTTGTGGTCTTCTCTCTGCAGGTTCACTGGAAGAATCATCAAAGATGTCATCAACATGGGCTCATATAACTTCCTTGGCCTGGCTGCCAGTTACGATGAATCTATGAGGACAGTAAAGGATGTTTTAGAGGAGTATGGCTTAGGTGTGGCCAGCACCAGACATGAAATGGGTATGTATGTTCACCGTTTTGAAATTTTGTCCATTTGGGCCTCAGATTCGTTGTGGCAATTTCTCAAACCTAGATTGTATCTAGACTGTGTACCTCAAAAAGCTGTTCTAAACTGCAAAATGAGAAAGGTATCTGAAGGTCTTTTTGGAAATTTCAAACATTATGCTCTTGCCAGGCAGTTTATTAATTACATGTTTTAATTCTCCAGAAAAAGTAAAAATGGATCATTTTTTAGACCACAGTATCTAAAATAGCAACTATTGTGCCTCTTCCATCTGGTCCTTTTCTGGATGCTTCCTCCCACTTTTCTTTCTTTTTTTTTTTATTGCTTTAGTGAAGTATAACTGATATTGTTAAAAATTGTACTTAGTTAATTTATACAACTTGATGGATTTAGATATATAAATACACTCTGAAACCATCACTGCAATCAAGGTAATAAACATGTCCATCACCTTGGAAAGTTTCTTTGAATCCCCGCTTTTTGTGGTCAAAACACTTAACATGAGATCTACCATTTCAACAAATTTTTAAAGTGCACAATGCAGTATTGATATAGACACAAGGGTGTACAGCAGATCTCTAGAACTTACTCATCTTGCATGGATGAAATTGTATATCCACTGAACAACTTTTCATTTAGATTTTGCTCTTTCCGAATGATGTCCATCACTGATCTTGCTTTTGTATTTGGATATTGCCTATCACTACTACTAAAATATAAGCTTCATGAAGGGAAGGACTGAATCGGCCTTGTTGTCTGTCGTTTGAATGAATGAGTGAATGATGAATGAATGGGCAAGGTTGAACAGAGTGCCTATTTTTCTCTTATTCAAAGGAGTGAAATCTGTGAGAAGGAAACTTCTGGTCCTCTCCACCTCAGGGAGAAAGAGTGATGCAAGCTTCCTTCTACAGAGTGTCTGGCTATTCCTGACACAGTGTTTTCTTATATATCATTTCATTTATTCCTCACTAAAGTCTTCTGCTCAAGGAGGCAACACAGGCGACGTTATTTCATCTTCTAGAGGAGGAAACAGGATCATAGTGACTAAGTGATGTCCCCCCAGTGGCTTATTAATCAGATTAACTCCACATCTAGTTAGCTTCTTCTTTTTTTTTTTTTAAGACTTTATTTATTTGACAGAGAGAAAGACAGTGAGAGAGGGAACACAAGCAGGGGGAGTTGGAGAGGGAGAAGCGGGCTCCTTGCTGAGCAGGGAGCCTGATGTGGGGCTCAATCCCAGGACCCTGGGATCATGACCTGAGCCAAAGGCAGACACTTAGTGACTGAGCCACCCAGGCGCCCCTAGCTAGCTTCATCTATGATAGCAGTTTCCCATCTAGGATGATATATGCATGGTTTACCATGTCAGTTTCAGACCAGTCTAAGAATCCAAGGTAAATCTACTAAAAAGGGATTTACCATTAATGAAAAATGAGCCACGTGCCCCTCTTAGATATCCAGTTGACAGAAGATCAATAAAAACCCATGCAACAAAGAACAATTTAAGTTGAACAAAGTAACTTTTTTAATTCATACATTCAGTTAACATTTAGCTAAAGCCCAAGAGTTTATAAGTGGCTGCCCAGATTTCTAAAGAAAGACATCTTACTTCATTTCATCTTATCTTCATTTTGAAGCAGGAGGACTGCCGATATAAGCAGAATGTAGAAGGAAGTTTCTACTTCATGTAGCAGACCTAGGTCACCCATGATACCCCATTTGGGATGGGGCAGAGACTGGAAGACTACCCTCAATCATAAAAGACGTGGAGTCAGTAAGCTTTGAGGATATTTCCTTTGGTGCTGGTGACACCCAACACCAGGATTGTTAATGAACCAGACAGAAAACACATTTCCTGTGGATGATGACCCCCCAACTCATTGAGACAGAACACTCCCCAGTCACAGCCAGCAGAAGCTATACTTAACACAGTCAATGGTTTTCTTCCTGTGGAAGCCAAATATGGAATAGGAGTTCCTGACTCTGCAGGCTCAATGAACCAGAGAAGCCAGGCAGAGATGAAGATCATAGTTTGGACTGTCTGCTGCCTAAGTTCTTTATCCACTTACTCAGCCTTCTGAATGGCTAGACTTTTAATGTTTATCTGCTTCACTTAGTCTCTGGCTCAAGCTCTAGGAAGAAGATTTTAACAGTTTTCAAGGAAACAGTGAGAGAGCAAAATAGAAGCCACCCACACTAATTTTAAGCAAACAGAAGACTTGATAGCAAGGATGGATATGAGCAGGCAGAAAATAAAGAAGTAAAGAGGGTTCATTTGAAAGTATTGTGCAACATAAGCAGTAACCTTAGCATAGCATGCAAGAATTAGTAGCATAATTTTGAATGCCACTTATTTCAAGAAATGCAAATAACTTTTAGAAAGCATAAGCTATCTCATCTTAAGAAAATATTTAACGGTGCCAGTGGATTGTCAATGAAAATTTGGGAATATAGAGGCTTACCAACTTAGCAACCAAAAATGCTTCTTTAGGACCCCAAAGTAAAAGTTTAGGAACATTTAATCACTTGAGTACTTTCCCAGAGCCTTTAAAAATAGTTTCCAGTGTTGTGGAGGGAAAAGCCCACAAAAATCATATTACAAAATAGGAAATTAAACAAAAAAGAAATCAAGAGGAAGTATTTAAAGCACAATAAAACAATAGAAGACCACACATGGGGTCTTGACCAAAAATATGTGAAAAGAGCATATTTGCCCACTGAAAGAATAGGACTGAGATTTTGCCAAAAACCCAAACTCAACTATGTGCTATAATCACAAATAAATACAAGTAAATTTAAATTACTCCTAAGGATGAAAAGTAGAAAGATGAGTCCCAGCCAGATGCCTGGTTCTCGTCTTCCTGCTGCAACCACCACTAAAATGCATTCAGTACCCAAGAGGGAGGTCAATTCAATAAAAAGCACAACAAACAAAGAGCCCAAGAGAAAAGTCATGTCTTCAGTTTGCATCTGCAAATGCTAGGACTGAGCCTGAAATACAGCTGAGCTGTAAGGAATGAAACATTTCCAGACACATAGGTACAGAATTGCAAATGCTGTTTTTATTTTTTTTTTAAGATTTTATTTATTTATTTGATAGAGAGAGAGAGAGATCACAAGTAGGATGAGGGGCAGGCAGAGAAAGAGGCAGGCTCCCTGCCAAGCAGGGAGCCTGATGCGGGCGTCGATCCCAGGATCCTGAGATCATGACCTGAGCCGAAGGCAGAGGCTTTAACCCACTGAGCCACCCAGACACCCGCAAATGCTGTTTTTAACATGTGGAATGATGTGCTGCTGTTTATATTCATGTACAACTAAAAAACACTGGCACACAGAAGTAAGGGAGGCTTTGACTGTCTTGTGGTCAATTTGATTTTCCATAGGCTGATAGAAGGGATGGCTCTTTTTTATATATATCCTAAATATGAGGCAGAATGAAATGGCAATTTGGAGTCATAATCAAGCATTTAAAATGCTTGACAGTTTTCATTTTTATCTTCTTTATTGATGAGGGCATTTTTATTAGAATCCTTCTTGATATGGGAGGTCTCCTTCAAATTGTGTGTCATATGTCGTATCTTTGGTAATTACAGCCTAGTTTTTTCCTAATACCTTTCTTAATGTACCGTGAAAGATTAGAAATTTTTGAGTATTGTTGTGTATGATATTACATTGTGAAGTAGTGAATTCTAGACTGAACATCTTCCCAAAAGTTGAAGAGACTGCTGCTCAACATCCTCTTTTTAAGGTGGCTTACCTCCAGGTTTTTAGCTGGAAAGTTAGTTGAATAACTGTTTACAGATTCTAAAATTACATGGAGGGCACCTGGGTGGCTCAATCGCTTAAGCCGCTGCCTTCGGCTCAGGTCATGATCCCAGGCTCCTGGGATCGAGTCCCATATCAGGCTCCCTGCTCCACAGAGAGCCTGCTTCTTCCTCTCCCTCTGCCTCCCGCTCTGCCTACTTGTGCTCTCTACCTCTCTGTCAAATAAATAAATAAATAAAATCTTTATAAATAAATAAATAAATAAATAAATAAATAAATAAATAAATAAATAAAATTACATGGATTTTTAGATTTTCAGCACCAGGATTGAGAATTGTTCATGATGACTGAGTATTAACATCAAACAATAATCAGTAATAGCTCCTTTATGTAAGATATTTCCACATTTGATCTTTGAATTTCTTTATCTGAAAGAACTATTTAATGTTTTCCTTTTTTTCCTTTTCAAAGATTTTATTTATTTATTTGACAGAGCGAGAGAGAGAGAGAGAGAGAGATTACAAGTAGGCAGAGAGGCAGGCAGAGAGAGAGGAGGAAGCGGGCTCCCTGCTGAGCAGAGAACCCGATGAGGGACTCTATCCCAGGACCCTGAGATCATGACCTGAGCCCAAGGCAGAGGCTTTAACACACTGAGCCACCCAGGTGCCCCTATTTAATTTTTTCATATTATTTTTTCATATTGGGAGGTGTTTGTCTGAATATATTGGCTTAACAATGAAAAATGTAATGCAGCAGCCCCTGAGGCAAAGTAAATGTATAATTGCTTGTTTTCTTTCATATTAAGCCAAAGAGTAGAGAACAAGCTGAAACTTTAAAAAATAAACAAACAACCTAAATGTGTGGTAAAATGCAAAGAAAAAGGAAAGCAGAAGATTAGCTTAAAGTTATTAGCTGTTATTAAACCTAAGAAGAGCCATGCCTTATAAAACTTATAAAACTTATGGGGAGAGCCCATAATGTAGACAGATTCAAGTCCTATATCCTCTATGCCTCAAGTAACACAGTGCAGACATAGATGGCTGTTTATTTTTCTGTGCCCCTGGAAATTAGGATAATGAATTATGAGAGGCTTTGAAAATCATGTGGGTCAATTTAACATTCCACAGGCTGATTAGAAACAAAAGCAAGACAAATAAAATAGTGATAGGAGACAACAAAGTACCTCCCAATTCTTGAAAAGTAAAGGAGGAGAGAAAGAAGGAGGGAAGGAGGAAGGAAGAGAGAGAGAGGGAGGGAAGAAGGAATGAAGGATTGAAGAAAGGAAAAGGAAAGAGAGGGAGGGAGGGAGGGAGGGATGGAGGAAGGAAGGAAGGGAGGAAGGAAGGAAGGAAGGAAGGAAGGAAGGAAGGAAGGAAGGAAGGAAGGGCAAGTGAAGGAGGAAAAGAAGACATAAAACATAAAGGACACTAACAAAGTAATTATTGACTTTCACTTAATATTTATATATTGAATTATGAGCCTTAAAACATATTACCAGTATACTTCATCTTTTTAAATACTTGGTGAATTTTCACAACAATTCACTATATTTTATGCCACAAGGAAAACCTCATTAGATTCCAAAGTGGAATCTACATAGGTCACATTCTTGGGTCACAGTGAAATAAAGCTAAAAATAAATAATAAAAAAGAAACAAATCCTTTCTTTAAAAAAATATCTCTGGAAGGTTTTAAAGCCCTTTCCTAAGAGACCCTTGAATCAAAAGGGAAATGAAATTACATTTACACCGTATTTCGAAACTAACAGCAATGAGAACACCATAGGGTCCAGCTCGTTGTGTACTCAGAGGAAAATATATAGTCCTACTTTACTAAAGAAGAAAGACTGAAGCTAGTAAACTAAGCTACCCATGCAGTAAGGAGTGAAAGGTAAGCAAAAATATTGAATGATTAAAAATAAAAACAAAAACTTATGAATTAGAGAAGAACAGACTCTATCGGGCTGAGCCATCTGTGTTTTAATAAGTCACTAGAGGTGATTTTGATGAGCAGCAACCAGAGTTGGCAACCACTGAACAAAATTTGACAAGCACTTAGCAAAAAAAAAAAAAAAAAAAAGTATGTAAGGAATTGACATTGCAAATCCAACAGTGTACTCAAATTACAACATACCATGAGCAAGTAGTTCTTTTCAAGAACTATGAGGATAGTTAGCTCAATAATAAGGCAATTCATAACATTGAAAAATCCTGGAAGAAAACATATGATTATCTTGATAGGTGATGCTAAAGCATTTATAAAAGTCAGTATCTGTTCCTAATACAAATTTTAATAGAATAAAAATAGGAGATTCCAGAATGCAATAAAAAACACCTACTTCAAACAAGAGGCTGTACCATATTTTGTGATGAGACACTAGAATCTTTCTCTTTAAAGTCAGAAAAAAGAGGAAGATGTGTTTATCCACCATTTTTAATAACCCGTTAAAGTATAACTTCACAACATAACTTCATTTTTCATTCTTTAAGTCGATAAATATTTATTGAATGACTACCATGTGACAGAATAAGATGTATAGGTATAATAAGAGACAAACCAACCATTATTTGTAGGTGATATGATCGTTCACCTCTCTGGTTTTCAAGCTGTGATCTGTGAAGAGCAAAGGAGACCCCTACAGAGGCTCTTCATGGGGCCACCATCAATATGAGAAGGAGCTAAGCAGGAAGGACAGAGTTTGGGTCTACTTTCTTCCAATTTACATATTTGAATAATCACAAATTTCTTATTAGAAATAATAAATATCCAATAAGAAAACTCAATAAAGACTTACTGCATGCAGACCAACTTTTAAAATTTATATAGTAAGTCAGTAATTAACAATCAGAAGATATATTAGAGAAGTTATATTATTAATAAATATGAGTAAAACTAGCAAACACCTAGGGAATTCTGTGGAAATTTCTAGAAACTATTTGAAGAAAACTATAAAACTTTTGTAAAAGACTTTTAAAAAGACTCAAAAAATTGAGATAACAAATGCTAGAAGGGAATGACCTATGTTATACTTCTATCAGTACTTCTCCAAATGAGTATGTAAATTGAGCACCATCCCAATGACATTAATAGATGGGGAGAAGAGTTGGGGAGTCTAAATGGAAGTCTAGAGACAGACACAACTTGGAATACTCATTCGTGTACAATAAGAACAATTCTGAAATCAGTTGGGAAAGGACCAATTATGTCATATTTAGTATTATGATAACTGGCTGATCACAGAAGGAAATAAGTTAGATCCCTAGTTCACATATTATATCTTGGTAAATTCCACTTGTGTAAATTCCAGATGCATCTGAGATTGAAATATAAAAAATGAGGACAACCACCACCAGAAATAACTACATAAGTAAAATGGAAACTGAATGAATAACTGAAGTGATGAATGAATGAAAAAATGAACAGAGTACAACAATTCAAATACAAAATGCACTTGTATGCTTTCCTTGGTTAGGGCCCTGCTAAGATTGTCAGGTTGTAGCTGCTTTGATGTGAGCAACCCCTCTGTCTGAGTCCCTTCAGGCTGCTGGAACAAAATATCACAGACTGGGTGGCTTATAAACAACAAAGTTCATTTCTCACAGTTCTGGAGGCTGCCAACATGGTCAGGTGAGGGCCCTTTTCCGTGGTACAAACTTCTGGTTGTACCCTCACGTGGTGGAAGGGAGGAGCCAGCTGTCTGGGACCTCTTAGGACACTAATCCTATTGATGAAGGCTCCGTTTTTATGACCTAAACACTTCCCAAAGGCTCCACCTCTTATTACCATCACTTTGGCCATTAGGTTTCCAACATGAATTTTGGGGAGACATAAACATTCAACCACAGCAGCCTCTTCTCTAGACTTGTCGCTTATAATCACCCTTCAATTCTATAACCCATAATGACTTCCAGTGGAACTCACCTTACCTAACTCACCCTACCCGGCAATACATCTTCTTAGTGAAATGACTTCCAGGCTGACTCCATGCAACACAGGCCAGCCTTGTCCATGGAAAACAGGCACTCTTCCCTGTTAGAGGAAAGACAGCTTGCTCCCACCCCAACCTCTAGACACGACTACTTTCCCTTCAGATTTATCCAGCCTGATTCAGACAGTAGTCTCCTGTGTCCTCATGCTCCAGAGAACCAGAGAATGCACACCCAGAAATCACAGGGGAAAAGAGCCAACAAAATGAAACATTTAAGCTTCCCTACCTAAAAACCATGTCAACAAAGTTAAAAGTCAAGGAACAAAATCAGAAAAAGTTATTTGCAAAATATAAGACAAAATGTTAATATTCTTAACATGAAAGGCTTACAAATCAGAAGAAAAACAACATCCCAGCTTAAGAAGTGGGCCAAGATTTTGAGAAAGTCAAGAGGCAAAACATGCAGTCAGGACCGTATAATGTTTCTCAAGCTTTTCTTTCTCACTCCTTCCTGTGATATTTCAACACTGCATACATAGTATATATCTGTTTATGTAGGTCATGGATATCTCTGCCTTATGCATAGAGTAAGTTATCTGCCCTTCCTCCAAGAACAGATTGTCAACCCTTTGAGAGCAATATCATAGCTGCTGAGAAAGCACAGGATAGTAATTATCCTTCAGGGAAAGTAGATGGTGACCAGAAGGGGGCCCAAT
This sequence comes from Ailurus styani, assembly GCA_002007465.1. Classification (NCBI taxonomy): domain Eukaryota; kingdom Metazoa; phylum Chordata; class Mammalia; order Carnivora; family Ailuridae; genus Ailurus; species Ailurus styani. The sequence goes on along the minus strand of LNAC01000640.1, from coordinate 698,232 downwards.
GGGACTTCGTGAGTGCTGTCTATATTGTTTTTGAGGGGTTTTTTTTGATGTGGTAATATGTGTGTGTTCACTTTTTGAAACCTCATAGGGGTCAATACTTACAATTTGTTTCCTTTTCTACATGTATGTTATAGTGTAATGAAAATTTTACATTAAAAAGTAGATCCAGTACACAAATGGGCAATTAAGGAAAAAAAGAAATATAAGTAGCCAATGAACGTGTGGAAAATACTCTGTCCCATTAATAGTCAAAGAATGATTAAGACATAGATTACCATTTTTCACCTAATTGACAAAAGTTTAAAAAATTATATCCCATCAGAGGCACCTGGATGGTTCAGTCTGTCAGGCGTCTGCTTCCACTCAGGTCATGATCCCAGGGTACTGGGATCCAGCCCCGCATCTGGCTCCCTGCTCAGCACACAGTCTGCTTCTCCCTCTCCCTCTGTCTCTCCTCTTGCTGGTGCTCTCTCTCTCTCTCTCTCAAATAAATGGAATCTTTAAAAAATAATAATATCCCATAGTTTCAAAGGAATAAAGAAAAGGACACCCTTACATACCGTTGATAGAGTACATTGGAAGGCAATTTGAAAATGTATTCACAGAAAGCCATTTAACTCAGCAATTTTGTTTTGAGAAATTTTGCCTTAAAATTTTTGAATAAGTGTTCTAAGATGTGTGATCTAGAATAATCAATGCGATATGCTTAATAATAGTAAAAACTGGGGAAAAAATAAGTGAGTTTCCAACAATAGGAAATTGATTAAATAGACTTCGTAGATACCTTCAACATACTGCTATTTAAACATGCAGAATTGTAATGCAGTTTCTCAGCAGAGTGGTTGAGACCAAAGGCTCTGTAATTAGTTTGCTTGAATTCAAATCCTCCCTTTTCGTTAGGTGGGGCCTGAGATAAACTCTATGCCTTCCTAGTCCTCAATTTTCTGAAAACTGAAGATACATTGTTAAGAGAAAAAAAACAAGTTACAGAACAGTACGTTTATTACGAGTCCATTTTTAAACATATATCTTACTTGAATATTTACACTGATAAAGATGGTTATATTTTATTTTGTAGTATCTTCTGATTTTTCCGCAATGAACTCACGTTTCCGCAGTTAATTATTTCCTTAAAGGTCAACAGGGGTCTAAAATGAAGGCACAAACTTATGAAAATAGGTCTGGCATTTCCAAGACTTGCCCACTGAATCAGACTGACCAAATTTTCCAGTCTCCTGAAGGGACACCACCATGCGCTATATGGATTCTTGAGCTTACTTACGTCAGTGGTTCTCAAATTTTAGCTTACATCAGAATCACCTGCAGGGCTTGGAAAAATACAGGTTGTTGGCCCAACCTACAGAGTTTCTTGTTCAGACCTGTTGGAATAGAACCCAAGATCTCATGTTTCTAATGACTTCCCAGGTAATGTCTATGTTGCTGCTCTGGGGACTACCCTTTGGGAACCAATGGATACTATCTAGCATGGCTGACTTTCTTGACCAAATTAGTCAAGCATTTTCCAAAATGCAATGGTCTTTTACTTTGTGTGGAGTGAATACCACATACGCCTGGGAGATGTGGTCTAGAAATAAAAACTGGAAAGTAGGTCAGAGACAAGCCAGAAAATCAGTGCAGCAAGTTAGTTTTGATCGCTGAGTACATCCTGCCACACACTGCTGCTCCAGATTTCCAAATCCAGGAAAGGTTAAACTCAGGCAAACAAAAGAGAAACTTTTGTTTCCTTTCTTCCCCCTCCCCCTACTTTTATTCTATAAGGGTGTTTAGTTTCTTGGTCTTTCTTGTCCTGGTTACAAGCAGATGTGTTGTAACAGAATATCACTTGCAAGTCTATGCTCTATAAGTCCTTTGTGCTGCTAGCAACTGTTAGTCAGAAGTTCACTTCTAAGAAAAACTCATGGAACGCCACGACACTACTTCTATGCCAAGGAAAGCTCATCTCTACTTGGAGACTTTTCTTCCTTTGAGAAGGAAAGCCTTGTGGTTGATTCAGCTCAATGGGGAACTTTGAAGAGTAAGCACACCTCAGAACTGCCTAGTGTAGAATATTCACTCAAATTATAGTTGTAATTTTTAAGAAGTAGCCTTCAAATATTTTCACCTTAAAAATACCAGAAAGGACACATTAACTTAGCAATCGATATGAATGGATGTAATGGGAAATTACTTTCCATTTTCAAGCTTGACATGTGATTTTTATGTTAGTTGTAATGTATCAACTTGTTGAAATTTCTATTTCTCAGTTTGAGAGCATGGTCCTAAATCACTTGATAATTTGCCTCCCTCTTTATCTTTCTGAAGTTTTCTGCTAAGATCTCATTCAAATTAGCAAGGCTTTTTCGGTGATTCTTTCTCAAATATTTGTGTCTAGATCCAGGAAATGTATAGCCTCACTAGTCTGAACTATTGAAAAAGGGGCCAGCCTAAATCTGCAAACTATCTAAATTAAATCAATTTCAAATAAGTATCATCTTCTAGCCTTCAAGTTCCTATGAGACTAAGCAGCTTCTAAGAAACCGCTACCAAGTAGAGATCTTGTTTTCTTTTTTTAAAAAAGCAATTGTAATTAACACAGTTTTATGCAAATCAATGCCATAAACATGCTTTTAAAGCAGTGGATTTGATTAAACAAGCTGTAAACATCCCCACATCAATTAGTTTCACCTTCTTAATTTACAACAGCAAAACTTCTTCATAAACAGTGCCAGGTCCTCTCTGACCAAATTATTGTAAATTCTGATTAATGAGATTTCATTCCATTTCTCTCAAGCCTCTTTATTTTCCTTTAAGAATATTTGTAAAGGGAAACAGACTCTCAGAGGAATTGTTTAAGAGTAGGAAAATTAAAGTACATCTTGGTTTCTGAAAGCCTTTTGGCAATTTCCTAATACCTGTTATAGTTCTGACAAGGTAATTGCCCTTCTCTTGACAATGACAGAAATTACAGCACAACCAAATTGCCACTAGCAAAGATATTTCTGCAGGTGTAGATTTGGCCTTGTCAACAAAGCCAAGCAAGCATAAGAACTCAACAAGATATCCCAATAATTTTATGTAAGTATAATACTTGCCAACGAGCTAATACCTGGGATGATTGAACAAAGTTGAAACTCACAGAACTTCAAAATATGAGGATCTTCCACTATCTTCTCTCTCCACCCACACAAATAACATAACATGAGATACATGAAGCTTAGAGATTTTTAATAAGCTGCCAATCAATATTTTTGCAGTCGGTAGGCTGAGAAGTTGAAACTAGAGACCAGTTCTCCTGAGTCCCACCAAAGAACTCTTGACACTACTCCATACTGTTCATAGCTAAAATCAGAGACCATCCCCATCAAGGGTCACCAGACTATTCCAGCTTTCTCCTGTTTTTGTATTGCCTGCAGGTCACAAATAGTTTTTACAATTTTAAGTGGTTGAAAAAATAAAAATAAGAGTACTCTTTTGCAACATGTGACATTATATGGAATTCAAATTTCAGCATCCATAATAAAGTTTTATTGGTACACACCCAAAGTCATTCTTTTGTGTATTGTCTATGGGTGCTTGTACTTTACAATAGCAGAGTTGAATAGTTGTAACAGAGACCATCTGGCCCACAAAGTCCAAACTATTTTCTCTCTGGCCCTCCATAAGATGTTTGCTGTTGTAGAGAAGTATCTGCCCTCATTGCAACTTGGGAAAAAGAAACCTCTAGATTTATTAGAAATTGTCCAGATTTCCAAATCCAGTGCACATCAATAAACATCAAGTTCAGTCTCTTTTACTTCATTTAGACAAGAAATCCTATTACATCCAAACACACTGAGGATACAGATTAACTTTCATTGACATCAGAACCTATGTATATATCCTTTATAGCCACTGATATCAACTTGAGGAAGACCAAGGCCATTGTCAATGTCTACCCCCAACTTCCCACATCCACATCCCAGTTCAAGCAAAGTGGCCCAGATGTGGGCTGATATCCATGGCACAATTGGAACACCCAGGTGAGCCGGCTGGCAGGTTGTCATGACGAATGCCAGCCTTCTCCTAGATCACGTCTAAGAAACAATCTACAAACAGTATATTGTAGACAAAAAGTGACTACAGTCACAGTTTGTCAAATAGTCTTCACATGTCCTACACAGGAAGAACTGGTAGTGGTGAAATAGGCTTATTAATCACACCCACACTCTTTACTATTACTCAGCATCAGTTTGAAAGCCTGCAGTCTTTATGTTCTGACTAAAAAGTATGAGCTAGTCAGTATCAATAAAAATCCAGCAGAAGTACACAGTCAATAAACATAATACTGGTATTTTCTCCTACATCTGATTTTTGTTGATTTGACGGATGGCGGCAAGCCCAGTGTTTGGCACATGAAAATACCTACCATTGAGAGAACTGGGAAGAGGATACACCCAGCTTGTGTTTATTCTTTTATTCACAAAGCAGGCTTTCAGTATCCCATTGGATAAATAAAAGTTCAGGATGAGAACAAGTGTCAATATATGCACAACACAGCAATTTGGAGATCCATTGTCACTAGCCAATTTATGGCTGTCGTTGACTTTCAGAGACTAAAAAAACACTAAAGTCAGACAGAAAGAGAAATAAAAATCACCATGAACTTATTTGTACCTTTGGTAAGGACTACAGCCATGCTTTCTTGGGTTTAAAAAGAATCTCATATTTACATAACAAAGACAAAATGTCGAATATAATTTCTAGAACCACTCAAGTACTCAGACCACCAACTTTAACTTGACATGACTCAGGCACCTCCGCCCAATTAGGATCTGGCCTGAATGTTTGCAGGAAGCAAGCTCATTAAGTTTCTGTGACTGCTTTGTTTCCCCCAAGGTCTTCCTACATTTTAGTTCTTCATTGTGGAGAGCAGGAGGAGGAAATCAGCACTCATTTAATACAAATGAGTCATACTTTTCACTATTCCTTAATGAACACCCCATCCAGACAGCCAGTCTAATTTTGAGAGGTATGGCTTCCTGACATAGAAGATGTCCAGCCATCCTGGGACTCTCTCATATCTGTTTATTAAGTTATTAAGTTTTTTAAGTTGAGCTGTGAAACTCTATAAAAATGGGGATTGGGAGTGGGGACTGTTATTTTCTACAAATGAAGATAAGCCCCAGATGCAAAACCACTTGTAACTCAGCTGTGAGACATGTGGTCATAGGAATAGGTATATATGAATATTAGTTTACTATCTACTTGACCACTGGAAATCCAGAAGAAGGCCGGATCTGGAGACCTAATATGGACACCTGCACTTCCTCTCTTCTTCGTCTCCACAAGCTAGGGCTAATGATAAAGACTCATAGAGGGCACTTTCTCGGGTTCTTCTTGGATACGCCCACTTCTTACTGGTTGGTTGGCTGTTTCATTGCTTACAACACATTATACATTACCCTAAGAACTTTTAGTGGAGCATCTGTTATAGATAAAACCCTGAATGGCAGACTGGGGGAAGATGAAAGTGGAGGAAGACATCACTGAGACTCACCATGAAGTTTTACTCATCATTTCTGGGTGACTGGGCCAGGACACAGTTGTCACCTGACTCTCTGGGAAGGAAAGGCTCATGGGGAAATTTACCAAGGTGGCAACATTTGGGCACCCTCCATCCTTACTGGAGATCTTCTTCAGGTATGGGTGTTTTCAAGGTGGAGCTCACTACCTAATCACCTTGTTGCCCTAGCATCATGTGACCTCTCTTCACCTTCTTCCCTGTGACATCCCCTACTCTGGGTTCAGTCCTGTCTTTATTCTCCATCAAAAGACAGCATGTAACTCAAAAAGCACCTACTATGTGTCAGTACTGTGCTATACTGTGTCAGTACTCTGTGGTTGCCAAGATGAACATTCCACACGCAGTATTGGCACCCCAAGGGCTCTTTCTGTAGTAGAAAAGATGGCCTCATGAATGTTCAACTTAGTAAGTGCTCTAATCATTATGTGATGAAGCTTATGTGATCTCAGAAGAAAATGACCAAATTTGCCTGGGAAAACTGAGAACAGCATCTAAGAAAAGACATCATATGTGGTGGACATCAAAAAATGAGTGGGACCCACAAGAAGAACATTCTGTGTGGAGGAAAGACCATTCCCAACATCATGGAAGCCTAAAACAGCACTCTCCCAACCTCTCTGGACACTTCGAAGAGAGGTAGCCAGAAGCCACTCAACTCTTTAGTGCAAGAGCTGAGGCCAGAACCCAGGGCTGTCATGCGCAGGCCAATGTCTTTTTCACTGCCTATCCTTGGGGCCATTCCCTTTGGGATACCGTCTCCGTTAGATAAAAACAAATCTGATGAGTGATTATTTGCCCGTGTTGTATCTTTAAATTTCAGTATTTCTTTTCTTTCTATATCTTTGATAATAAAGTTTTAAATGACCGTTTAAATTTTCAACTCCCCACCCCCCAAAATTGATTCTGCTAGAATACTTGTTTTACTCTGGTTTCTGACAATTTGGGGGTAAATGAATTCTAGATTGAGAAGAAAGGCCACCAGCCATCTGTTGTATGACAATGTGACCACTCAGGAAGGACAAAGGTGATCCATAAAATGTCCTCTTTCATTTTAAATGCAAAATAACTCTTTGAACTCACTGGTCCATGCCTTCTTAAGTTTAACCCTTCACCATGTTAGCACAGTAAGGAAGATAATTTACCAATTTAATAAAATTCTGGTATCATACTATGTATAGTAAAATATGTTGATCCTTAAGTTGAAAAAAAGCATGTTTATAGTAGTCCCAAATATGCTAACAATATTCTTCTAATTTAAATCTGAGTTAAATCTGCTTCTGTGTTCTGTGGTTGCAAATTACAACATCTCTCCACTTGTACATTTTTATGTTCTGTCAAGTACGGCAGCACTGTCCAATAAAAATATAATGCAAGACACATGTGGAATTTAAAATTTCTAGTAGCCACAATAAAAAAAGTTTAAAGAAAAGAGGTAAACTTAATTTCATAATATGTTTTGTTTGACCTAAAATATCCAAAATGGTATCATTTAAAGAAGTAATCAATATAAAAATATTGATGAGCTATTTTACATTATTTTATTATTGTTGTTATTGTACTAAGCATTCAAAAAATAATGTATATTTTACTCTTACAGGATTACTCAATTCAGACACTAAATTTTCATTGTTTAAAGTGAAATAAGGGGCGCCTGGGTGGCTCAGTGGGTTAAAGCCTCTGCTTTCGGCTCAGGTCATGATCTCAGGGTCCTGGGATCGAGGCCCGCATCGGGCTCCCTGCTCGGCAGGGAGCCTGCTTCCTCCTCTCTCTCTGCCTGCCTCTCTGACTACTTGTAATCTCTCTCTCTCTCTGTGTGTCAAATAAATAAATAAAATCTTTTAAAAAAAATAAAGTGAAATAAGTAGAATATCATCCTACGTGAATAATAAAGTTGTATTTNCTCTCTCTCTCTCTCTCTGTGTGTCAAATAAATAAATAAAATCTTTTAAAAAAAATAAAGTGAAATAAGTAGAATATCATCCTACGTGAATAATAAAGTTGTATTTAGTGGAAAGTATTTTACAGTGCTTCAGTTTTTAAGCTTAAATAAAGTTAACTAAAATTAAATGCAATTTAAAACTCTTGCACTAACCACATATAGCTAGTGGCTACCATATTGGACACAGCTGATCTAGATGTCAAAAGTGATGGCAAACAGAAAAATATGAGGATCATTAATATTTACTCTTAGTAAGGCATAGAGATAGTGTAGAAGAAGGAATCAGAACATAAGCAAATAAAAGGTGGCAGAGTGGTAAAAACATGAACTTTGGAGTTAGACCAGATTATCTCTGTTGGTTTTTATCTGTGACCCCTTTACACCTCAGCTCTCTAATCTGTAAAGCAATGATACCTGAATTATTGGGGTTTTAAGATTAAATGAGATAACCTAAATAGTGGGCTTTGAAATTTAGCACACTCCAAAGGTTCAATAAGTTATAACTAGATTTACTAATATCTACAGAAATCATGGATTTAAGTGTGGGTCCCCTCGCAAGGGGTTATAATTTAATTAATCACTTGAGGGAGGTTGGGTGAGAGAAGAGAAAAATTGTGGGGTTTTTTATAGATTTTATTGCATTATCAATATTCATATAGAAAAATGTGCCAATCCTAAGTGTACAGCTCAAAAGATTTTCACAAAGCAAACATACAAGTGTAACCAGCATCCAAATCTAGAAACAAAACATTTAGAGAATCTCAAAGCTCTCTTTGTGCTCCCAACAAAATTAACCACTATACTGACAGCTAACACTATAGAGTAGGTTTATCTGTTTGTAAATTAATATAAATGGACTCAGCCTATATGAGTGTCTAAGTGTCTGACTTCTTGCACTTGAAAACATATTTGTGAGATTTTTTTCATTTTGTTGTGTAGCATAATAGATTATTTCTTCTCATTACAGTGTTTAATTCCACTATGTAAATACCTCCACAATGTATTTAATTTGTTAATTCTACAGTATATGGACATGTGGGTTGTTTCTTGATTGCAGCTGTGGCAAATATACCTACTACATACACTCTTACACATGTCTTTTGGTAATGGGTATGCACTGGATTTTGGGTTCTCAAACTTGTTGAGAAGAGAAGACTCACTCATCCCATGATTTCATGTGCAGGAACCTTGGATAAGCATGAAGAATTGGAGAACCTTGTGGCGAAGTTCCTAAATGTAGAAGCAGCTATGGTCTTTGGGATGGGATTTGCAACTAACTCAATGAATATCCCTGCACTAGTCGGAAAGGTGAGAATTTGTCAATATAATTGTCTTCTGCTTTGTTATTCCTAAGAATTACAACTCTGAGCAAGTCCTTCATTAGAAGTATGGCAGAGAAGGTCCTCTTTCTAGGAAAAGCCGATTGAATGTCCATCTTTTTAAATAATTATACCAGCTTAGTCCAGCAAATCTGTTCATAATGGTATTCTCTGTAGAGAATTGCAGTCCTAGATGTGGGTCAAATTTCATCTTTGATGATTATCTAACAAGACCAATGAAATTTTAAGGCTCCTGTGTCATTTATAATGTAGAAAATGCTTATTGGGCATTTATTTGAACAAAACATTTTGCTCATGCCACTCATTCCACTTATTCATGCAACAGATCACTTATTAAGAAACAACTTTTTCCACATATAAAGCAAGATATGGGGCATACAAAGATGAATAAGACCTGTGCCTTATAAATGTATGTTGCTTACAGTCTCATGGGGGAAAAATGTACCAAATAAAATAGGACAAATACCACAGAAAAGCCATGCACATACATGGAGAAGGGCAAAAGAGTGGCTTCCAAGCCCTTTTTGGGAAAGGCTGAGATGCCTGTGCAAAGTGGATGACACGATAATTGAATCTGTTACTCGTCTCTTAAGTTTTTACTTTAAGATAAGGAAGAGGAAGCAGCATGCATAAAGCACTGAGCTTTGAAAGAACTAAAATGTAAGGTAGTAGATGAAGAAGAGGCCAGAGACGAAGGCAAGATGCAAAAAGCCTCGTAATCATGATTGAGTATTGGAAATTCTTTCTGAGGAAAATGGGGAATTTGGTTGGCTTAATTTAAGTAAGCAAATGTCATAATCAGAGTTAGGTTTTAAAAAATCTGATTCATGACAATTAAATGCAATATGTGATCTTTTATTAGATTCTGCATTGAAAAAAATAGAAGGAAATAAAACATCTATAAAAATAAGACACTGATATTATTAGGACAGTTGGGGAAATATGAATTTGGGCTGTATCTTAGGTAATTGCACTATATGAATGTTGGAATTCTTGGGTATGATCATTGCACTGTGATTTAGCCAGAGAATGTCCTTGTTTTCAGTAAATACATGATGAAGAG
>LNAC01000640.1:650009-680890 GCA_002007465.1 Ailurus styani | reverse complement strand
TTCTTTAATTTCCTGGTTGACCCATTCATTCTTGAGTAGGGTGTTCTTTAGCCTCCATGTATTTGAGTTCTTTCCAACTTTCCTCTTGTGGTTGACTTCTAGTTTCAGAGCATTATGGTCTGAAAATATGCATGGAATTATCCCAATCTTTTGGTACAGGTTGAGACCTGATTTGTGACCCAGAATGTGGTCTATTCTGGAGAATCTTCCGTGTGCACTAGAGAAGAATGTGCATTCTGTTGTTTTGGGATGGAATGTTCTGAATATATCTGTGATGTCCAATTGGTCCAGGGTGTCGTTTAAAGCCTTTATTTCCTTGTTGATCTTTTGCTTAGGTGATCTGTCCATTTCAGTAAGGGTGTGTTAAAGTCCCCTACTAATATTGTATTCTTGTCAATGTGTTTCTTTGATTTTCTAATTAATTGGTTTATATAATTGGCTGCTCCCATGTTAGGGGCATAGATATTTACAATTGTTAGATCTTGTTGAACAGATCCATTAAGTATGATATAGTGTCCTTCCTCATCTCTTATAATATTCTTTGGCTTAAAATCTAATTTATCTGATATAACGATTGCCACTCCAGCTTTCTTTTGATGTCCATTGGCATGGTAAATTGTCTTCCACCCCCTTACATTAAATCTGGAGGTGTCTTTGTGTGTAAGATGAGTTTCTTGTAGACAGCACATCTATGGGTCTTGCTTTTTTATCCATTCTGATACCCTGTGTCTTTTAGTTGGGGCCTTTAGTCCATCTACATTCAGAGTAACTATTGAGAGACATGCATTTAGAGCCATTGTATTTCCTGTAAGGTGACTGTTACTGTATATTGTTACTCTTCATCTCTGGTCTATGTTTCTTTTAGGTTCTCTTTGCTTAGAGGACCCCTTTCAATATTTCCTGTAGGGCTGGCTTGGTGTTTGCAAATTCCTTGAGTTTTTGTTTGTCCTGGAAGATTTTTATCTCTCCTTCTATTTTCAATGACAGCCTAGCTGGATATAGTATTCTTGGCTGCATATTTTTCTCATTTAGTGCTCTGAATATATCATGCCAGTCCTTTCTGGCCTGCCAGGTTTCTGTAGTTAGGTCTGCTGTCAGTCTAATATTTCTACCATTGCATGTTACAGACCTCTTGTCCCGAGCTGCTTTCAAGATTTTCTTTTTGTCACTAAGACTTGTAAGTTTTACTATTAGATGATGGGGTGTGGACCTATTTTACTGATTTTGAGGGGGGTTCTCTGTGCCTCCTGGATATTGATGTTTGTTCCCTTTGCCAAATTACGGAAATTCTGTACTATAATTTGCTCCAATATACCTTCTGCCCCCCTCTCTCTTTCTCCTTCTTCTGGGATCCCAATTATTCTAATATTGTTTTGTCATATGGTATCATTTCTCTCCCTAATTCTCCCCTCATGGTCCAGTAGTTGATTGTCTCTCTTTTCCTCTGCTTATTTATTCTCTGTCTTTTGGTCTTCTTTATCATTAATTCTCTCTTATGCCTCATTTATCCTAGCAGTACGAGCCTCCATTTTTTATTGTACCTCATTAATAGCTTCTTTTATTTCAACTTGGTTAAATTTTAGTTCTTTTATTTCTCCAGAAAGGGTTTTTATTTCTCTAGAAAGGGATTCTCTATTATCTTCCATGCTTTTTTCGAGCCCAACTAGCACCTTGATAATTGTCATTCTGAAATCTAGTTCTGTCATATTACTAATGTCTGCATTGATTAGGCCCCTAGCCATTGTTACTACCTCTTGTTTTTTTGTGTGTGTGTTGATTTTTTCCGCCTTGTCATTTTATGCAGATAAGAATAGATGGATGAGAGAACAAAATACTAAAGGGTAGCAACGACCCCAGAAAAATATATACTAATCTTATCAGAAGAGACCCAAAACTTGGGGGAAAAAGAGGGAAAACAACAAAAACAAAAATAAATAAATAAATAAACAAACAAACAAACAAAAATAAATAAACAAACAAACAAAAATAAAACAAAACCCTATATGTCTATATCTATATCATCTATTTCTGTTTCTATATCTATCTCTGTCTCTGACTCTATCTCTATCTCTATTTCTATCTCTATCTCTATCTCTATCTATATCTATACCTATATCTATTAGACTGGTGAATTGAACAGACCCTATATGTATACAAAAAAATAAGTTTAAATACAATGAAGGGATAAAATATGACTATAACAATAAAAATTTTAAAAGATTTTTAAAAGGTATTGATAAGATATAATAGTTAAAAATGGTTAAAATAGAAACGAGGACAAAATTTAAAAGAAAAGCATAAGAAAAAAATAAAATTCAAAGTATTCAACTTTGAACGATTAAAGGATCATGGGGGGAAAGCCATGAATTCTATGTGTTGCTTTCCCCTAGCTCTGGAGTTCCACAATTCTCAGTGATTGGTGAACATGGTCTTGGCTGGATGTTCTTGCTGATCTTCTGGGGGAGGGGCCTGTTGCTGTGATTCTCAAGTGTCTTTGCCTGAGGTTGAATTGCGCTGCCCTCACCAGGGACCAGGCTAAGTAAGTGGCTCAGGTTTGCTCTTGGGAGCTTTTGTTCCCTGACTGCTTTCCATAGAGCTTTGGAGGACCGGAATGAAAATGGTGGCCTCCTAATCTCTGACCCGGAGGAGCCAAGAGCTTGGGACCTCACTCCTCAGTGCATCCTCAGAGAAAAGCAGTCAGTCCCTCCCATATCCCTGGTCTCCATCCGCACTCCGAGCTCACCCAGCCTGTGACCGAGTGTTTCTATCTCTGGCGTGAAGCCCATTTAGAATCTCCAAACCCAGGAGATTCCTGCAGCATGCTCCCGTGCCACTCCTCCTGGAGGAGGAAGAGGGGATCTCTCCGAATCTGCCCCTTGTACGGTCCCTGCTCAAAGAGCAGTGGCCAGACTTTACTTTGGATCATGGCTTAAGATAACTCCGAGCTGAGAGACACCTCCTCAGCTTGGCTCCGTGTCTCCAGTCAGCTTGTCCTCTCTGATACCTGGGAGCTCTGTTGCTCTCAGACACCCCTGGTCTTTTTGTGTCCCCGTGGGTCCTGAGACCACACTGTCCCCATGTGGGCTTCACCCCCCACTTAGCCTCTGGGGCAACGTCCCTCAGTGGAGCAGACTTCTAAAAGTTCCAATTTTGTGCTCCATTGCTCTCTCGCTTGCCGAGAGCTGCCCCCCGCCCCCAACCCAGGGTCTAACTTCCTGTCACTTCAGATTCACTTTGCACGTCCTACCTTCTGGAAAGTTGTAAATTTTCTGTTCCAAGAATTTCTGCTCTCTTCTCTTCAATCTCCTGTTGAATTTGTAGGTGTTCAGAATGGTTTGATAACTGGCTGGGTGAATTTCTGGGACCTGATGATAATCGGTCTCCTACTCTTCTGCCATCATGCTCCTCTTGTGTTCCCTCTCTTGCTCTGTCTCTCTCTGTCAAATAAATAAATAAAATTTAAAAAAAGAGAGAATTTCCTACTCTCCAACTTAGGACTTATGGTCGTGATTCTCCAATGATTTCCCCACCTCCTGGCATTTATGTCCTTGGGAAGTCCCCTCATTTGTTGTCTCAGGGTCAGCTTATGTGATCAAAAGAATACAGTAGAAGTGATGATATGCCATGCTTAAGGTTAGGTTTTTAGAGGCATTGTGGCTCCTGTCTGCTCTTCCCTTTGGCATCACTAGTGGGGTCACTTTAGCAGACTATGCAGAAGAACTGGGGCCTCTTGCCAACCACCATGTGAATGGTATATCTTTGGGGATCCTCTAGCCTCACTCAAGCTTTCAGATGACTGTAGCTCCAACATCCTGGCTGCAGCTCACAACTTTCCTGAGCCAGAACACTCACCTAAGGTTCCCAGATTCCTAAACTGCAGAATCTGTGGATAATAAGTGTTTGTTGTTTGGGGGTAATTTATGACATAGCCATAGATAACTAACACAGCTTCTCTAGCCGTCATTGCTGGGGCAAGATCTGGACACCCACGTATGATTTCCCACTTCTTCCTCCTATGAATCTAAAATGACTAAGGAGACTCTGAGTCCTTTTACCCAACTACTTTACACCCCTGGTCACTGGCAAAGAAGCCAAAATGGGAAAACTTGGAGGACAAACCATTCTTGGTCTGCATGAAGACAAGAAACTTGAGAACCTGTAGCACAGAGGTCAGGAAATGAACTAGGGTTTGGCTAATGTTTCTTGAGAGTGTTTCCCATGGCCCACATGGCAAAGGAATGTCAGGCCCTTATACCCCACCTCCATGCTAACAACCCTTCTTTTGAGGGGAGTGGGGCAGGGGATGGCGTGAATTGATTCTTTGCCTGTTGGCTGAGGTCGAAATATGAAGAGAAGGGGATAATTGTCACCTGTATTCCAGTCCCACAAACAGTTACCAAAAAATACTTCTCTTATTCATGCATCTATAGAGTAGACGCCAACAACAGGAGCACATCAGTGAAGATTATTTGCACATTTTTGTTCACAGATATATATATATATATATATATATATATATATATATATACACACACACACATAATTTAGCAGAAACCATATAATGGGAAAACTTCTAAACAGACCACTATAAAACAACCTTATTTTAAATATTCAAATAAACTGATGCAGTTCAGCCACAGATTGAATCTTTCCATTAGTTCCAGCTGCTCCATAACTGTTCAACTGTTCAACTGGCTTCTCCTGGTCCAGCCCAGGGCACCCTAGGCAGCTGTATCATATCTTCTGCTTCAAATTCCCTTCTCAGGATAACAATTCCAGTTTAAATACATCCAAAAGGAAGCATAGTAACTACATTGGGAAGAAATCCTACATCTGGAAAGGGGGTGAAAACTGACATCATTGATGAGGGGCCGATGGACGGTGTGTATCCCCAGATGTGATACCCTGAGAAGGACTCAACATGACTTGCATAGTATTCAGATCAAAATACTGAATTTTGTCATTAGACAACCCTGAAGTAGAAATGTTCTATTGAAAAGAAAACAAGGGGTAAAAAAAAAAGAAAGAAAGAAAGAATATTCTCTGTATACGCTAATATTGTAAAGACAAACTCTGAGGAGATGATCCAGATTAAAGGATACCAAAGGGTGGTGATAACTAAATACAGTCCCTGACTCTGAACTGGATTATTTTTTTTATTTTTTAAAGATTTTATTTATTTATTTGACAGAGAGAGAGAAGAGAGCACAAGTAGGGGAAGCAGCAGACAGAGGAGAGGGAGAAACTGACTCCCCGCTGAACAGGGAGCCCCATGTGGGGCTCTGAGTTCTGAAAGAGACACGGAGGTGCTATAAAGGACATTCCTGAGGAGTTCACAAAACTGGAACATGCCAGGGGTTAGATATTACTAAATAAGATTATGGTATCAACTTTAAATATATGGAAGCAGGTAGCTCCTCTCTCATCCAGGGTAAACGGGCTATGGCCTGGGAGCCAAGAATAGTCTTCACATTCTTAAAAGATTGTACCAAGTACAAAGGAGAATGTGTGACCACAAAACCTAAAATATTACTATCTGGTCCTCTACAGAAAAAGTTTGTTGACCCTTGCTGTATTCTCATAAGAGTATATACCCTTATTCTTAGGGTAGACACACTATAGTGTTCAGAGATACTATGATATATGCAAAGTAGGTTCAGTTCAGTAAAAAAAATGTATGTGTGTGCATGCACATGTATATGTATAGAGAGATAAAGATAGATAGATCAATCGATCAATCCATCCATCCATAGGTAGACAGGTGAAAGAGTGATAAAGTAAATGGAATAAAATGTTAATAGATGAATCTGGGTCAAAGAGTATGTTGGTGTTCTCTGTAGTGACTCTCATTCTTGTAATTTTTTGGTTAGGTTTGCTATTACTTTCAAATAAAATTTTAATTCCTTAATCCTTTGCTGAAATTCTAACTCAAGAATTTCATTTTATCTTCCAATTTTACAAAGCCCTCAAAACATTCAGTAACTTGTTCCTCATGCCCTCCCTTTGTCCGCACAGAATGCAAACAATAGCTCTCATTTACATCTCTATAATACAAGTTAACTCTGGTTATTTTATACCAGCAACCAGCACTTGCTGAGCATTTATGTTGTGGCAGATGCTGAGCTAGTGGCTTTCTCTTATGTACTTACTTAATCTCATGGAAAACCCCATGAGGTAGGTGCTGGTTTACAAATGAGGAGATGTGGGCTTTGTCCAAGATCCTAAAACTGCTCAATGGTAAGCCTGGCACTGTCTATAAATTCCACCCCTTCCAACTAACAGAGAGCTGTGCACAGCAAGGGTCCAAACTCCATCATCTAGTGAAAATTCTCTCATGTATCCACTGCTGTTGCTCTTAACTTTCCATTGTAGGTAGAATAATGGCCTTTAAAAATGTCCATGTCCTGCGGGCACCAGGGTGGCTCATTCGGTTAAGCATCTGAACCTCAGCTCAGGTCTTGATCTCAGGATCCTGAGTTCAGCCCTATGTTGGGCTCCATGCTGAGTATGGAGCCTACTTTTAAAAAAAAATCCCCAGAGCCTGTGAATATATCATATTATGTGATAAAGGGGAATTGAATTTGCAGATGGAATTCAGGTTGCTCAACAGTGAACATTAACATAAAGAGATCGTCCACACAGGTCCAGTGTAAACACAGGGTCCACAGAAAAGGGAAGCAGGAGAGTGAGGGTCAGAGTGATGCCATGTGAGAAAGACGCTGATAGTCACTGCTGGCATTGAGGTGGACAAAGGTCACACACCAAGGAACACCAGAAGCCTCTGAAAGCTGGAAAAGGCAAGGAAATGGAGTCTCCCCTAGAGTTTCCAGAAAGGAAAGCAGCCCCGAGCACTCCCTGGTTTGAGCCCAGTGAGAGGATTTCAGATTTCTGGCCTCCAAAACTGTAAGATAACAAATCTGTTTTGTTTTTAAGCCATACATCTGTGCTAATTTCTTCCAGCCTAAAAAGAAACTATTACACTTTTATTCTCAGACACACAAAGCCCTTGTTCCCACTCACTGACATCCTTACTACTTTTGCAAATGGGCATACTTTCCCAGCTATTGTGTTCGCATCACGAAAACAGCCACTTCTGAGAGCCAGGGTACCTCCAGGGCCTTTTGAATGACTTCTTTCTGGAGAGGTGAGAGAAGGGGAATGGTATATGGATGGGAAAGAATTAAATGAGGTCACAATATGTAAGGCATCAGTTGCTGCTGCTGTCTTTCCTGCTTGGCCATTCCCAGGAGAACACTAAATTCCTCAGTAAACAATGATACTTTAATCCTTAATGTGCATCCACGCAGATTGGAATGATAATGTAAAGAAGATGTAGAAGATACTAAATTGCTTTCCTCTGTGTGTATGAGGCATGCAACCAGCCCAGACCGAAGCTAATAACTTGTGAGGCGGGTTCTTAAGGGCCACCTCAACCACAATGTTCTTAAACATCAGGATGATGGGATTTCGTACAACTCTCTGCTTCTGCTCTCCTGGGCTCTCCTCTGCCTGTGTCCTCTACTTACACATGGAGGATACTCCCCTGACTTGCGGAGGAGAAGAGGACCTATTTTATATAAATCATTACTAGAGGATACCCTTTGCTATTTACAGCAACTCTGTATAAATCAGAATTAGGGACCCTTTAATTTCTGAATTGTGTGTGGTTAGAATATACCTAAGGTAAAGTTAAACCTATTCAGACCATTGTAAACTTTATATCCTATTTGAACAAGCTTGATGACTAACTCGAAGCTATTCCTCGTTTCTCTTTCAATTTCCCACAAAATCAGAATAAGTATCAAAGGAGACCAAACAGAAGGAAAATTCTGAAAGTGAACAAAATCAGAGCATGCAAAGGCTACTCTCCAGGGAAACTCTCCAAGGACTCAGTAGAGCACTTTCAGTGGTACTAAATTCAAAGTTGGGTACCAGACTCTTTTATCACCACAGATTAGTTCTTCCTAGAGAGTGAATATGGACAATTACTGAGACCATACCGACCATTTACTCTTCATTCACTGGTGCCAAACATTGGTGCCCTTTACATAATCAGTTCATTTAATTTTAACAAAAACCCATATTCATAGTTCTCTCCATTATCTCTCCATTGTTACGAGGAAACTGATTCTCAGTGATTAAATGACCTGCCCAAAGTCACACATGATAAATGGCCAGAGTCAAAATTCAAACCCAAGTGTGTTGCTCTTCTCTTGGTTCATTTCTCCCAGGAGCAGAGCCTGAGGTAAGGGTTTGCGTACAAGTGACTTATTTAGGATGTGACCCCAGGAAGCACCAGCAGAGAAGCAGGGAATGGAGACAGAGAAGGAAAGGCAGCCAACAAAGGGTGTGTTGTCAAGCAAGCCATCACAATAGACAATTGGAGCTCAGTCCTACTAGGAAACTCTGGATACCAGTGTAGACATACCTCAGTGTTATCCCACTTTAGGTGTGAGGAAGCTGCATTATTTATATGCCAATTCCCATTAGTGGGTGACTAGAGGCTGTTCCTGCTCAAACTGAGTATGGACCCCACAGCCAGGAAAAATGCCCTTGGACAAAGAATGACCTGTGTTTGCAATAAGAGGTGGGCTGAGGGATAAAGGCTGTACAGTACTGTACTGCACAGCATTCGTTATACTGTACAGTATTCACTAATGCTCTGACCCACTAGCTAAGTTCAGCTACTGGCAGAGCATATGTAGGACCCAGAGACCTGTGGGTCCTTGTGTAAAAATCAATTTAGTGTGACAGCTTATCCTGTTAGTAGCCGAAATTTTAACTCAGAATCCTAAAGTTTGGCCTCTAAATTCCTCTGGCTAAGCGCTAAGAATATCTCCTTGTGTTTTCCCCTTTAGGCAGCTTCAGTGAAATAGCCAGTCCTTAGGTTGTCTTTGTGACTCCTCAGGTGTCACAAATCAGACTCTTCAGACATTTCACAGCCAAAGCTAAGGAGTCAGCTCCAAGCAGGGACCAACAAGTCTGTTCTCTCTCCATCATGATTCTGGTACCTTTTGAGGAAGTGGGCTGCAGCCCCTTGGGGCACTTAGATGCCTTTGGTAAAAGCATCCTCCAGGCTAATATTAACACCCTGGCTTTCCAGAACTTCAAGTCCTGGATAAATTTTAACTCTCTGAAAAAGTCGACAACTTCTTCCAGAGATTTGGGAAATTGGGACTGAGGTATTTTTTTTCTCTGAATCTGCTCACTTTACTGATAATGACATGGGACCTAGATTCCGGAATAATGTTTCTCAGACTTTAACATACACTAAATTCTCTAGAGGGGCTTTGTTAAAAATACAGACTCTGATGCAGTAGATCTGCTATGGGGCCTGAGCTTCAGCATTTCTGCCAATCTCCCAGGTAACACCGATGCTGCTAGTGTGGGACCACACTGAGCGAGGGTATAGGCAACCTCCATCCTCAGGGGCATCACAAAGAGCTTCTTGAACTAGTCTTGGAGAGGAGAAGCAGTCTTTTCAGCTAGGAGACTTGCCATGGGGTCAGAGGCATGGGCAGGCTAAGAATTTGGAGCAGATGGTAAAAATAAAAAAATTAAATAAAATAAAATTTAAGAAAAGGTGGGGAGAAAGAACCAAGGTTCTACCTAAAGGCATTTAAAGGCCAAGAGGAGACAGAAGAATGAATGCAATGTTTGTGGGGAAATTCTTGAGTTCTGCCTCTGAGGGCTCAGCGGTGCTGTTTCAGTGGAAGGTCAAACCTATAAACAGCACCGAGACTACTTTTTATGAGCCACAACATTTTAGATCTTAAGGTCTGACTTGGACTCCTGAACTGGGTTGTTTTCTTTAATAAATAGAGCAATAGCCTCGATATGCTTTAACAACAGCCAAGAGGGCTGAACCTTTGCTGTAAAGGTGAGCCTTTACATGAGCCTTTTACATGTACTAACTCATTTGAGCCTCATAACTACACAAGATACCTGCTAGGATTACCACCTTTTTTACAGACAAAGAAACAGAGGCATAGAGTGGGGAGGAGGCACAGAACTAATAAGAGGCAGAGCTGGCGTGTACACCAAGGCGATCTGATTCCAGTCCCCATTTTTAAGCACAATGCACTTTTACCTCCTTCCCCAGCTGCCTCCCTCTCCCTCTCCCTCTCCCTCTCCCTTTCCCATGCAACTCTCCTTGAGCAGGGCAGTTGGGTTAGGCTGATGCAGCCATGGTTCCCTCTGGTTGTCCTTGACCTGAGACGCAGGATCCCAACACTACTTCTGAGACCCCATGTCATTCCCTGAGTCACATCTTGCCTTCCTGCATTGACCTCAAGTGCTTAGGGATCCCAACTCAGTACTGTGTTTAATTCTTCCCAGAGAAGCGGAGCTCTACAGCTGCACTGGTCCAGAGCCTGGGGACACTCTGTCCCCATGCTTTAGGCTCTGCCTGTTCTTTATCTCATGTCCTCAAGGTCAGAAGTGGGTGGTATGATCCTCTCCCCTGGTACCCAGGCCCTGCCCTTAGCACCTGCATCAACTTCAAATCAGCTTTGTCCTTTGCTCCCATTTGCCTTGGCACTCTTGCTGGGAGATCACCTTGCTTCTTGCAGACCTTCCCTAAGGCCATGAAACAGCTGTCCACATACTGACTAACAGAGCTATCAAGAAAATCTGAACAAGGGGCACCTGGGTGGCTCAGTGGGTTAATCCTCTGCCTTCAGCTCAGGTCATGATCTCAGGGTCCTGGGATCGAGCCCCACATCGGGCTTTCTGCTCAGCGGGGAGCCTGCTGCTCCTGTCTCTCTGCCTGCCTCTCTGCCTACTTGTGATCTCTCTCTCTCTCTGTGTCAAATAAATAAGTAAAATCTTTAAAAAAAAAAAAAAAAAGACGGGATGGTGTGTGTGCAGCGGAGGAGAGAGTGGGATGGGACAAGTCTCTCTTCTAAAAAAAAAAAAAAAGAAAAAAGAAAATCTGAACAAAGTATTTACCCAAACTGTAAACTTAAGGTACCAAATTTTCAATGCATCAGAAATTCCCTCATTAATCTCAAAAACATTTACTTTGCTTACCAAAGTTAGCTATTATGATTATGCTTTCCCCCAAAAGCTAAACAAAGTACATTTCCCCCATCACCATCTTAAAAGTAGGTATAACTTATTTATCATCATTCACAGTTACTTGAGTAATATTGCTTCATAGTTCACATTTCAGTCCAATGTTGAAGGATGAAATTGAGCATCTCCAAAGGAACAAGAAGAATGGGGAACACATGGGGAGCAAGGACTTAAGAGTAACAAGTAGCATTCCTTCATCATCCAACTGTCTTTTCATTTAAGAGATATTTGATGAATGCCTATCATGTGCAGGCATGAAAATATTTTGGGGAGGAGCCCACGGAACGGGGAAGCAAAGGGTGTAGCTAAATGCACCCGGAGGTGGTTTTCGTGGAGCTCTGAAGGACGAGGGAAGAACCATCAAGCACACCGGGCAGCATAAGGAAAGTAGAAGCTGATAGTCATCACGACCGACATGACTGGGCCTGGATCCAGAGGCAGGGAAAGCCACTGGGGGATGGGCAGTGAGGGAAGCGCTCATGTCTCAACAGAAGGTCAGTTGCACAAGAGAAGAGGAAGGAGGAAGCCGCGGCAGAACAAAGTGTTGTCGCTGTATTGGAAAGTCAGAAAGAAGCCAAATATCCACTTCTGATCTTCTAGAAGACGCTCTTTGAACTACACCCAACCTCCCTTCTGAGAAGATTATGGTGTCCTCGTTTCCTTGTGCCTGCTTTTCACAGTACGTTTTCTGTAGCCTGCCCAGATCCCAGAGGCGTGCTGATATTATAGGGGCTTTGAATTTAAGGAGAGGCTCAAGACCAAGCTCTCAAAGTGTATTTGTCACCTAAACCTCATGGTAGTTTTTGGCACATCATTGGATTATTCCAGGTATTTAGCAATTCAGTAATCTGATTAGCCATGCCTGTGGCAGACCCGGACTTGCTTTACATGGATCACCAGAATGTGGCCTCCGTGTCTTCATTTTTAATAGCTAAATGTTCATCCTCCATCATGCCAGCTCACTCCTCCCAGCCCTTCACAAACCAAAGGAAATCACCTTAGTGAGCCAGATGGAGGTGAATGATGCTGAAGACATTGCTGATACTGAAACTTGTGGCAAACGTACAAGTCCATAGTGTGCAATAAGTTTAGAACGATATCGTACAGTAGTGCTGTGTATGTGCGCCTTACATCAAATTGTGCATCAAATTTATTCTTTTATTTTAACTTCCATATCTCAGAACTTCCTTTATAAATCAACAAGAAACTAGCTTGTTTGGGTTTGGTTTTGGGTGGTTGGTTTTACCAACTTTCTGGCATTGGTTTGCTCATCAGAGAAAACAAAAACCTAATCATTCTTTCCGACTTCTTAGAGGTGTCGTGAGGATTAACATAATGCAAATATAAGTGCTTTAATCAGCATCATTATTTAAAAATCCCTTGCAGATGTTAGTGTGTGGCTTGCTGAAACACTACACTCTCACAAGGCCAGCAGAACATAAACCACAAAGCCCTAAATCCTACAGGTCTGTAACCCACACACTGTAGAATTATAGAGCAAGACCCTAAGAACCAAAGAGAAGCTGCCAGACACTAATGCGTTTCCAGAATCCCACACTGAGTGAAGTCATCCCTTTCTCTGCCCAGCTTCTCTGTTTCTAAGGGGCCAGTGAGTTTCTGCTCACTGGAAATAAGGTGGGAAATAAGGCTGATTGATTTTCCCTCTGCTCAAGAATCCCAGTGTGTGGACACCAGGGGCTTTGTGACAGTTCACCAAAAACCGTCCCCATGGAACTCTCTATTCGAGTGGAACAGGTCCCTCCATAGAAGGGACCGCGATTCCTCTCGCTTCCATTGGCAAAATGCATGAAATTCATCATGGCCATTGAAAAGCTTGTTCTCTATCCTGCTTGTTATTAAAAGAATGGGGAGAACCTTCTATTTCCTTAGTGGTGTTCATTTTAAACCTAATCCCAGGGTGAGCTATCATATGTACGTGACCTATTTGATTGCATAAACAATAGAATCTCGGCCTATAAAGACTTTCCAAAATCTTAAAATAGTCATTTTTTTAAGTGGTTGCTAGTTTCGTCCACTTGGGTTTGTTTTTATTACTATGGCATTGGGACCACACTCATCATGTGTCTCTGTACAAAACAAAACTTATAAATTCCAATTCCCAGAAGGAAAAACACTCTTTAAACAGGAATGCTCATATTCGTCATCTCTTCATTCCATTCAGAGACTAACAGGCCTGCAGTAGATTATAGAAAAAGGAGCTGTTTCCCTCAATCACAGGGGTTCCTTCAACAGCTTAGGAACCCAGCCTAAAGCGAAATGTCCATACAGGAGAAGGTTTATTATCCCGGAAATTCTCAAAGGAAGAAAGCTGCTTTTCGTTTCCTTGGCTGCCATCTAGTGGGTAATGATATCATGTCACTAAAACACGCGACATCTGTGAGGACAGAAGATGTCTGCCTGTCTTTAAAACAAACCCCCAACACACAGGTAATTAAAGAAATATTATTGCAGACATGGGGCAATTATCCCTTCTCATAACTTCCATTTAGATCCAATGTGTTATTCTCTTTCCTTTTTCCACGGGAAGGCAACCGATTCAATGATCATTGATTTGGTGCTAACATTGTGCACTAGGACTAGCGCTATAAGGAAGCCCTAAACGATCCAACCACTGATTGGGAACTAAAAGGTAGAGTTTCAGGGCTCTCCATTGAAACCAAGAACTTCAGATAACTGGAGCCTAGACCAGCGATAACCCAACGAATAGCTGTTTCTTTGGCACACCTGCTTCTTGTCGTAGTGGCCAAAACCAATATTGACTGTGCCGTTTTAGATTTATCTCTGCTAGGTTTATCCTGCGAGCATTGTTAATGGGGTCTCTAATGCCTGGAGAGCATTATGTAACAGTCAGGTCAACTGTTCAGTAGCACCTCCATCTTTCCAAATTACAATCAGATTCCAGACCTAAGGTACATTAGTTTCAGATTCCCAAAAAGGAAGGGCTCAGGAGGTACAAAGAAACACAGTAGAAATATAAGGAATCTAAAAAACAAGCCCATAAGCCTCTGCTTTTCTCTCTCTCTCTCTCTCTCTCTCTCTCTCTCTCTCTCTCTCTCTCTCTCGGCTTTGCAGGTTAAACACACACACGCACACACACACACACACACACACACACACACACACACACACAGGGCTGAAGTGTAGACCAATCTTTCCCAATGGCCTCTCAACCAAAGCCCAGTCATCTACATGTGATTGCAGATAAATGAAAAGTCACTATTAATTATATTTGACACCACAATTAAGAAGAATATTCTAGCAGACATCCATCCTTCCTTGTTCTACATGACCATGGGGCTTGAAGAAGAAAGGACAACAGCTCTCATTTCAGGCAGTCGAAGGTAGTGGTTCTGAATGTGGGTCGCAGTACAAGACTGCGTGGGTTCAAATCCTGGCTTTGCTGGTTGTGATCATAGACCTCAGGATATCTACCAGGCTTTCCTGTGCCCTGGCTTCCTGAAACCTAAAATGAAGTTGCCTCCTCTTTAGGGTCATGATAAGGATTAGAAGAGTTCTTACAAAAAAATATGCGCAGAAGGATGCCTGGAATGCAGACAGGGGTCAATAATTGGGAGCACCTACTAATGTGTCCAGATGCTTCCAAATACTTTGCAAAGGTATTAGAGTTCCCCTGACTTAGAGTTCCGAAACCTCCGAAGATGGAGGTCAGGTCTCAAAGTATAGGAAGTGAGACATCTGACAGCAAGGCTGCCGCTCTGTACAGACTCAACTAAACTCTAACATGCTCCTGCCTAAACAATTTGTGAGTGTTAGTTCATGATATCTTTCTGGGTTAATTTTTAACCTGGTAACAAAGCTGAAGTCCCGGGGATTCGTGTAATGGAGCATTTCAATCTCTGCTGCAGCAGGAGAGGAGAGCCTTTAGGAGCCTATGAAACCATGCGCCTCCAGTGAGGGTTGGTTCTGCCTACTATATGCACCCCATGAGTCATCCTGTCAGAATTAAGTTGTACTAAAATATAAGCCCCCCTCTCCCTCCAGGTGTTCTATGATCCTGATTTTGTTCTCTGAAAAAGCTCAGCTCTGAGCCTGAGCCCAAGAAATCTGATGCCTTCTCAAAAAAGAAAATGGGGGAGGAACAGGAAAACCTTCTCATGACTCAGTTTCTTTTTTGGTTTTATTTAAAGACATGCAAAGCCTTGAGAAGCTCCTGAGAGATGCTGTGATCTATGGCCAGCCTCGAATCCGCAGAGCGTGGAAGAAGATTCTCATCCTAGTGGAGGGCATCTACAGGTACGGAAATAACCAGAGACTTTTTAACGCACTGGAACCTACAGCGAGCTGACAACTGAGGAAAGTCTGACCTCAGTGGAAAAATGAGTTGGATATAAGGTATTATGAAGGGACTGGAGCCCGAGCTATTTATGTGAGCTCTCAGGCCTCAGTCACCTGGCTTTTCAATGTCTGTACATTGTCTGTACAATGTCTGTACATGTCTATATTTAGTATACAATACCTCCGAGGCTGGATGCTTGTGAAGTTGTCCTCAGAAATGTCCTCACAGGGCATTGATAACTTGCATTGATCCTTTCCACTACTGTTGGCTGCCCCACAGTTTCAAAGGCCTATGGGAGCTGCATTGTTCAACATCAGAATGCTTCTTGCTTCGGGCGCCTGAGTGGCTCAGTTGGTTAAGCATCAGATTCTTGATTTCTGCTCAGGTTCACAAGATCAAGCCTCAAATTGGGCTCCACGCTGAGCAAGGAGCCTGCTTAAGAGTCTCTTCTTTCCCTCTCCTTTGCCCCTCCTCCCCAGCCCCCAACTCACATGCGCGTTCTCTCAAAAAAAAAAAAACAAAAAAAACAAAAAAACAAAAAAACAAAAAGGAATGCTCCTTGCCTTCATGGCATTGCTGATAGGCACCCAGAAGTTTCTAACTGGACAGTCCACCCAAACTCCAGTTGCTTGAAGAACTTGGCCAATTGTTGGCATCAGAATACAAAAAGCCAGGGCATTTTCCACAAGGCTAAGGCTAATCTCAAGGGCAATTCTTGATCCAGAGCTGGGAGTGGCTGGACCTAGCATCTGAAGGGTGTGCTCAGTTTCCCACCACTTTGAAGCCCAGCAGACATAACACCCACTGAGCCACTGAGAGCTTTTACAAGGTACATTGTGGTAGAGTTGGCTTCATTCTCTGTCTCAGTTGGTTATTGCTGCTGAAATGGAAATTGCCTTCAAACCGTTCTTCTGTCGAATGCCCTCGTCCCTGAGTCAAGGAAACATTATCTCGGAGTGCTCCCTCCTTAAATCAGTTCTCAAACAACACTCATGTTCAAAGAATTGAGCGAGTTGTTTTGTATAATTATGGAAAAGTGAACAATATTAGGTAGAAGGGAATGAGAGCTTCACTTCCTCACAAGGAGAAGTGTGCTTGCATTGGAGACTTAGATCTGATGGAGCTTCTCATTCAGCCAGAGCGCGCATCATTTCTGTTCCATGAATGGATGACAAACAGCAGAAGAAACGTGTCTCCATCCTTTTTGGGAAAAAGAAGTGCTTTCTCCTCAATTTAAGAAAGTAAGAACAATAGTAACAGTAATCGTAATAATAATGAGCCAGGTACCATCTTGTTTTTTCCCTCAGCCTTACGGCCCCAGCGCCTGGTGTTCTGGATGTCCCCAGTGCTACTATAGAGTTGCAAAGATAACGTTTCAAGTCTCTAGCAGTGCACTTTATGTGTTGCCCTTCAGTAACTCCTCGGGTCATCCCCCAGACGATATCCTATTTGTGAAGTCTTTGGGGTCACCCTGGAGCAGCGTTCTCAACCAAGGTGATTCCCTCCCACAACCCACCCCTAACTTGGAGAATTTGAACAATTTTCAGTTGTCACAACAGCCCTAGAGTACTACTGGCATCTAGTGGGCAGAGGCCAGGGATGCTGCTAAGCGTCCTCCAATGCACGGGACAGGCCCCCACAACACAGAATCAACCTGCTCAAAATGTCAACAGTGCCAAGACAGAAAGACCCTACTGTGGAATCATTCAATTAATAATTCAATTTAATGAATAGTTTACTTACTAATATTAAACTTGCTACTTTTTGGAAATAATCTCATATTGACTCTAGGTTGTCATAACCTCAAGCCCAGGTCTTTATCCCTGTATGATCTGTGCCAGCTGCCAGCTTGGGAAGGGAGCCTTTATCTAAACACCTGTCATTCGGGCCTCTACTTTTGGGAGCATGGATCAGCTGAGGGAGAGCAGACTGGGCATCTCCTTTAACCAGAGTTGACAGAATCCAACTGCAAATAAACAGAACTTGGCTCCACTAAAGGAAAGTTGTGTCTGAAGTACTTTGATCATGGCTGAAATTAAGTGGACCACCAGCATTTTACTGTCAACTATTCCCATCAGCTACACAGAGAGCCCCCTCCAGCAGCTGGGCTTGCTAATGGCTGGCCCTGAGTCCTACCATGATCTCAGGAGGACAGCAGAGCCAGGTGTGGACTTCTGGCTCTAAGCCGGCAGGGCACCAAACCACAACCTGGGCTTCACTAGCAATGAAGTCCTTCCCTGTTATCTGACACCACGTACCAAACTACCCAGAGCATAATGGCTTACACCGCAATGAGTTATTATTTCTCACACCACGATGGGCAGTTCTTCTGCTCCACGTGGTGTTGGCTGGAGTCATTCATGGGCTTGCATTCAGCTGGGAGTCCAGCTGGGATCTGGAACATCCCAAATGACCTCACTCAGTACTAGCTGTTGACTGAAGTACCTTGTTCCCTTCTCTTCTCTGGGGTACTTGGACTATAGGCTCTTCTCACTCAGCAATCAAGCCAGAACTTCCTTATAACATGGTACCATCTTCTGAGAGAATGAAAGGAGAAGCTGCCCGTCTTTTAAGGGCAAAACCCAGACCCGACATAGCATCATTTCTGCCATGCTCTATTGGTCAGAGTATGGCCAAAGTCCAGCCCAGACTCAAGGGGAAGGGAGATAGAACCCACCTTTTGATGGGGGATTGGCTTGTGTATAGAAGAATGAAAAGACTTGCAGGCAGCCATCTTTGGAGGCAATCTACCACAGTGGTTCAATCAGCTTGGCATTTATTTGTACAATGAAACTTCCACTTTCCATGGACTTCCCTTCATAGAGAGCTTTCTTTTATCTCATCTGCACAGAATCTTGTCTTTCCAGAAACTATGACCTTAAAAGGCCTATTTGTAGCTAGGGAACAGCACACCTCTAAAAAAGCCTCGGTACTTCTGTGGCCTCAGTTTCCTAATCTGCAAAATAAAGCTAAACGAGACTGGAGTTATGGAACATAGTGGATGTTCTCATTTGTTGCTATCACCAAAAAATGAAATTATTTCCCACAGAATTTTCCAAAGGGCCAGGGTTAAGAATGTGAAACCAACAGCTCATGAATGCACTTCTACTTTTTAGCAACGTGTTATGGACACATGCCTTGTTGACATCAACACAAAACCTCCTTTGAATTTTCATTCCCAGATTTTTTTTTTAATCTATTGCTATGGTTTTCCACTATGGGGAAAGTCCTCCCCAACCCCCATGACAAATGCCTCATATAAATCAATTTTTTCATAATTCCTAAAAAAAAGCCAACCAAATCAGACAGTTTCAGGCAGGTATCAAGGTAAAAAAAAAAAGCCAGATACCAAGTCTAAGAAATCCATCAAGTCCACAAAAGCAGTTATGATAATGATAATTATACTAACAATAATAACAATAATCATGTCACCATCCATAAACCATCTAAGTCTCATTATGTATATAGAGAATATGAAGGAGCCCGGATCTGGAGAGAGGCCTGGGATCTGGGTTCAAATCCCAGTGTTGTCACCTATGGCTCTGTGCCCTTCATAGGGTTCTTTTGTAAGGATTAAATAAGATCATAGAACCTCATTCTTGGCAGAAGCCCAGCCCGTGATAAACCCACACAACCAAGGGCAGCTGTCTTGATCATTAAATTTCTTTTCAGTGGGAAAGTTGGAGCATGGAAAACAATAAGCTCTCTGCATAGTGAAGCTGCTTTCTCTTCACCCGGCTGAAGGATGGATGTCAGGGGAAGGAGCTTGCATTTACTCTGTGTCGACTACTCGCTTCACACATGTGATCTCGAGTAAACCTCCCCATTCCCTTTGAGGTTACTGGGAAGAGGAAGACACTTGACCCAGGACAGATAACCGAGATGAAAGAGAGCCAAGATTCAAACCCAAGATGCTGGGACAGAGGACCTGTATCAACAGAAGATTCTACCCACGTGTCCCCATGTGATGAAGTAAACATGGAAAATGTAAAGTCCTCCATGTGGCCTTCATCATTTACCTACGCAGGCCTCAGTTTCTTCATCTGTAAAATAGGGAGAGTGAAACTGGAGATCTAAAGTCCCATGAGTTCATGATTTGGGGCTTAAAAGTACAATCATATTACTACGGTGTTCTCGTCTGCATTTTCTTTTAAGTATTGCTTTAAAGTCAGACTCCTCTAGTTTTGTGTCTCTGAAAGTCTAGTTGGTTGATTCATTGTGGTTGAGAAATCTCAAAATTATTCAAAAATATACTAGAGAAGGGCAGGGAGTCCCAAATAACCTGGGAGATTAAAGTAGAATGACTCTAGCTCAAACTTTCAAAATAGAAAGTATTGAGATATAGTGACCAGCCCTTCCAGATGTGTACACAGATGTTTAAATCTCAGAATGCCATTCTCTCTAAGGGTGTAAGCCCTTCTCCCCAAAATAATGTAAGTTTAAGGATTGAGAACTTTAACCGATGATTTAAATACATATAGAAAAAAAGGAAAAGAAAGTACTTTATTTTTTATTAGACTTAGCTCTCTTATTTTTCTCTTTTTACCCTTCTTTCTTCCCTGGATTATACTTGGGGCCCACAAAGGAGATTTTTCCACCATGTAAGTTGGCAGACCAGTGGTCTAATTCCCAATCCTGCCAATCGATAATATTCTTTATATGTGAAGGGGAAGGTGGTGAGAGGAAAATTTCAAAAAAGAGTCTTGTCACTTAGCTAATACCTTATGTAACAGAAAAGATATAAAGAAATTATTCACCAGCTTGCTGGTTTAAGACTAATTCAAGTCCTTGCACAGAGCTTCAGATTAAGTGGTGGAATTATCTCTACCTATAATTATATTTTAGTTGTTTTTCTTTTATTGAAGTCAAAAGAAAACACAACTTGCCATTCAGGAAGAAAAAATGAAACACCATCCTTGTTTTCTTTTTCATTTTTGGCACTGTGTTTTCTGACAGCAATTTACAGGAATAACATAGAAATCCTTTTCTATGCATGCACCAATCTCAATATCCCACTGTAGGAAAGGGTTCAATTCAAATTTGGTCACATTGAGAAAATGAAAGCTTAGTATGGGTGAATATAACTCTTTATAAAAGCTGAGTTCTCCCGAGGACTCATGTGTGCCCTGCAGTAACTCCAGAAATCAGCAGCACTGTAGAGTCATTAATCTTGGAGAAAGAAATATAAACCAGGTGGGCAGACTCCTAACATCAGCTAGACCAGCCCCAGCAAAGGATGGCTAATTAGCTGCCTTGAGTGTCTGCAAACTGTTCAGCATTAACTCTGGCTCCTGCCAAATTCAGTTCCAGAACAAAGAATGGTTATTTGTGACATGTAAGGTTTTCAGTATAGTTGTGTTACCAACTTATAATGTGTTAAAGATGAGAAGTAGATCCTAGAATTTTGAGGGCTTATAGCCATTTATTATGTATGACACCTACATGTCTCTTTCCTGGAAGATTCAACACAGAGCATTGTCAAGGGCTCCCCATTTCTCAAGTCAGGCCTCACTACAAACATTTCCTCCTAAGCTCCTCCTAAGAAAAAGAACAACCCAATGAGTGCTCATTATGTGCAGATACTTCACAAACATTATTTCTAGGCCTCCTTAGAAAGACCTTATGAGGAAAGTTTCATCATCATGCTTACTTTACATCTGAGAAAATGGAGGCAGAGAACATCATGTAAGTTGTCCAAGTCCTCAGTTGGTAAGTGGTGTGGCTACAATGTAAGCTGAGTCAGATGGCCGTACCTTCTCCCCTCAATGAAAACCATGTTACTGAACAATTAACCTAAGAAAATACTGGAATTAACTCAAGAACTTATACAAGAGAAGATGAGTGTCTTTGGTTTCCATTTCATTAAAATCTGAAACCAGCCATTCAGAATGACCTTGTGAAAAACACAAATGCAATAAGCTGGACTTCATTAAAATTAACAACTTGGGCTTTGCGGAAGACCATGCCAAGAGAATGAGAAGACAAGCCACAGACTGGGATAAAACATTTGCAAAAGATACATTGATAAAGGACTGTGACCTAAAATGTACAAAGAACTCTTAGAACTCAACCGTAAGAAAGCAAACAACTTGATCGAAAAGACCTTAGCAGACACCCCACCGTAGAAGATATGTAAATGGAAATACACATAGGAAAAGATGCTTCACATCATATGTCATCAGGGAAATGTAAATTATAGCAGTAAGATACCACTACACTCCGGTTAGGAGACCAGAATCTGGAAGACTGGAGAGGATGTGCAGCAACAGAAAGACTCCACACATTGGTGGTGGGAATCCAAAATGGCACAGCCACTTTGGAGGACAGTTTGGTGGTTTCTTACCAAACCAAACATACTCTTACTATACGATCCAGCAAGTATGCTCCTTGGTATTTACCCAAACTGGTGAAAACTTTTGTCCACACAAAACCCTGCACATGGATGCTTATGGTATCTTTATTCATAATTGCCAAAACTTGGAAGTGGCCAAAGCGTCCTTCAGTCAGTGAATGAATAAGTAAACTGTGGGACATCCGGACAATGGAATGCTATTCAGCACTAAAAAGAAATGAGCTCTCAAGCCATGAAAAGACATGGAAGAAACCTAAATGCATATTATTAAGTGAAAGAAGGCAATCCCAAAAGGCTATATAGTGCATGATTCCAACTACATGGCATTCTGGAAAAGGCAAAACTATGGAGACAGTGAAAAGATCAGTAGTTGCCAGGGGTTGGGTGGGGGCAGGAATGAACAGTGGATTTGTAGGGCAATAAAAATAGTCTGTAGGATATCACAAGGACAGCTACATGTTACCATAGATTTATCCAAACTTATAGACCTCGCAACACCAAGAGGCAGCCCTCATGTTAACTATGGACTTTGGGTGACAATGATGTGTCCATCTAGGTTCATTTGTAACAAATGGATTGCCCTGGTGGGGATGTTGATAATAGGGGAGATGACGTGTATGTGTGGCAGGGAGTACATGGGAAATCTTTACCTTCTGCTCAGTTTTGCTATGACCTTAAAACTGTTCTAATGTATACAGTCCTTTAAAGAAGCCAAAAACAGAAATGCTTCACTTGGTGGCTACTCTACTCCCTCCAAACCAACACCTCTTGGCCTGAGTCACCACACAGCCAGCTGGACTGTTTTGACTGAATCGACCTAACACTTAAGTTTATTTGTATAATACATTAAATTTAATAAATAAATTAGTTAGGAAGAAGGGAGAAGTTCAACTTTCTGTTGGCATCAATTAATTAGTTCTTGAACTAAATTGAAGGGTTGCTTGAGCTATTTGACAAGCTCTTTTGCATGGTGAGGGTGAGAGTCTGTGTGTTTTCATAGAATTCGCCTGTCAGGGCAGTCAAAACTGTTTGTGGTGTAGATACAGCCCACAAAGTGTTGTGAGAACTGATGAAAGCCAAAAGTCCTTTTAAATTCATTGAGTTCCAAAGGTGCCATGTAAATGTGAGTTTTACTTATTTATTTCCTTCATATTTTTCCCTTTTCTGGAGGACTTGAAGTGTTTTTGCAATTTACAATACCTTGAAAAATTAAGAACTTAGGGCTAAAACAAAAGGGTTTCTCTATGGTGGTGGTTCTCAACGTGTTGTCCCCAACCAACAGTAGGATGTCTCCTGGGATCTTGGTAGAAATACAAGTTCACCGCCCACCCCAGACCTGCCAAATCAGAAGCTCAGGGGCAGGGGCAGGGGGAGCAGTAGTCTGTGTTTTAACAAACTATCCAGGGGATTCTGATGCTCACTCAAGAATGAGAAACATTTGCCCTAAATGAACAGAAAGAGGGGACACTACCAGATGCCTCAAAATAGTCCTTGACTTCCAATGAGCACAGAACAAGAGATTCTAAGAACTTTCTACTGTGCTTTCATTAATACTATGTGTCTTAAGCAAAGTTCTTTTGTGTGTTTTTAATTCTTTCCTTTAATCTTTGGCAATTCAAGCACTGAGTCTAAGTCAGATAGAACGGGTCAAATAGACAGCAGCAAGCTGACAAAGATAGATTACCATAGGGCAATTTCATTAAAACTGGCAAAATACCTAGAATCCAAAATGGTCAGTCTAGTTACACTAGTTGACTTTACAAATAAACTGATCAACAATGCAGTAAGCTAATTGTTTACTTGGGAATTAGCTATAACAACTCAAAGCACTTCAATCTATTGAACGTAAATTACTTTTTTTCAAGTAAAACAATGCCAGATCAGCTTTACAAGATTGAGAGGGTTGTCTTAGCCAACTAAAATATGCCTTAAGAAGAAAGGAATTTTATGTCTCCGTCACCACTGACTGGTGTCCGGACAGGTTGTCTGGGAAGAATTGGAAGGAAGACCATCACAGGGCTTCCCAGGAAAGTGTATACAAGTGACGAGCATTTCTCCTTATGCCCTAGCATGGAAGGTTCCATCGTGCATCTGCCTCAGATCGTGGCTCTCAAGAAAAAATACAAGGCTTACCTCTACATAGATGAAGCTCACAGTATTGGGTCTGTGGGCCCAACTGGCCGGGGTGTTGTAGAATTCTTCGGACTGGACCCTCGAGATGTTGATGTGCTTATGGGCACATTCACCAAAAGCTTTGGAGCCGCAGGAGGTTACATAGCTGGAAGGAAGGTAAGCCAGGGACTCCCTGTGTTCTATTTAAAGCCTGAAAGCTCTGGGGACACAATCTGCGGGCTTCTGTGGCTTCCCTGAGAGCTTCAGTTCAGTTCAACACACCTCAGTAGATCATGGCTGCCTGCATACAGTGGGTCCATGGCCAAATAGGCCCCAAATGGCAAGGAACTCACCCTCTAATGGTGAAGAGGAGCATGTGATACGTACTCACCTTATAATAAAATGACAACACCAGCAGTGTAGATAGGCAAAAACTTAATACAAGGAGATGGATGGTTAACTCTGCAGGGTAGTATCTGAGGAGACTTCTGATAAATATCATTCTCAAAGGCAAATGATGGGGGGAAGGTATATTTCAAAAAGAGGGAACACTACATACCAAACCACAGAAATGATAAGGAGTTGTTACAGAACTGTAAGTAGTTTGGATTTGGGGGCATGAAAGACATAAAGCAGGTAACAGCAACAGTGGGCAAAGGTCAGATATTAATGAGGTTGACCCTGTGCTACAAGTTCTGGGTTTTAAGAGTTTTAATCAAAATCGTGGCAATATCAGAAATGCCTTTCTAAGAGATTTTCTGTGCAAAATAATTCTCTCCCACATTTTGGATAAACCATAGGTCAGATTGGGTCACCCTCTAATACCTTTTTTTAAAGGTTTTATTTATTGTTGAGTGTGGGGCTCAAACTCATGACCCCAAGATCAAGAATCGCAGGCTGGACCAACTGAGCCAGCCAGATGCCCCTCTCATGTCTTATCTATAGGACTTAAAATTCTGATCTGATGGGATCAGACTACTGAGTGTTTTCCCTGTCATTCTGAGCCAACATCACCAAGGGGGTTTCCAGTATAAAACAATAAATGTTTAAAAGAAATTTTTAAAAGGAGGGAAGGGCCAGGGAGAAAGAGAAAATGGAAAATTCAAAC
Source organism: Ailurus styani (assembly GCA_002007465.1). Lineage (NCBI taxonomy): Eukaryota > Metazoa > Chordata > Mammalia > Carnivora > Ailuridae > Ailurus > Ailurus styani. The sequence goes on along the minus strand of LNAC01000640.1, from coordinate 655,924 downwards.
TTGGCTTTGAGGGATAAAGAAGCCAGTGGTCTGCCCTGTATCTAAATCCTAATAGCTGTCCCACACAGGCCTACACCTGTCCCAAAGTGACTTGTGACAGTGATGTCGGCTCCACCAAGGAGGTACACCAGACCCAAACCCACGGCATGCAGGTGGCATCATAGCTTATCCAAAATTCCCAATTCCTTGCTCATTGTCACCAGCAGGAACAAGAGTTCAGACTCCTAATAAAACAGTTAGACACATCAGGAACTTCAGCAGAGGACAGTCTGGCCATTGAAATCCTATGATTTAAAACAGCAGATTTCACCGTGACCATGAGAGGCACAAATGCTTCAAATGTTCAGGGTTTGCAATGGTCCTTGACCCTTCAACAAGCATTACTTCCTTCTGAGCTCAAAGCACTGTTTTCCATCCTCTCTCCACTGGCCTGTGGGAATTAGCTGGGTAATGCTAAAAACATCGGGAATGCTTAGGGTCCTACAAAATTTAGCTAAATCTGGTGAAAGGTTAAATGTTGCCTTCCTCAACTGTGGAAGCAGAGGGATCAGAGGTTCTCAAATTTAGGAGGTCCCTTATCCGGACTACATGGCTTTGTGAGCTTGTGGTTTTGTGATTACTTTAGCAGCAGTTCTGAGCTAAAAAATTTTTAACCAAGCGCAACTCTGTTTCCTGATCCAAGGACACCTGAATAAACTGAAGTGAGCGGATCCTTGAAATGTTGTCAAATTTGGTAGATGTCACATTTTCCCCTTGGAGTTCCTTCATCGGATACCCACTTTAAACAGAGGCTCGTGACTGGCCTGAAGTTAGGCCCAACTCACTCTGGCTCTCTCTTACTCTCCATTCTCAAGCCAGTAGGATTGTTTTAAAAGTGTATTTGTTCTTGTCTATGTAACCCGTATTCATTTGGAATAGATACTGGGAAGTAGTGGAAAATCATTATTTACATAATTACAATGCAGAAAAATGTGTAGATCTGTTCATTTCCTTGCCTTTTAAAATACTCACTCTCTGCATGCTTGGATGCAGAGAACTTCATCATCCCTACCCCTTCCAGCAGCCTCTGTCTTCTCTTCCCTCTCCGTACTACACTGCAGTCTCTGAATTTACCACTAGATGGCAGCAAGAATTAGAGTCTTTGGCAGAGGTCCATTAGCCAATAGAGGGCCTTAACTGCCCTCAACCAGCAAGATGCAAAACCTAGCAAACGCAGGGCAGTTTCAAGACATGGAGGGTAAGCCATAGACTGGAGGCCACTTGAGAAAGTGTTTATATACGTCGTTCCCTGATGATTTCAAAATCAGTCAAATGTACACCTATCTGGAATGGTTTTTTTTTTAAGATTTTATTTATTTATTTGACAGCAAGAGAGAGATCCCAAGTAGGCAGAGAGGCAGGTAGAGAGAGAGAGAGGAGGAAACGGGCTCCCTGCCAGAGCAGGGGGTCCGATGAGGGGCTCTATCCCAGGACCCTGAGATCATGACCTGAGGCGAAGGCAGAGGCTTTAACCCACTGAGCCACCCAGGCGCCCCTCAGAAATGGTTTTGATGAGTCTGTGGCAAACCCAGATAAACGGGTTACCTTCTGACCTGATAAGCCCGAGAGTTAATGGAATTTTTACATCTGCTCATCTGTATCCTTTAACTTTTTAAGTTATGTTGATTTTAAATTATGTGTAGTTTCCACTTAAGTCATAGTTTTTATTCCTCTGGATTTTGAATTATTTTTGCAAAAGAAATTTCACTTAGAGTTTGTTTTAAACTATGCTTTTTTAACTGCAAGGACAGAGGATTGGACAAATGCTAACCGTTTTAATTTGGAAGAAATCATTCTACTTGGCTATTTAAATAACTAGAGTACAGTTTTTATAGAGTTTCATCATATTTTTTCCTGGATATTTTGGAATGTATACCTCAATTCGTGGGGTTCAAGGGGTGGAGAAGTAACTGCAAAATATCCAGGATTCTAACCAATGGGTACAAAAGCAACAAAAGGAACCATAAAAATGTTAAAGCACACACACTGGGAATTTACATTTTTCTGAAACCCTAATAATTTCAGTTTCACTAAGTTCATGGGGATCTTAGTAAATCTTAGCGAATCTTAAAATTTGAAAACAATTACTTGGGTCAAAAAATCTAGAAAAATACAAAACTGGCTGGCTCTCTTTTTATATGTCAATGTTAGGGTTAGTAGTAGAGGGACTATATTCCTAATAACAGTTTCTAGGAGGCTCTAGAAGTCTTTCTGGAGGTAATCAAGTTCAGGAATATGTACATTAGCGAACGGATGTAACACAAAAGGAAACGTGTTTGGAGATGAACAAGGGGAGAAAAATTTGATTTGCTAAGATAGTACCTCAGAGAGTAGAGATTTCTGTCTTGGCCTCCGGCTGGCTGTCACAGAATGTCCAACAAAGTCATTTCTGCTCATTGGAATTATTGCCCTGGCCTTGACCTTCTCTCCCCACCTTAGAGAAACCAACAAAATGGTCTCTCTAGAGCCAACAAGATTTTGAAATTTTGTTCACTTTGAGTTTGGAGCTACTGTAGATGATTTGTGAAGAACCCAACTTGGAACATTCTGTCCTTTCAAGACCTCTGAGGTGAAATGTCAGAGGTAATTACTTCTCTCCACCTGACAGAGCTCCGCGCCATGAATGGCTTCTTTGGAGGATACCTGAACTGATGAAGCTAGGCTTATGTTTTTTACTTTGTGTCAGTCTAGTGACAGAGGAGGTGTGGACAACACTAAAGACCCTGCTTTGGGGAGACCAGGCATGTATCCTGAGTCCCCTCGTATGCCTGCTGATAACCACTGGCTTTCACAGCCTCCCCAGGCTGAGCAGAACCTGTAAATGAGGGAAGCAAAGGTAGCCTTCATGACTGATAGGCCACAGGGCTGGAATTCTGGAGGAGGGAAGTCAGACAGCACAGCCAAATTTGGGGTGAGCATCAGACAAAGCCTGGGCGCCAGACAAAGACAGGCCCCTCACAGGAGCCAGCTCTGCCCTGTGTGCTCAGCCCCAGCTGCATTTAACAGCCCTTTGAAGTAAATGGGGGGTCACGGTATGAACACCAAGATGTTTATTCTAAGAGTCTCCTGTCTGATTTGCTCAGCAACCACCCTTGGCCTTGAACTCCAGGCCTATGGGTAGAGAAAATAATCAGGGTTTTGAACTTACAAATGGACTTGGAAACCTCAGTATGAGGAGACCTCTAACCCACTCTGAAGGAAGACATAACCCAGACTTTCCTCCAAGAGACCAAAGCCAACTCCTGATTCATGGCTCCCAGTGCCCAGTGGTGGAATGCAAGAAGGGAATCAGAAACGGGGCATCAAGACCTTCCTTGATGCTCTGCAGAAGTCACCTAAGGAGCCCCACTTTCTGAAGCATGCAAGGAAATTAGCCCCATCCACAAACTCAGACCCTCAGAGGAAGGGGACCCAGTCTAAAAGAAATAAGATTGTGGGCAAGATAATCTTAATGTTAAAGGGGAATGATAACTGCATCGATGAGGCATTTATTCAAACTAAGAATGCACATGACCTTGGCTTTATGGAATTTCCCAATTTGGAAAGGAAAATTACAGGTTGGGGACATTAAGAAGAGCCTTGAGGAACCCAAGGAAGCTTTGTTTTGTCTCTCTGTCTGATCTTTGCCAGTGATGCCCAAGACTAAGAGAGTATTTCCATACTTATTCCTAAGAATGCAGCTTAGTAGTTTTCTATATACTTCAGGGACCCTCACCATCCTTCCTCAGTCTCTAAAACCTCTCTGCTTTTCATTAGATCATCAGTATTTACCACCTGCTAGGTACCCACCACTGTGGATTTTAGAGGAGTGTGTAACTCCAACCCTGCTCTCAAGGGGGTCTCACTCACTTTGAAGGAATAAGAACAGGAGTCCCAAAGCATTTTGAGACTGATGCAATTCAGTCTGTAGTTTAGCACTGTTAACACTTGAGTATATTGAGGATTGTCCCTTCCTCCCCCCCAAAAAGGAGCATCTGTGAACTAGGTAAAGAACCACAAGTGAAGTGGAAATGAGGGAAGTCGGTTCTGGGCTCCCCTGCACCCCTCATCATGTGCCGAGCCAGCTCTCTCATCTGGGGAAGTAGTATAGTGTGGTGCTAAAGGTACGGACTCCAGAGTCAGGCTCTTTGGGTCCAAATCCTTACTATTCAACCACATTTTGTTTGGATAGTTTTCTGATCTGTTCTGTGACTCAGTCATCCCAACTATGAAAGGGAAATAAAAATTGTACCTACCTCAGAGTGATTGGGAAGGTAGAGTAAGTTCTTCCATGTAAAGTTCTTACAGTGGAGCCTCAAGTGGCCAAGGAATATCAGCTGTGGTGTTAGCTTCGAGCCCTATGATGTTTTGGGGGTCATGTCAACTGTCATCAAATCTGGGTACTCTTCTCTTTAAAATTCTTCTCCTTTCCTTTCTTTTCTTCTCCAACTTTAACTGCCCCAATAAGGATAGAGGAAGAGCTGAACTGAAAACCTTTGGTTTGCTGGGTGTCCCAGTGTGTCATTCCCTAACCTTAGAACACTACCCTCTGCCAAACGAGGGGCTGGGATAGAGACACTTCGAGGAGTTTTTGTGTTTTGGTCCCCTCTTCCCAACCCATGCTTCCAGCTCCAAAAATCTCTGAATTGACAATCCATTAGCAATAATTGCAAATCTCATTAGGTATTCACTATGTACCACACACTTTTCTAGGCAGTATATATATATTTATACATATTATATATTAAATATTACATATTATATTATATATTACATATTATATATACATATTATATAATATATATAATACATAGTATATATTAAATGAGTGTGTATATACATATACTGTATATATATACTATATATATATACTGTATATATACTATATATACAGTATATATATATATACACAATATATATATATACTGTGTGTATATATATACTGAATGACCCTGAAGTTACTATTAATATTATCTCATTTTTCAGAGAAGAAAAGTAGAGCACAGAGAGGTTTAGTAATCTGCCAGTGGTCACATCAAGAGTGGGAGAGTCAGGATTTGAACCCAAGCAGCTAGTTCCAGAGCTTGTCCTGTAATTCCTCAGTCACACTTCCCTTCATGGGGATAACCTTGTCTTGGAAGACTAGCTACTCCCTCTACTCCCAATTAGCTCCTCCATTCTTTGATGATAAGATGCCGTCCTCAATCCCAATTTTAGCACAGGTCCATGCCGCCCCCCTCCTCTGCATCTGTCCAAATCTACCCATCCTTCAAGGCCAGATCACCTCCTTGAAACAGCCCTTTTCCAGCCCAGGTCCACCCCCATCATAGTGTCACCTGTGTCCTGCCCACTCTCTCCCACTTGGCTCGCCCAGCATTGTCAGGAGGCACCAACTCTTACCAAACAAAGAAAACTCTTGTTGCTGCTCATGGAGCGACACTGAACATAGAGCTGTGAAGAACAGCCTATCTGCAACAACTCTGGAAAATGCCTCTCTCTCTTTAGGTCCTCCCCACTCCCCTATCCTCCAACATGAACTTTCCAAATACTGTGTGGCCAGTGCCTTAAGTCAGGCCATCATCATGCATATACTCTTCACATATAGTGAAAACCCACCCAACTGCTTGTATGAGATTCACTAAACAAATGAAGAGATAGAAATTTGATTTTAATTTTAATGTAAGTGGATGATGGCTGCCAGGAACTAGCCTTTCCATCCTCCTTCTCTTCTTAGACTCCCACATCTAGAACAGAGCCAGGAGCAAGTCCTTGTACAAACACGCTGGAAGGAAAAATGAAAGCAGGGAAGAAGGCCCAGGACTAGGGAGAGAAGAGAAAAAGGAAAGGGTAGGGAAGGGAAAGAAGGGAAAGGAAGGGAAAGGAAGGGAAGGGAAGGG
>LNAC01000640.1:592631-649578 GCA_002007465.1 Ailurus styani | reverse complement strand
AAAAGGAAAGGGTAGGGAAGGGAAGGGAAGGGAAGGGAAGGGAAGGGAAGGGAAAGGAAGGGAAGGGAAGGGGAGAGGAGAGGAGGGGATGGGAGGGAAGAAGAAAATACTTAGGAAAGGAGAGAAAAAAGATTTAAATGAAGAATTTGAAACAAAAGAGGGAAAGAGGGAATCAGAGTAGAAGAAAAGGAAGAAAAGAAAGAAGCGAAGAGTGTGAAATGAAGGACAATAGGGAGAAAGGAAGTTGGGGAAGAAGGATGCATGGAAGGGGGGTTAGAATGAAGGTCACATTGAAGGAGGCAGGAGGGCGAGAATAGAGCTACCAGGTCTCCCTGTGGGCCAGATAGATGCATCACATCACCAACCTGTGAGACAGACCATTCACTTTACTGAGGAAGATGAGCTAAGAATGTTCAAAATGCTTATGAATAGTCATGCCATCCGTTCCCCAAGAGACATGGAAAAGTGAAGGGTGGGTACGGTCCCAGGCTTGGAGGTAGCCAATGAAGGGGGTTTAGGAGGAGATGTGCCTGTGCAAAGTAAGGCTCCTCCCAGTCACCTTTACTAGGGAATGATGAGAGAAGACACCTCAGTGGGATGCTAACGTGTCTCCTTGTCCTTGAAGAGAAGGTGGCTGGTCCTTTACAGAATCACTGCTGATGCCGAGAGCTATCATTAGCCCATTAGCTCTTCTGCTGAGCGTCCTGAGGGTCCCAAGCCATGAGCCAGAACAGGTGGGCCAATGGATGGTCTGGTCAGCCAATAAATGGCTGATCACCCCCAGTACAGCCCTCCCCACTGTGTCACTATAGTTATTGGAATATTTTAAGGCATTCAGTGGGCTTACCTGGGACCTTGTATTTGGCCTTGGGAGTCAGGCATACGAGTAAACAATCGTTCCTACCACTGAAGACCAGCAGACTGCAGTGAGTCAACACTCGAAATAGTGCTGCACAAAAATTCCCTTATCTACTGTCCAAGGCTTAACCAGAGTTTATCCAGTCCTAACCTACATTCTGGTTCAATTTCCCAACTCTCCCTTCTGCCACTCCCTACCCCCACCCCAAATCTTCTTTTCCTCTTTATCTGTCTTCATTCTTTAAGACAAGTCTACTTCCTCACTGAAATCTTCCCTGTCTGCTGCAGCTAGCAATATCCCTCTCTTTCATCTGCAATCTTATAGCCCTGTTGCATATACTGGTCTGCATATCCTATTACTTTTCCTGCTATTACTTCTCCATAGGCACAATCTAATGTTATATGCTCAAGGGCAAGAACCACATCCTATATTCCCGGATACTCTAAATACTAAACCAGTGCTTGTGCATGCTAGATATTCAACAAACATTTGGAAAATTATTTCCCTTTATACATATGGTTTTGCCCTACAGACCTCAACTCCAAATTCTCAGCATCCCACTTCTGTATACCTTGTAGGTCTTTGAGGGAGAGACTAAGAAGAAGAGATAGAAAAAATAAACAGTTTGGTGTTGCCCCTTGAAAATCAGACCACATTCAAGAATCAAATGTCTTGTGCTATGGCAGATGGGGAGGGGACCAGTTGTAATTCTCACCACCAACACTGAGACTTATTTGCTTTCTTTTTTGGTTTCCTCTTTTATTAAAGGAACTCGTGGATTATTTACGAGTTCACTCACACAGTGCCGTTTATGCTACATCCATGAGCCCCCCAGTTGCAGAGCAAATCATCAGATCAATGAAATTTATCATGGGACTGGATGGGACTACGCAAGGTAAGAGGGTCTGCTGTGGGGTACAACTCCCCAAAATCCTTTCTTAGACTTCTAACTTCCTTCTGCCTCATCCATCTGCCCCCTTCTCAGAAATATACCTTTGTCTTAATGTAACCCAGTTTGTAAATCAATTTGTACAAACCCAATTTGTACATGGTATCATACATAGTAGAAAAATGTACTAAAACTGCTGCCAACACACACACACACACACACACACATAAACACATACACACATAGAAATGCTTTTTTAAAACAAGGAAAACTTTCTAATTCTCCTAATGTGATCAGCAAATCTGGATAATTTTGTGTAATCGGTTGCATTAAAATGAAGCAAACAGTTTTGTGTGTTTGCCTGCACTTGCTTGGGGCCATCACTTGTGTTTCCCTGGGCACAAAGTACGGCCACTGCAAAGGATACGTGGGCAAAACATGAACAATAACTTTCCTTTTCCATTTCCTTTTTTTTTTTTTTTTTGCATTTGGTCACCACAGCCAAAGTGTGCTACTTTGCCCAACCCAAATGAGCTTAATCTTCTTTTTGAAAAATTGTTTCAGCAAAGCCTTTTGGAACTCACCTTCTATCTTTTAGATATAGTTTATAGGACTTCTATTACATATCACAGTGGGGATACAATGATGAATAAGGCAGTTCTTGCCGCCAGGCAATCTCATGAGTGCATTTATGGAAGCAGCAAAATCTTCTGGCCCCAGGACTGGTCACTGGACCATAGGATCCATGTGCTCCACCCCACCTCCCAGGTTGTGAAGCCCTCTACTGTTTACTGCTATCTTCTAAACCTACTATTTCAGTAGAAGCATGGGGAGATCCATTTCCCAATTTTATTAAAGCGGCAGAATACTTTACTCACATACAAATTTCACCCAGAACTCTACTATATAAGACAGATTAGAATGGGGCTGGGCTGGTTGAAGTAGTGTGTACACCTACCTCCATATTAATAGCCCCTGAGGCCCTTGTCCTGATGCCTAGTGCCCCCCAGGACACCAGTTTGAAAACCCCTGAGACAGACCTTTCCTTTTCACTAAAGCAGGAAAATGGCTTGCAGAGTGATTTTGTTCCTTTATGTAAAACGCAGTGATTGATGGTTCTCCAAAGTCTCTTCCAACCTCGTCTTTGGAGTTTTATGAATCTGTCTCTTGTTGACTAGTCTGTGTGAAAAGAAAATGGAAATCCAACCTAGGGAGGCCACATGGTGCAATGGTTAAGAGCAGAAACTAAAAGTAAACTGAAATCCTGTTTACTAGTTCTGTGGCCATAGGCAAGTGATTTAACTTGTCTGTTTGGCTCTGGGCAAGTGACTTCATGCTTCGGTTCATCCAGCTGTAAAATGAGGAAAATAATATTGATGAGCTCGTGCTTTTGTGAGAATTAAGTAAATTAAGTTATATAAAATGCTTAAAATTATGTCTGAAAACAACTATTTAGTAAGTATCATATAATTGCTTGCTACTGTTATTTGCTACTATTATTGAGGTGTTTAGTTCTCAGGTGAGAAATATTTGGACCACATCACTGGGATGCTGTAGGAAATATTCTTATAATGGAAGTCAGGTAAAACTAGGTGATCTCCAAGGCCATGGATTAGTCAGGATAAGCAAAGTTAAGCCACCATAACAAATAAATCCTGAAAATCTCTATGGCTTAATAGAACTGAGTTTTATTTCTTGCTCACACCAAGTCCAATACAAATCAGATAACTCTCTGCACAGCTATCCTCCACAGGAGCAGTGATTAAGCTCACTTCTAGCCTCCACGATCCCTGTGGCAGAGAACAGGGGAACATCAGCCTGAAAGTGACACTTATGGTCACCTTGCTTATGGTCCTTTGGCCAAAACTAGGCATATGACCACACCCACATTTGTGGGAGGAGTTGGTAAATTAAAGGATGTGGATATGGATAAGCAGATATCTTTCACCCTGTTAAATCTGAAGCTGGAAATAGAGTTGCATCTGTGCCCACGTGAACTGTATGGTTGTGTGAAAAAAACTAGTCTGGAACAACTGGCTACTCACAAACCCATCAATGATGATCTTCTTGAAATGTATTTATTTCTCTTTTTTTTAGGATTTTATTTATTTATTTGAGAAAGAGAGCACGATCAGTGGGAGGGGCAGAGGGAGAAGCAGATGCCCCCACTGAGCAAAGAGCCTGAGGCAGGACTTGATCCCGAAGCTGGGATCATGACTTGAAAAAGGCAGACATTTACCCACCCAGGTGCCCCAAACATCATGCGTTTCTTTTTCTTTTTCTTTTTCTTTTTTTTTACAACATACAGTACATCATTAGTTTTTGATGTAGTGTTCAAGGACTCATTAGTTGTGTGCAATACCCAATGCTCATCACAACAAATGTCCTCCTTAATATCCATCACCTGGCTACCTCATCCCCCTACTCCCCTCGCTTCTGTAACCCTTAATTTTTTTCCCAGAGTCCAGAGTCTCTCATTGTTTGTCTCCCTTTCTGATTTCTTCCCATTTAGTTTTCCCTCCCTTCCCCTGTTCCACATATGAGTGAAACCATATGTAATTGTCTTTCTCTGGTTGACTTATTTCACTTAGCATAATCCCCTCCAGTTCCATCCATGTCAATGCAAATTGTGGATATTCATCCTTTCTGGTGGCTGAGTAATATTCCATTGTATATGAACCACATCTTCTTTATCCATTTATCTGTTGAAGGGCATCTTGGGTCCTTCCACAGTTTGGCCATTGTGAACATTGCTGCTATGAACATTGCAATGCAAGTGCCCCTTCTTTTCACTACATCTGTATGTTTGGGGTATATATAGCAGTGTAATTGCTAGGTTAAAGGGTAGTTCTATTTTCAACTTCTTGAGGAACCTCCATACTGTTTTCCAGAATGGCTGTACCAGCTTGCATTTGCACCAACAGTGTAAGAGGGTTCCTCTTTCTCCACATCCTTACCAACATTTTTTGTTTCCTGTCTTGTTAATTTTTGCCATTCTAACTGATGTAAGGTGGTAGCTCATTGTACTCCATGCATTTCTTAATGGAAAACAATTATTTGAGACTTAAGCTAAAACACAAGTTAAGTGAATTGTCCTACAATGACCAGAATTTTCCTTTGGTTTTATTTTAAAGATGAATAACTAGGAAAGTTACCTGAAAATTAGCCTATATCTCAATAAGGATCACTGATTTCTTAAGCCCTTTAGTGTATATGCTATCAGAAGCAGTTGATTTATGTGTAGCCAACCTGACAATCATTCCCTTCCCTCTTCTGGATTGGTTTCCTGCTTCATCACAGACAGAACTCACTCCATTTATCTGATCACAGCTGAAAATCTGCAGAAAAATCACATTGAAAGATCAGATCATTTATTCTTTGATAGCCATTTATCATCAATTTTTCTTCCTCTGGGGTGGGAGGTATCTCCTTTGGTTCTCTCTTTTCACCTTATAATTAAAGAATTACTTGCTTATTATTTTTTTTACCTCCCACTCCCCTCCTCTTGCCATCTTAATAGAGAAAAGAGAGAAAGAAAGAACCAAGAAGGCAATGTATGAAGCCTTTTTTCTTAGAGTAAAGATGAGAGAACCCAGGGGAAAAGATAGGACAATTTCTTTTCAAAGGAGTCAACAAAGGAGGGCGCCTGGGTGGCTCAGTGGGTTAAAGCCCCTGCCTTCGGCTCAGGTCATGATCCCAGGGTCCTGGGATCGAGGCCCACATCGGGCTCTCTGCTCAGCAGGGAGCCTGCTTCCTCCTCTCTACTCTCTCTCTCTTTCTGCCTGCCTCTCTGCCTACTTGTAATCTCTCTCTCTGTGTCAAATGAATAAATAAAATCTTAAAAAAAAAAAACAAAAACAAAGGAAAGTAGTAGAAGAGAAAACTCACCAAATCATCTGCCAAGTTTCAGATGGTTCTGTCTGACACATCTTTTGAAGAATTCAAAGGCACCAGTGAATGTTCCTGTTGGCCTCACTGACGACAATGCCTGCTTTAAATAAAATGAATAGGTTGCGAACATTGCATTAACTCACGCCTCTCTGCTGAGATATACAGACTCGGGGTAAAGTTGCCTGGAGCCCAGAGGGGCTCACTATGTCATTCCGGAGCTGCCTTACAGGATCTGAGAAAGAGAGCGTGGCTCCAAGCCTTCATCTTTAGCCCACTCCACTGCAACTGTGATTGGAGACTTTCAAGGCTTTGTTTTGGGTTGAGTTTAGGGAGCAGTTGGCCAGATCTGTCCCTTGATGAATATCTTCACTATAATCTGCAATGCAAAGCCATAGGCTTCAAAGAATGGCAAGCTACAGGAATAAGGTCAGTGTCCCTTTGAAGCCAAGGTTCAAAGATGAAATAGCAATCTCGGTGAAATGACAACGTGTATGCAGAAACAGCCACCTTCTCTCTGCAGCCGGGCTGCTCGTGGAGTTGGTGTACACAGGCTGGGAAGCTGCGGGCTGTGCAAGTGTTCCACATGCACCAAGGCCCTTTTAATCTCCCGGCCTGTCCCATCATGCAGTGCAGTGAGCCCAGAGTAGAGATTTGGTTTCTCCCTCCTCATGGTTGTTGGGTGGTCCCTAAGCCAAATCAGGGCTATAAACCCTTTAAGGTCAAGAAATGTGTCTTGAATTAATCTGGTGTGGCTCTGAGTGTCAAACGCAATGCTCGGCTTAATAAATACATTATGATTCAACTTCTATCTTGCCTGCTGACTCGACTTCAGGTCAGTGTTTCTGCTAAACCAGATCAAGGGAATGCTTATCTCAGAGCACTGGAGGCCAGGAATGCGTTCCACACCCATGTGACAGCTGAAGGGATCACTGAGTATTGGGGATCCTCTGTAACTGACGTCACTTTTGAAGAGGTCCAGGAAGATTGCAGCTCCATCATTCGCTTCATCTGCACTTGGCACAAGCAGCCGCAGGAGACAGGGCCCCAAATCATAACAACTCCCCTAAGGAAAGCACAGGAAATGGGTGGCTTATTATTATGTATTTAAATGTTAGATGCATGTTTTTCAATGAATCCATCAATATTCTTTTTGAAATGCCAGTTTTGGCCTTCCTTCCCCACTCTCCCTTTCTGCACTCCAGGGAGAAAATAGAGGATGTATCTCACAGAGGATTAAGGGCATGTTCTCTGCAGCCAGACAGCATGGGGCCTGGTCCCCAACCACCCTCGTTCCATGACGGGCAAGCTGCTTACCCTTGCTTAGCCTCCATCCCTTAATTTTATTTGGAGTTGTCCATAGGAGTCAATGACGTGATATAGGTAATAGACTTAGTGCGACACTTGGTAAATAGGAAATACTCAATAAACCTAATGGTTACTATTGTTACTATTATTTTAACTCATCTGCTTTCTGTTCTTCTCCAGATTGTCAAGTTTTACTCACCCTACAATTTTCTCTTTCTCTCAGACCTCCACCTGCTCCATCAGTAAATCCCACAACACGTCCCTTGCTTTATGTCCGGAATCTGGTCCCTTCTTGCCGGCCTCACCTCTACCTTGGTCAGCTCCCCCTGTGTTACTGGAGTAGCCTCCTGGATAACCTCTCCACTTCTGCTCTTGTCTTTTGTAGGACTTATTTTCCATACAGAAGCCACAGTAATTTTTTCTAAAAATGGAAAGGGAATACCCCCTTTGCAGAACTTTTCACTGCTTCCTATGTTACTGAGTGTGACGTTCAGAGCGTGGCTTTCAAGTCTTGTCATGATAAGATCTTCTGTTTTCCCACCATCTTACCCTCGCTCTGTCTACTCCAACCAGCTGGCTTCATTGATCTTCCTAGAACACAGGAAATGACTCCTTCAGGGACACTGTGCCCTTGCAGACCTCTCCAGCCCAGCATTTCTGATCAATATCTGTGTGGCCCATTCCCTCATGTCCCTAATATCTTTGCCTACCATCAGCCTATTAAGGGAGTGACCCTATAATAAACTATGCTGCCTCCTTATCCCTCTCATTCTCCTTCCCTCACTCTTGTCTTCATGGCATTTGTGAGCACCTGACAAATTATATGGATATCGCCTCGTTTTTTGTTTTCCCTCCCTAGAATGTAAACTTCAGGTGAACAAGCATTTTGTCTGTTTTATTCATTACACTGAGTACAGTGCCAGGCAATTACAGGTGCTCAAGAAATGCTTGTGGAAAGAGAATCCTCTCTTTCCCTCTTAGCTCAATAAATAAATGACCCTTGTCTCCTTCACTTCTCTGTGCTTGATTCTCTCCCTTCCCACCTGCTACAGGCATTGAGCCTTTTCTCAGTGATGAACTGTTCTCTTCCTTCATCTTAAAAAGCTTTCCCTTACCCCTTCATCCTCTTCAGCCAGCCAATAAGTTGCATCTCTTCCATGGCTGCAGATCTTCCTGAAACGGTGGCCCTTATTGCCTGCTTCCCGCTCCTCCTCCCCTCTCAGCGTTTAGCAACTTGAGCTTGTCCTGAGCCCATTTCCATGGCCTCCGCCTTTCGAAGGCCACTGGCCCTTCCCCGACTAGATTTGACTGACTTCTCCACCTCTTCCTCTCTTTGAAGTCTTCTCTTAGTTGGGGAGATGCTCTTCTTTTTTGGTCCTTTTTTTATTTTTCTGTCTGTTCTTCCTCCCCATTTCTGTGAGATATGTGCCCCTGTCTGCCTTTTCCAGAATTCCATCCTCCGTTCTGTTTAGATTTACCCCTGCACAAGCATACCCTCCCCCAACATACACCCCTTATCCTTCCCCTTATGTAGAGACATGATTCTCAGATGTGAGCCTGTATCAGAATCACCTGGGGGGATAGTGAGAACAGATTGCTGACAGCTTTTCACTCAGAAATGCTTGTTGTACATCTCATAAGCTCCCAGGTGATGCTGAAGCTGCCGCCCCAGGGACCAGACTTTGAGAATCACAGCTGTACCATGACCTGTAGTCAGTTCAGTTTCTCCCTCCCAACAGGTTGTCCCATCACTCATGAAGTGTGTCACATGACACATGAAGTGATGACTGGGGACACATGGGCAACTTTTTGTTGCTCATCAGTAGCATTACAGTTAGGTGGCATTTAAAATATCAGTGGCATTAAAATTAGCATATAAATGTAAGAGCAAAGCTAGACATAGACATAGGGCAAGAATCCCAAGAAAGAGGCTGACCATGACCAAACTCAATGCTGAAATGGCTGGTATTAAGTATTCAGAGATTCTGCTCCATCCTTTGGAGGAAAAGATGGCTCAGAACAGTTATCAGTATCTGTATTATACCCAGTGCAAAATTGGGACTTAGAACATTTTTTTTTATCCAATTTGGAAAATATGTATCGGAGACCTACTAGGTGTCAGGCACTGTGCTTACCACTGGTGATGGGAACATGATGGTCTCTACTCATTAGAAATTCACAGCCCACTAGTGCCTCATAGCCAAGTGTTTTCTCCCCTTACAAAGTACCTGTGTTCACAACAGCCTCTCCCTTCAACCTGCCCTTCTATATAACTTTTTGAACTACAGAAAGTCATTAGGAGTTCATGATCACAGTACTGATTATATTATTTGGTTTGATAGCAGACATCTGACACAGAGAGTGCCATTTCTCTGGTAACCGGTGTCTCTTGGGATAGACAGGGTATAATAATTACTTCAGTTTTTTAGGGCATCTTCAATAGGTGAACTACGTTCGGTGAGAAAGGAGATCCCCAGTGGGCAACTGCTAAGTTTAAATTAAATCATGAAGAAGGAAGTTTAGTAAGTTAAAATAAACTACTACCAAGTCTTTCATATTCATGACTTGGGAAGAACGACTTTTCCTATTGTTGTGTGGGTTCTGCTTGATTTTGCACTATAATTACCAGCCTCCTATTGGCTACTGATTTTCCTGCTGTGATTGTGACAATTTTGATGATATGGTGTTGAAATGACATTGGCACTTTTCTAAGAAAAGATAGTCTGCTCAACCAGATGCATCTATTGAATATCAGCTGCTAAGATTTTTGTGATGCTTTCAATTTCACATCAGGATGAAATAGCAACTTTACCTTTTATCAAACATTTGCCTCCTTGCCAACGTGCATCTACAGACCCATTTATTTGAATATCTAAGTTTAATCCAGACATGTAATATTTTTAATTTTTTGTGTAATGTCAATTTTTTTAGATACAAAACTTAACCAGAGACAGGAATAGCTTTGGAACAATTCTAGCTATAATTAACAGGTCAGTACTTACATTTGAATGACTCCACTGGCTAATTCATTTCTTATTCACCAAAATGGCTTTAGGAAAAAACCATCATACCTGTGATTTAACCATCCTTCTCCCTCCTGTTACTTCAGTGCTAGACTGTTGGGACGATCACCAACTTTGAATCAAAAAACCTCATTTTTGCTATCATATGCATGGAAATATTTGGTGTTTATAATCCAGTGGCCAGGAGTATCCCTAGAAATGAAAACAGTAGTGAGAATGTACTTGCAAGAAACAATAAATACAGAATTGCAATTCCTAATGTATAATATCCAATTTCAATAGCTTAAACCTCCATCACTGCTAATAAAGTCTCCTAGTCTTATGCAATGAAGTTAAGAAAAATGAAATGCTCTATTTTTCTTCAAAGTCACACTTGTCCTTTTTTGCCCTTTAACAGGGAGTTTGTGAGTAGCAGAGGGGGACGTGTCTGGATAGTATGTCCATAGAGGAAAAACTAGAGGTAAAATTAAGATGAAATCATGAATTGTGTTCTTCCCAGAAATAAGGCAATTCACTACATAGGATCCTCAAATCTAGGGGAATTTGACAGGATGGAACAGCAATAGGGTGCTTTAGCTTATTAATTTAATGTTTTCTGAAGGTTGTGTGCAGAGATTATTGCTACAAAAGGGCAACAAAAATAGCCACAGCATTACTAGTATCCTTCCTCAGTCGTCTTAGATATTACCAATCAGACTTAGATATTATTCAGATAATTGCCTCAGTTCTCCACTTTCAATATGAAGAAAAAGCTTAACAAGCCAAAGAGAGCCTGGAAACTTTGGTTTTGAACTTGAGCAATAAGGCTAAGAGAGGATGGGGAAACTCAGTCTGCAAATGAAAGCTAAGTACTCTCAGCCGTTGTGCCAGTACAAGGAATTCTTCCTCAAGCTGGTCCTTTGCCCACTGGCAAATCAAAACTATGATGGGCCCAGGATCTGAGGAGGGAGTATTAAATAGACACACTCCCCAACAGAGAGCCTCCTCACACTAAATCTTTCTGAGATTTTATTTCCTGTTTGACTTGGGAAGTACTCAAAACATTCCATCTGTGAAGAAATCCTTACCTGGGCCCCAGAACTCTGTTTACACATCCCATGCTGCCTTTGGCAGGGTTGGGGAATGAGGGCTTTCAGGTAATGGGATCACTCTCCTTTTTGCCCTCTGAGTACCAGCCTCTGGGATGGAGAGGCTCTCCATCCCTAAAGTGAGGAGGTAATGTCTTTTAAATCTACATTGGCTTGTATTATGGAGTCACTATTTTATGGTGACGCTGCCCATTCTAAAACTAAAACTGAGTATTCTGTCCCTTCATTGCAAAATCCTTGGTTCAGTTCACTGAGAATACCTGAGGGGCTAAAGATAACTGGTCTCTATGCAAAAAGGAACAATTAATGGAAAGGGGGCTTATATTGTTCATGGAACAAGTTTAGATCATGTTTAAAATCACCAGATAAGTCAAAAATTGGCACCAATAAAAATTTTCTTAGCCTCACAAAGAAAGAAAGAATCTGCCTTCAAATTGAAAGGAAACAATTTCTCCGATTCCCCAGAAGCTTGCAGCCTTTCCTCACTTTGATCCCTTGACCACCTGTAAGACCTTCCTTGCTCCTGACCCCAGACACAAATGCCCCTGTGCTTTCTGCCACTCCACTCATCTCTCCGAACAGGCTCAGAACCAGACTCAAGGCCCAGATGAATGAACTATGGACTCAGAACATGTTGGAATGGGAGTTCATGATGGACTAACCCTTCTAACTCCTGCCACCAACCCTAACCACCCTTTCTAAAATACCACCCTCTTCCTTGTGCGTTACTCTCTCTACTCCCCTGTTCTGCACCATTTTTCTTCATAGTACTTATCACCACCTAGAATTATATACTTGCTTCCTTGGTTATTGTCTGTCTCCCTCAGGAGAATACAAATGCCGCGAGGACAGGGCACTGCCCCCAACCCCAAGCAATGTATGTTGACGGAATGAATGACCCCATTCGGTGGAAGCCTTGGCTCTATCCCATCAACTATTCACCAGGCATTGGTACCTCCCTTATGTATGCTCATGATACCTCCTCTGTCTGGAAGGTCTTCATCTCTCCCCACAACGCATTTATACCTATTTTTTTAAGATCATATTAATTTATTTGAGAGAGAAAGCAAATGCGAGTGGGGAGAGGGGCAGATGGAGAGGAGAAGAAGGAGAAAGGGAGATAGAGAGTGCCAAGCAGACTCCCTTCTAAGCATGGAGCCTGATGCAGGGCCTGATCCCACAACCCTGAGATCATAACCTAAGCCCACGTCAGATGCTTAACTGACT
Source organism: Ailurus styani (assembly GCA_002007465.1). Classification (NCBI taxonomy): domain Eukaryota; kingdom Metazoa; phylum Chordata; class Mammalia; order Carnivora; family Ailuridae; genus Ailurus; species Ailurus styani. The sequence goes on along the minus strand of LNAC01000640.1, from coordinate 637,296 downwards.
GAGCCACCCAGGTGCCCTGCACTTATATGCATTCTTTATCTCCTAACCTCTATTTAGCCTTCTAAGCCCCATCTCAATGACTGCATTCAGAAAATATTGCTTCCCTCCTCCATCTCCTGCAATTTATCCCTCCTATGTTAACCATACACCCCCAACCCAGCCTTCTAAATAGTTAGCATTTGGTTAATTAATTGTGTCTTAAGCATCAACTGTGTAAATGAATGAATACTCAGTGACTAGATTTGGGACCAGATTTCCTGGACAAGGCTTAGAACCTAATCACCACCTATAAAAAAAATTATGGTTTCTTTAGAGATTACATATAGAATTATTTTCATTCAAATACTGGAGTTAGAATCACTTCCTTTGATTGATACATGTATGGGCCAAAATCTAGGTTTCTTTTTCTATTCTTTTGATAAATGAATGGTTTTATATTATCACATATACTAAGGCTCTGTCTAGACACCATCTAATACAGAGGTGAGTAAGCTGGGTAATTCAAGCCAAGGCTACCCAAATAGCAGAAACAAAAATGGAGTTTTTCCTTTAATTATCTAAGCAGTTAGCTGAATCCCTTACTTAACGTTTCCTATGGAGACATCCAAATCTCAAAAGTGCATGTGACTTTTTTATACACAGTAATCAGCAAGAACTGGCCACCAGCTAATCCTCTGTCCAAGGCAAAGTACATATCTAAAACAGAGGAGAATAGGTTGATTCTTAGGCATCCAAAATGGTATTTTCCACTGAATATGCTGGAGGGGGGCCTCCTTCTCTCCCCTACTCTATCTTAACGATGATTTGCACTTAGGATCCTTTTAAATCAAGAAACTTCATGTTTTCATGACATTACTTGGTGACTAGTAATGAGAGGTTGAGACACTAAAATTCTCACACAAAAATTACAGTTTCCCTTTATACCATTTAGCCAATGAAACATAGAAGGGCATTAGGGTTTTAAACCCTTGCAAGTTTTCATGGTATACACACACAGTCTTATAAGGCTGTTATTAGATAAGGTAATTAGTTGCTATAACAGACAAACTCCAATATATTAGTGACTTACCATAATGAAAAATTATTTTTTGGTCCTACAAAGTCCAGAATGGTTGTTCCTGTTGTTTAAGTAGTTCTCTTCCAGGAATCCAACCTTCTTCCAACTTGCAGCTTTTCCACCTTCAACATACAGCTTCCAAGCTTGCCACTGAAGGGGTAAGGAACAGAGGGGATGATGTATGCAATGTTTTCATGGACCGGAACTGGAAAGGTACATTTCATTTCTGCCCACATTCTGTGGACCATAACTCAGCCACATGACCTTGCCTGACCGCAGAGGAGCCAGGGAAAGAAGGAAATGGGTTCTGCCTAGAAGGAAATGGGTTCAGTGAGTAGCTATCCAGGCTTTGCCACAGTACTTAACCTCAGTCCAGGACATTCTTTCCCAGACTTTTGATGAATGTATACTGTAGGAAGACATTGTATATTTTAGACAGTTTCCCAATGTTTCCCTATTGACTGAGTAAACTCTTGACCTGGAATGGAATAAAAGTGGCTGAGAAAAAAAGAAAAAGTCCAAAGGACTGAAGATGAATCTCTCTTCCTTTCGTAGGGACTCTCAGGGCTCCTAGTCTGGATTTTACTACATCCATTTCTGCTTCTTTTGCACAGAGCCTAGTCCCAGACCAATGTGGGTATTAAGACCATTATCATAACTTTGTTGCTAAATTGCCCAATACTGTGTACTTTTTGGAGGCAGAAAATAGACTCTGGGCATAGTGCTTCCCCAGAAGACATTAAAATGACATGAAATTGGAACAGCTCTGGAAGTCAGGCCAGATCAGGGAAGAACGTATATTTTGGAAATAGTAACATACTGTCAGACAAGTAGGACTTTTGAAGGGGGAATGTGATGGGACAGAACATAGAAGATTGCAATTTAAAACATGCAATTTATAAACATGCACATTTAGGCTAGTTATCTGAAATGGAGGGGTTCGTTTTGAATCAGCCCAGCCCTCGCACTCAGCCACCCTTGGGTTCTTTGGGGACTGTGCACCTAAAGGAGGCTAAGAGACTTGAATTTGAATAAGGATTGAAATTCTGATGCTCATCACACCAGCACCCAGTGGGTGACTAGTCAAGGTGACTCATCACTCTGCACCAGACAGAGAAATAAAACTAGAGATCGTGTCAAGATTGAGTTCACATGAAGATATGATCCTGCCCCATATTGCTTGAAGAATTGCATCTACTTTGAGAAGCACTGTTTGTTTCTGTTATGCCTAAGTGGGCAAGCTCACTCCAGATCGTTCACGCCGTCCTATATTTGAGACTGGCTAAACAAATTTTTTGAAGACTTAACCTGTTTTTTTATTTAGTTATTAAGAGAAAGAGTAAAATACAATGGCAAGGTCTTTCAAGGAACTTCATTAATGTATGAATCTCCCTCATTTTCCTTTTTTTTTTTTTCACTCACCCTCGGGAGAGAAAATGTAAGGATTAAAGAAAAATAAGAGTGAGGCTTAAAATATAATGCATTCAAACTGGAAATACGAGCATGCCTCATCTTTAAATCATTTTGTGTGGATTATTTCATTCATCCCGGTCATTTGTGAACTTTTATCATGAGATTGGCAGGTGAGGTGTTGACCCTGCTTCTAACCCGACGTGGACTTAGAGAAAGTGGCACCAGTGCCTTCCAGCTGTGACCTTGGACCTTTGCTCTGGGTCCTGGAACAGGGCACGCATATTTTTACACTTGGGTTTGATAGGTTTAAAAATGGGAGTGAGTGGGAAGATTTAGCGCTTGGGGCGGGGGGAGTGGGAGGAGGACACTGGGTGACAGCAATTTGCTCTCCGGTCGAATTTTCTCACTTTCTTCCTGTTTATATTTGACGTGAGATACAGTCACAAACTTCCCTCAGAAGCTGTTGCTTTTCTTCAGTGCTGTGTGGGAGCTGCAGGTACCCTCATCCGTCCACATCACCAAGCTTTTCTGGGGCCATCCTTGCTCACTTACTCTTCACCGGGAATTCTGTGTCTCTGCAAAGGGAGGAAGAGGCAGTGAACACCCAACGGGCGCTGGTTGGGGTCAAGAAACTCTAATAACAAGACATGTGATTTTAAAAGGTCTCAACATTTCTTAGCACCTCACCTGGGCGGAAAGTGGATCCAAGATCAGCTTCCCGCAGTTTCTCTTCTCCCCTCAAACCCAGCAACGTGCTGTTCTGTTCTATCCCTTGGAAGTCCCTTAGTGAATGTGAGCGGGGTCCGTGGAGCACCCCCCCCCCCTGAATCGGGCCCTCCAAGGGGCTGGGCACTGTTGAGGGAGACATTTGCTGCTGCTTCCTGAAGATGTGTGCTTGGTCACCCACTGGGGACCAGACAGAGGCCGAGAAGGGCGCTCGGGGTTTTCTGGGCTTTCTAAAGGTTTCAGGCCACTGGCATTTCAGCAACAGCTAATACAAAACAGATGGCCGGGCGCTCCGCTCCGCTGGCTTTCAACTGAGGGGCTGCCTCAGTCGTGATTAATCACCTGTGCTCGGGGGTGGGGGGGGGTGGAAAGTCCTACCTGGCCCCTTTTGTGTATGTGCGGACCGCAGGTCGGGCTGAGCCAGCCCAGTGACAGGCATTGCCCCTCTGCCCTGTTGCCGCTTCTGTGCACATAGCACAGCTTGGGTTTATCCCATAAACACAGAATTAGTCGGCAAACTGCACCCCAGTGAGGAGGGGAAGCTGGTGTGGTTGTGCAGAACTGGCTCGCCAGATCTTCCATCCCTTCGTTTATTTCACCTTGAGGGTTAGGTGAGGGTGGAGGTTTAGGGCAGCTCTGTAAATGCTGCACTTGCTTTAAGGCCTTACAAAATTTCCCCAGCAGGAGGGTAAAGAGGATCTGTTTGTCTTTTAGATGGCACTGGGGCAAAAGGTTAGTGTGGCCACTTCCTTCCACCCACCCTGCAAACAAGATATCCTTTTACACCATGAGTCCCTCCAGAAGCTTCCTCTTGGCTGTTGTCTCCTCTGTGTGGATGGACGCTGAGGTGGGGGAGTCCATGATGGAACACACGTGGGATTCCATGTTGGCTCAGCACTAGAGAAGGAAAGAATGTGATTCCAGCTGTAGCATCACAGAGGGTGAAGGAATGCCGCTGTTTCACATTGATCTGTGTTTTTCCCATCACTGGTTCATGTTCAGCTAAGCAGCAAAAACCCCAAATGCCATGGGTACCTTGCCCCAGCCCCACTCTTGTCTGGACAAGTCGTGGAGAAAACCAGCTACCCTACCGGCCACAGCTGGGGAGGATTAAGCAGGTGGATTTGTGCCTGGAGAAGCCAGCGTGTGCTCTGGGCTAGAGAGAACAAATGTATTAGTTTTCTATTTCTGCATAACAAATCACCGCAAATTTAGCAGCTTAAAACAACATCATTTATTATCTCACGGTCTCCTTGGGTCAGGAGTCTGGGCATAGTCTGTTCTCTGCTCAAGGCCAAATCAAGGTGTCTGTGGCTGGCCTCTCTTCGGGAGCCCAGGCTCCTCTCCCAAGCTCCTGTGTTTGTGGCAGAATCCAGTTTTGCGGGTGCAAGAGTGAGGCTCCCCATTTCCTTGACTGCTATGAGCTGGGCCCTCTCCACTCTGGAGCCTGCTGCGACTCATCACCGTGCAGCCCCTCCATCTCAACGCCAGCAGGGGAGAATCTCCTTCACATCAGACCCATTCTCTCTTCTTGAATCTCTTCAGGGAGAGCCTAGTCCCTTCGAAGGGCTCATCTGATCGGGTCTTAAGTATGGGTTAATGTCCCTAAAATTTATTTTACTTTTCTAAAATAGGAAGACTGTATATAGTCAGATTCTTCACCTTGAATACTGAAACTGAAAGTTGTTCCAGTGAACACTTGATTCTGGTGGGTAAGAAGCGATTGGAGGACATGTCCCAGACTCCAAAAAATCCCACAAAAAGCAACCAACAAACAAAAAACTGAGAAGGGCCCAGGAACAGCTAGACTGGGTGCAGGTGCCACACACTACCTCCACTGAGTTCAGGACGCAGCCCTACAGGGCAAACCCAAGTCGGTTCAAATGAATAGTTTTCAATATTTTTGGACTATGGAATTTTTTTCAAATGAAATGTATATGGAAGTCCATTTTATAAGATATATCTAGTTTTTAAATTTTACAGTAATCATTTGGGGTTTATTGCGTGGCAGACACTGTTCTAAGTGCTTAACATTTAATATGTGGAACAGAGTGTACCTGATATTATTATTATTATTATATTGTCATTAGCCCCATTTTATAGGTGAAGAGCCTGAGTTACAGAAAGATGAAGTACCTTGCCGCAGACGGTAAAACTGATTTTGGACCCAGGAAATTGGGCTCACAGTTTTTGAGTACTTGGCCTTGATGCTGTTGTTGTAGTGGGGGCAGAGTAGTCTGATCGGCCTTCTGCTGAGCCTTCCCTCGATTTCTCCCCACACCCCCTTTCTGGGGCTTCTCCAGTGCACCCACAGCAGACACTTTGAAAACCAGAGTTTGGAATCATGTAGGTAGCTGCCTCTATGGCACTTCCTGGTGCGCACGTTGACTTGCATCGTTTCTCAGAGACTTTTCAGGGGACCCCATAAACCCAGTTGCTCAGCCCAGGACCTGCCCTTTGCTGTCTCCTTTGCCTTCCTGCCACAGATCAGAACAGCTGCTGGCACACACCTCCTCACCTGTTTCAGATGTTTGCTGCCACTCTGGCTTCCTATTTGTCTTGCCAACTCGTTTTTCCCTTATCCTAATCCATGTGCTATACACCATGAGCATCCTCTTCCTAAAACCCCTCAGAACATGGCATGTCTTGCTCATGATGCTGCCATGGCTCCCTATTACCTACCCAAACCTTCCAAATCCTAGGGTGCCCTTCACTAGGGTGCCCCTAGTGGTCTGACTCCACTGATCTTTCTCATGACTGTGAACGTTATGGCAAGTGAGTTACCCATTTCGCAGGTGCCCCACCCACCTCCGAACTTAGATGCCCACGATGTTAATTTACCGCCTCTAGCTCTTTGCTCCAAAATCCGAAAGCATTTCTTCCATGGAACATGACAGTGGGTGGGGCAGTTATTGCTCTCCTCCCTATTTACAGATCAGTAAATGAAGGCTCAGAGATGATGAGTCACTTGCTCAACTTCATTTAAAAAAAAAGGAAAGGGCAGGCGGAATCTTACACACAGATATGTTCATGGAGTACAAAATATTCTGAAACGAAATTGCTTTCTGGTATCTTCGGTTAGGATCAGCCTTAGTATCTTCGTAGAATCAATACCCCCCCAATAGAAGTTATGCCTTCAAGTAATGATTCTTAACTGGGGCACAACACAGTTACCCCAGGAGCCTTTCTAGAGCAGAATCTCGGGGGGCAGGGGACTTTATTTTGTATATTCTAGAAAAAGAAATATTCCCAGAAGACTCTGGTGTGTTCCTCTGCTTAAGAATCACTGATTTACAAAGTTCCCAGAAGGCCCCTAGCCTCCCAAATTACCCCCATTTAATGTGTAAAATTCCACAATTTGTGACTTGCTAAGACACTGCTATTTAAATGCAAATTACCATTAAATCTTATCATTCATTCTGTAAGTATTCAGGAAGAACTACTATGTGAAAAACCTGCCAATTCTGTCTCAATCTTTCTTAAGGCTCTTCCGCTCAATTGCATATTGTTTGCTATCTGCCCTGTCTTCCATCAGATCATTTCTTTCCAAACAGCCTCAGAATGTTCTCATCTTCTACTTCACCTTCCCAGCTGGCCCGGCTCCTGAACATAGTGAGTGCTTTTCATTTGTGAAACGTGTGAATCCATGAATCATGGAATTCACACCTCATCAGAAATGAGTTTACCAGCTTCTCTCCGAAGAGCAGACTTTGATTAGCCCAGGAGGTACAGCCCGTTTCCAGGTCAGCTGGGCAATGCATTAATGATCCCCTAGCCTCAGTTTCTGTATCTGTGAAGAGGGTCCCAAAACACAGTTTCTGGTGCACAGTAGATACTCGAGACCTGTCCATTCCCACCTCTCCTCATGGATGAAACTCCTGAAGGCGTGTGTGAGCCGTGGGTAGGGAGGTGGAGGCAGTGGCGGCCTCCTGGGGGCCTTGAAATCAGGCTGTGCAGAGAGCTGTCCACCGTGGATGTCCGGCCTCCCGGCTCCTGCGTACATTCCCTGGGGGTATGACTAAGTGGCCTGAAGTGTCCCTAGAACATGTGTATGTCACTATAAAACTTGCTGTAACCTTGGAATCCAGACATCAAAAGGGAGAGCTTTGGTGCCTGATAAAAATGTGTGTTCCTCTCAGCAAACCTCTCCAAACAGTTTTCTCCATCCCACTGGGAAGCTTGTCACTGCTAATGTGATTCTTACGATTCTTGCTGCTCTGTAGCCTCTTGATCTTTGCTGAGGTCACTCTGCCCCTACGTGTGTTGCAAATAAAATATCCTGTCTGGGGTCCAGAGCTTGAAATAACAGACCGCTGGGTTCCTGCTGTCACACTGACACTTTACTCCAAGGTCCCTCCCCTGTCTCACCACCACCACCACCACCGCCAGCCCCCCTCCCCACCCCGCCCTGCCCCGCCCTGCCAGGGGGAGGAGCCATGATTGAATGGACAAAGAAGGGGCAAGAGGCAAGGAGAGGAGGCATTCTTAGACCATTTAGGTATTCTTAATATCAATGTGATTTTTTAGGAAGATCGATTTCTTAAATTGTAAGAGATTTTTTTTTAAGATTTTTTATTTACTATTTGACAAAGAGACACAGCGAGAGAGGGAACACCAACAGGGGGAGTGGGAGAGGGAGAAGCAGGCTTCCCACCAAGCAGGGAGCCTGAGGCAGGGCTCGAACCCAGGACCCTGGGATCATGACCCAAGCCAAAGGCTTAACAACTGAGCCACCCAGGCGCCCCTGGAAGAGATGTTTTATGGGAAAGCTCTTCCCATCTCTTTAAAAAAAAAAAAAAAAAAAAAGGACAACATTTTCCAAGCAATGCTGCCTAAGAACCTGTTTGAGGTTGTCCAGTCTGTATTCCGACTGTCATGACGGTGTGCTGAATAATTTAGGGAGGGATAGCAGCATGTATTTCTTTATGTGCATTTTGAAGCCTGGGAAATAATAAAATAAGTCACTCTGTGGCATCTGGGCATGTGCATGTTTCCTCTGTTAGCAAGTGAGCTTGCAAAATCTGCAGAAAATAGAGAGTGGCACCCGGGTTGGCTCACAAGCTCATGAAATCTGCCTCTTCCACTTAGTCCTTCAGAGGGAAATGCCTCTCTGTTTTTTGCATGCCGATGGTTTAGCAGAAAACAAATTTTCCTTCTTCAGCTTTTGACAGGTCATTCCGGGAGTCTCCACTGTCTGCAATGCCTTCTGGCCCTCTGGAGGTTGAGTTCTCCCAAGCATATTTTTGGAAACGCCACAGACGATTGTTTTTATTAGGGGACTGCAAAGCTTTGTAGTGGGATGCTTTGTGTTTTATTTGTTTTCCTTCCCCTGCCCCAGCTGTTTTTGTTTTAACAGCATGGGAGAGAAGGTTAAAGTATTTGTGGCCTCCGGTAACCTGGCCCATCTCTCAAGTTGGCAGAGCTAGAAATCTGAATGGGTAGAAGAGCAACATACAGGTCAACGAGATTTTTATCCAGCCTCCTGAGAGGGGAGAGGCTGACAGTTGGGGTGATCTCAAGTCGGAGCAGATAGCTGTCAGGGAAGCAGGTCACCCCACAAAACGTACTCTCTAAGCACCCAAGCACTGATTAACTGCTGGGAGGTAATCGTGCCAAACAAGAGGCCAGGACATATGCCCATCTTTTATTTTCCACATCCAACTGAGAAATAAGTCATAACCAGGACACAGTCGGGCACTTAACAAAGACATGCATGGTTGTGGGCTTTGGCTGGCTTTGGCAGCCGTTTCTGAGACATCCAAGTGTCTATGGCTATACTTTATAAAAATCAAAATTCATGCCTTGTCCCATTCTGATTTATATCAGTTTATATCAGTTTAATACTGATTCAGTTGATCTGGGGTGCAGTCAGGGCATGGGATTTTGCCAAGCTCTCCGGATGATTCTAAGGTGCCATTGAGGTTGCTAGAAACTACTGCCCTATGGAAAAAGAAGTAATTAGACTTCCAAGTACCTACTGAGTGCCAGGCACAACATGAAGCATGTTTCTGCATTGACCCCTTTATGTCCACCAACCTGTCTGGGCGATGAGCTCATCTGTATTTTACAGGTAAAACTGAGGTTTTAAGGCCATATATTGTCCAGATGGAGTTCGGGTTTTTTTGTTTTGTTTTGTTTTGTTTTTTTAAGCCCATTTAACTCCAATGACTCTTCCTTTTATGGAGAACCCAGAATATAAACTCTCTGGAGCCCTACATAAGAGATCAGCCCATTTACTTAATTATCTGAGCAGAGACCATCCCTGTCTTCTATATGATGTGTGAAAGAAGAGCCAGAAATGTTTGAATTAGAGACTTTGCGTGTTAGGGAGGGAATGTGGTTGCAATGCCCAGTCTCCCTGCCTCCCTCACTTGGCCATCCCTGTACAAAAAGACGAGTGATAAAAAGTTCTACTCTTACAAAGCACTCTTCAAGTAAGGATCTCAAAGCACACCACAATTAATAAAATCACCCATATCCTGTCGAGATGAGTAGCATTTTATATGTATAAATTCCTCTCTGCCCCCAGGCCCTACAAGAGTAGAATGTTTCCAATTTTAAAGAGTGAGCAATAGAGTAATTGAAAGGAGCTGTATCTTGGCCGACGCAAAGGACCTCAAAGGCATTAATAGTGATCTATATGAGAAAACATGGTGACCATGAAGTGTATCATAATGGCTTGTCAGCCATGCTGTGCTAAATGATTCAAAGATAGAAAGGACAGGCCAATTCTTTAGAGTCAGCTACCTCTGGAATCCATATTCTGATCTATTTGGTCAACTCTCCAAAGGATCTAGAAGCAGTAAAGTGATGACTTTAGCTGATGATCCAGTTACTTGGGTTAATCAAGGCAAAGGGGACAGACGGGGCCAATTAAGTAGCTGGTCAGCAATGATAGATGAGTCATTATGGGAAAGCGCAAAGATAATGCCATTGGGAAAAGCAATTTAAGTCATTCATGGACTTCCAGGCCAGGAAATCCTTCTAGTCTTTGAGGGGGATCATTTAGGAATCATCAGACCCAGCCTGATGAAGTCATCTATTCATTGTGCAGCTAACGATCAACAAAAGAACTGAACGTACAAGGCAACAGGACATATGGAATACATTTTGGTGGCTGGGATGTATAACTGTGACTTCATTTGAATCACCTTCTTTAAAACGAGACTTACTCCAGCCCTCTTTTTCTTTTCCTTCTTCTTCCACAACCTCCCCCTACTCCTTATACTCTCGCCTCCCCTAAATGCTCAGTTTCAATGTATAGATGAAATTTTCTTTTAAGTGAAGACAAATATCCTCCTCCTCATGTCTAGTTCTGGCCTTCGACAAGGTTGCTTTTTGTACATATAAAAGTTTCCAAGGATCTCCTCATCATGTTACAAAGCAATTCATTTTTAAGCACCAAGGGGTTTCTCTATGCAGCAACATTTATATAAATCTGGAATGTGGGGGTCGAGGGCTTATCTTTTTCTTTTTGAAGGTGGTGGGTGGGAAAGTAAAAGCCTATATGAATAAAAGTAAACCGTATTTGCAGCTACCTATTTCTTGAAAACCAAAGTCCCAACAAGGGATCCCAAAGTAAAGGTTATCAAGGATGGCCATGTTGATAAATTTAGTAAACACTATTTCATCTCCAGATTTGTCTTCTCCCTCACTGATTGCTCTGTTTGTCTCTCTTTTAAGTTCATTCTCTTCCTAGCCACTGGGAATCCAAATATTGGATTCTCCAATCCTTTTTTTTTTTTTTAAGAAAATCTACCCATCACTCCAGACTCATCCTGCCCCACACTTAACCACAACTTACCTGATTCTCAACCATTGTTTTCTTCCACAAACTCCTGGACCATTGCACCTGTTTCCTATACCTGAAATGCTCCCCTCTGGTTTTTTGCCTGTTAACATCTGTCTACCCTTCCAGTCTCAACTCATTAATCACATATTGACTTCTTCAGATTTGGTCCAATCTCTCTAATATGGGTTCTCATAACACCACATAGTATTCCTTACAACACTCATTAGAGTTGCAATTTTCCATCCATTTTCACATGTCATGTATGTCTACCCACTAGACTAAATGTTCTTCCCTGTTTCTATTTCTTATCTTCCAATTGCTACTGACTAACTTTGCACTGCCCACTTCTCTTCTTTATAATTTATCATCACTGCCACTGACCAGTGGCTTCCTCTGTCTTATAGATTTTGATAATAAGCTTTTCTCCCTCTGTCCCTCAATTTCTGGTCTTATACCAATTGCTGGTTTTCTCTAAATTTTTCACAATCACACTCTACCAGCAAGAGGATCTTATTAGTTTAATTCATATTTATTATCTCTTTGGTGAAGTTCCCGTGATAGAACAGTTCATGGCTCTCTGGCCAACATCTAAGTCAATTGGCCTTCAATCAAGAGTGTCATGCATCCATTAGCTGTGGCCAGCATGGTAGAATTGAGAAGTCAGCTTTCCTGAAGGGAAACCAAGATGCTTTCTGCATCATAATCTGCAGGCAGAGTCAGAGAGGAGTCTTTCTTGAGGACTGGGTTTGAGTGAACTGTAGTAACAGAGAACAAGCAGGGACAACTGGATCATTCAACACCTTCCTTCTTGGTTAGTGTTCCCCTCAACTAAATTTCCATTATTTTGCAAATATTGTTAACACATTTAAGATGTCATAGAATTCAAGTAGATTTGGGCCTGGTAAGTAAAGAAAACCTCTCAGAGGAAGAGCTGAAGTGTTTTGGGAGTGATAGAGCCTAGTGAAAAATGTCAAATAATTGGATAAAGAATATGCCCTTTGGGGGCCTGCCTACTTCTGGCTCACCTTACTTTTCAGGAGTAAAAGTAAAAGCCCTGATGGGTTCATCAGGCCCCCCAACCAAAGTGAAGGGAATTCACTAGTCCTCCCCTGTGGTAGGCTCAGATTCTAGTCCTTGATGTCCTTCTCCTTTTCTCACAGCATAAGGCTATTGAAAGATTGCTCTGAAATGCCTCAACATCTGAAATGCCTCTACTAGAAAAAGTTAGCATGACAGTGATCTTAACAGCTGGAAGAAATACACTTTATGGAGCGTATAGTGAAGAGTTGGCTATCATCCATTACCTGGACAGACTTCATCCATTGCCACTCTTGGGCATAATGTAGAGGTTAACAGCACAGATTCTAGGACCTGATTACCTGGGTTCAAATTCTGGCTCACTACCTACCAACTATGTGAACTTGGATGAATCACTTGGCTTCTTTTCCTGTATAACATGAGATGATAGCATCTAGTTCAATATAGTTTTTGTGAGGACTAAATAAATTATTGTCAAGCGCTTTATGTGACATTATGTATTTGTGAGCTACAATTACTATTGTGGTTGATATTATCATTGTCCTTTAGAGGTAACCTCATCCAATAAAGTGGCCACCTGTATTACTCAGAACACATTTGGTTATAGGTTGCATATATGCAACTCAGAATAGCTTAAGAAAAAGAAATGTACCAGGACAGTCCAAAGGACAGACTCACTTAGGCATGGCTAGGCCCGAGGGTTACAATGATGCCATTAGGACTCTAATTGTCTTGTACCTTGGCTTTCTGAGTCAACATCATTCTCAAGCAGGTTTCCTCTATATGATAACAAACATGTAGCTTAGGATAACCTCACTCATACACTTCTTCAAGAGATCCAAAAGACTCTGATAGGTCCAGGTTGTATTTCCTCATTGAACCAATAATCAAGGGGCTGGAGTATTCCAATTGGCTAGGCCTTGATCATATGATAACCTTGTAGCAAAGAGGAAAGTCAGGGCCAACTCTACCTGAACATCATGGCCCCCTGGAGGAAGGATGTTGAGCAGGAAATGTCTACTGCTCAACCCTCTGTCAAGACACAATCTGGGGCCATTTCCCCCAAGGAAGAACTGGAGAACTGTAATTGACATGTTTACTGACATGTTAACCCATTTTCCATCTGCAGAGTTGCAGACACCCAGGAGTGATGTTCAGAATATTGAAAAACCAGTAAAGCAAGAACTCTGATCAGTTTGAATAGACACCAGCCAATCATAATGCAGGTCAGCTGTAGCAGCTGTTCTGCTCAATGGCCACTTTGCATTAGATGTAAATGTTAGACTGATTTCTAGGTGACTTAAACATCCAGTTCTGTTCAATCTTCTGTACATAACACACACACTCTGGTTTTGGCTGGTTTGCTCACTTGCTTCATTGAACGCAGTAATTGAGTAGACAGATGTCTTCAGAACTCTTTCCACTCTTTAATTCCTTTTGCCATCTCATATGTGTGACACCCCACCCCCAGGACAGGGACACACACGAAGGACAGAAGCTAAGCTTTTGAGCTGAAGCACCAATAACCTGGAAATGGACACAAGTTACCTTCCTTGACCTTCTGTTTTGAGCCCATGCTGTCATTTTTCATGCTTGGGGAAGAGAGAGGTCCCCTTCTTCCCTTCCCTCTATTTCTTTCCCTCTACTACTCTACCACTACCAAGTGCCTCACAAAACAGTTCTGGTCTCAGCTGGACCTATCTTTGTCCAGGGATGTGTTACCACTTCAAGCTCAGATTAGGTGACATGCTCTTTGATTAGAGACTTGGATGAGAAGTAACTTAAAGGGCCAGCTCAGCTTGGCTGAAAAACTTCTACCAACAACAGATGTGGTGTGTGTCTGTGCCTGTGTGTGTCTGTGTCTGAGTGTGTGTCACTTCTTGTCACATTCCCTTCCCCTGAGTTAATGTCTTTAAAACACTTAGCACACCCCTGAAACAAATAATATATTATATGTTAATTTAAAAATAATTAAAATAAAAATTAAAATAATAATAATAAATAAATAAAATAAAATAAAGCACTTATCAAAGAGTCCATACATAGTCGGTACCTAGTAAATGATAGCTCATCTCCTTCCTTCTTGCTAGATATACTCTCTGCTCACCCCACCCCACAGGGTAGCCTGCCTTTAGTTGCTAGCAGAACCTAACAGCACCATACCCTACTGGATCCTGACCTCCAAACTCAGGACAGGTCTCAGGCATCAGTGCCCAGACCTGCTCACCAAGAGATATTTCCCCGCCCTATTTTGATCCCCTCCCAGCTAATGATGCAGGCCTGCAGAAAGACTTAGGAATGCTTGCTAAGTCAATCTGACCTTTGCTTCTCTCATCCTGTTGAGAATTGATGGATTTCATGCCTGTCTCCTTTCAGGGTTGCAGAGAGTACGACAACTTGCAAAAAACACAAGATACTTCCGACAGAGACTGAATGAAATGGGATTCATTATCTATGGCAATGAGGAGTCTCCCGTCATCCCCCTGCTCCTTTACATGCCTGCTAAAGTAGCGTGAGTATTCAACAGGCTCTCAGAATAACTCGGAAGCCCCAAGGTGATCTAACACAGTGCTTCTGACTCTACAAGGCTCTTTCAACATAGGCAATGCTTATGCGTTTGGAATGGGGTGCCAAGTTCAGAATTCACTTGCACAGCTTCTTGGAAGCCACCTGCCAGCCCATCAGCTGGGCCTTTTCACAGGTCTTCTAAGAAGAGAATCAAGTGTCCACCACTTTCAAGCCCTGTGAATTTGGGTGTCACCCCCTAGGCTTCAACTGTAAATTAAGGATGATTCTGTGCCTACTTCTGCCCCACAGTCTCATTCAGGGAGAACTTCGGGAGACCTTAACTCCCAACATTTGAAAACAACATTACCAGGCTCTCTGCTTTCTCCACTGACCTTTCATGCCCATCCTCAGAAGAAGGCGGCCTTATTTCAAGTGTGGGGGAAACTGAGGCTGAGGACAAATAAATACTTTGCCCAAAGTCATACAAGTTGAGCAGTAATAAAATGAAGAGACTATCAAGAGGCAAACCCAAACTTATGTTCACAATCTTAACACCAAATTTTAATCCCTCTCCTATAAACCTATATGGAGTTGTTTCCCATTGATTGCAACTCTGAAATTGAGCATGAGAACAACTGCATAAAGAGAAAAAATGACTTTTTCTCAATATAGCATAGACAGTTTGACACATGAGCCATTCTCCAACCTGCCACAGACTACCTACCTCTGTTATTAAAAGGAAGTTAATTAAAGTCCTTTCTAAATATAAAATGTTTATTTGGGTGTCTGACCATGTGCATGGTGGAAAGTAATAGTCAACATATATTTATGAGATTCTAGAGGTCCTAGATCTCCCGCAATATAACCCCATTGTTGGAAATCTCTGCTTGACTGTCTAAGAGTAAATAGACTGGTAGAGTATTTTAAGTGTAGAGAAGAGATTCTGGCGTTATCAGTTGAGAACTCATGGAGGATAGGACTGGCTCATTCTTCAGCGTACACTCTTGTATCATTTCACCACAGCAAAATGACAAGCAGTTAAAACACACAAGTGAGTTCTTTTGCACGCCACACCATTACCACCAGTGGGCCATTTGTTTGCAGAACTGGTTCAGGCTAATCGTGTATGGAGTGATCAAGAGGGTAGTGAGCTACAGAAACGCCCCACCGGATACTGCTCAGTACTTATGGCAGGTAGGGATGGCAACAGGGATTCAAAGTAGCATATGATCCTAAACCATCTGATTTCAGGAGGCACAAAAGAAAACCTATGTTTATTCAGAATGGTTAGCAAAATGGTATGTTCTGGAAGAAAGATTCCACACTTAGCCCATGTCTATCTAATATGATATAATTAGCTCAAATGAAGATAAATTTGTCTTATTTTTGAGAGTCTGAAGTACACAATGCTGGAGGGTGGTCATAGGGAGCGTCCCAGATAGTTCTGACTTTGATGGTGGAATCCATGCCATGAGAAGATTCCATGAAGAGTTAAAACAAATGCATTTAAATTCAGGAATTTAACTTTGCAATAACAGAGAAATGGAGTACTTCTGCTCCTTTAAATGCTGGGAGTCCGAACTGGACAACAGCTAATGTAAAAAAAAAATGAAATCAGAATGTGTTATGTTTAAAAACTGTGCTCCTTGGTTTAGTGAGGAGTTTAGAATGAAGAAGAATTTGACTCTGCCTCTTGCTAGCTGGAGGATCTTGGACAAGTTGCCCAACCTTCTAAAGCCCCGGTTTTCTCATTTTTAAAATAGGATGTAATAGTACTTATTTCATAATTGTTTCAATTAAACAAGATGAGGTCTTTCTGCATATAGTCTGTTGTCTCTTCTGTAGGAGCTACTAGGTGGGAGCTGTTATTATTAGTAGTATTAATTGTTAATGTATATAAGGCACTTAATATAGTACTCGGTGTACTATCAGCACTTCATCAGTGGTGGTTATTATTACTACTACTTAGGACTTCTACTAGTACAATGATTATTATTTTATTAATTTCAAATGAGTGCAAGATTGAGTCACCATGGTTGCATGGCTCTCCAAAATAATTATTGCAATCTTTGATTGCATTAATAAAAATAGAACTTCCAGGGAAATAGTAGGTGGAGATCCTGCTGTTGTGTGAATCAAATATGCTATGTTGGATCCTGGATGATATGTCAAACCATCTAATGCCTTCCAGTGAAGATGGTATTTAAGGAGGAGCTGATGTGGCTACATGCTGATTCTGTGCTAAGTAAGATCCAGCAATCACCTACCAAAGGAGGATGTTTGGCCCTAGTTTGTAAACAAGGACACCAAGACCCACAAAAATGAAACTGCTTAGTAAGGATCACTCAGATTGTATGTAGTAGAGCCCAGAATTCAAAGACAGTTCCACTTGCCTCCTAAACCAGAGCTCTTTTCAGTGCAAAGCATGGCCTCTGAAGCTTTCATTCACAGGGGGGAATATGCACATCTCATTAAAGCAAACACACAGTATAAGTTTAACTCTCAATGTCATCTTTGATGAATCAAAAGGCCTCAATCCTTGCAAAAGGGGGAGGAACCACTCTAATTGCTTGAGTTGTCTAAGGAAACTTAGAATAGGTCAGTGACCAAAGGTAATGTCATCTCTTGTTGGCAGGAGTTGCTGCCAAGAGCTTCCCTGCCCCCTGGCCTTGTTTTCTTCTCAAATATTTCTTCAACAGAAAGTTTATATGGAGAAAAGTTTTTGAGACAGGGAGTTAATTGTATTAGCCAGTGTATGAGCACTTCTTTCGTTTGCTTATTGCAACCCTTGGATTTTTTGAAGCTCTGTGATTTCCCTACATGTCCATCTACTGCAGAATGAAAATATAATCTCTAGTCAGATATCTTTTTGAGCAAACTTTCGTTGCAACCCGACCACTGGAATCTTCTGTGACATTCAGTATCATGTGATTTTACCCATAAAACATTCACTTGAATAATTAAGAATATATTATATTTAGTTTCTGATACAGAGTTTACATTTTCCTTCCATGGGCCTCGTCATACACTTTCAGGATAATAGGATATGGGGTGCAGTGGTGATGCCCATAATGCATTGCTAACCTTTTATTATTATTATCCATGTAGTCTAGTTTCTTTCAACTCACTGCAGGCTCTCATTTGTTTTGGGGAGTACAAACCTAGAGACTCATTGTATAAAATGTTCAGGGCAATCAGACACATTAACTGAAGGAGGCCAGTTTTAGTAGTGTAAATTTTAAGCCTGAAAGTGCTCCAGGGAGGCCTCAGATTAGCCTAATGAATCAACAGTCCTATATTTTGCTCTACTTTCTTTGGCAAAACTCAATTCCTCTGGTACAAAGAGAAACATGCAGACGGTGAAAATGGTCTTTGGGGAGTCCTGAAAACTAGCCTGAGATCATGGGTCAGGTGCTTTGTATTCTAGCAATAAAAGCACTTGCCTTGTTTCTCAGATAATTATGAGCTCTCATCCTGTGTCATTCCATGGGCAGCCTTCCATAGGGTGAACAAGAAAAAGAACAGCCTCTCTTTTTCAAGCTTTCTCAGAAAGCTTCATCTGCTTGTTAATCTTCCCCATCCAAATCAAAGGTGAATCTTGCCTTGCCTGGGCCACGTGGCCAGAGAGGATGTGTGTTCCATAGCTCTTGCAATCTCCACCACTTCATTGATAACGTGCATTCTGCATGAGGCGACCAAAAAGGCAGACAGCTCCATGGCAAGAGGAGTGAATAAATGAACAGGCTAGCTCTCCACATCTGATTCAAGAATTCTTCCTGAGTTACAACTGGGACATTTCTGTGGTGTTGTCATCTTCCAGCCTACAAAAAAGACACCAGAAGCCTTTTAATGCTAAGAACAGATCTGAGGCATTTACCTTGCTCAGAGCACAAAGTGGGGCAAGGTTCACGTAGGGACACATGGCTTTTTGTCTGACCTTGGCTCTTAGCACAAAAAAATCTACAGACTTTTGAGAGCTCGATATTCCAGAATTGTTACTGAGATTAGCTCTAAAAAAGGAAGAGTCTACAAGAAGATAAGGGGAAGGAATCACCGCAGAGAAAGATTACACCCTGTGTCAGAAAGCTTTGTAGTTATGACCTACATGCTACAGGTTGCATCCACTGGCCAGCCTCTCTGTGTGTACACGTTTCTTTCCCTGCATCCCTCTTACCCCATTCCCCCTTTAACCCAGTCAATAGGTTTATCATCCTTGAATATACCGGGGTGAATTTATCCACACAATAAAAAATGAGGAGACCCTTACTATTTTCCATCTCTGGTTTAATAGGGGGAAAAAATCTGGCTCTGGAGTGAGAATACAGCTCAGGATTAGCTCCTACAGACCCTCAGATCCTGGTTCTCAAATTATAGTCACTAAGTATAGGCTTCTTGAAATTTTCATACTCTGTTATTGGTATGAAGTTTTTAAAACATACAAGCTTGCACTTACTACATGTCCTTTCTTTATGCAGTTGCATTGTGTTAGCTGTTGGGTTTTTGTTCCTAGGAACCCTGCAGACAAAGGGTTTGTATATCAGTGCTGACGCTTTAAACCAGGGTCATGTACATCAGCATTTTCTGCTCACTGCCAAAGATTCAGTACTCACAATGTTCTAATGAGTGTGCCAGGCCCCATTATATACACCCTCGGCTTTGGGTGCCATCAAGAACTGTCCCCATTTCCTTGTCAATTACATGTAACAGAAGTTTAGTAATTTCGATCATCTTCTATTTTTTGTTATAAGAAAAGTCGATTAGCCACATGCTTTTTCCTGCCACATAATTTTGACATCTCTCAGCTAACGTTCTCTTTTACCTTTCCTATAGGGCTTTTGCAAGGCATCTATTAAATAGAAAAATCGGGGTGGTGGTCGTTGGATTTCCAGCTACTCCCCTTGCAGAAGCTCGGGCTCGGTTTTGTGTTTCAGCAGCACATACCCGGGAGATGCTAGACACAGTAAGTACCCCATAAGCCAACAGAACCTCCAGTACTGGCACTTCGCATTGTGAGCACGTTCTTTTATTGAGCTAGCTTGGGGTTCCCTAGGTTTCTCTTGGTAGTTTAGAAAACAACACTCTAAAACTCACTGCGAAAAAACAAAGGTATGCCAACAATGCCCAACAATGTGTTCAACTCAGGGGATAGGAAAGAAAAATGAGTTTAGTGGAGACTTGACTCAAGGCAGTGTTTTGGTTTCATAAAAAAGACTGACCAAATAGCCCCATGTTGTGCTATTTAATTCATCTTAAATGCAAAAGCTAATCTGACGTGATATTTCAGCATTAATTAATATGACCCAACTAAGCAATATGTTGGCAAAGCAGTAACAAAGACAGATCCATCATATCATTCAGACCTACTGGGTTTTAATGATTTCAAAACCACATTTCACTGTCTTTTAGTTTTGATCTTTATGTGAATGAGTGAGAGCAGACAAAGCCATCTCGATCAGTTTGGGGTCGGTGGAACTGTCTCCTAGTGTCAAAGCAATTTAGCAAACACACTGAGTGTCTACTGTTGTGCAAAACCCTGGGGCAAAAACTCTAAGAGGAGATACTAATAAATAAGCAACTAGTGATACCAGACAGAATAAATTCATCTTGGAAAAGAAATATAGACAACTGTGGAACATGAAGTTGGGAATTATATATGGGATTATATGAAGTCATTCATTATATACGAGTGTGTTATTCTATATGAAGATGGGAATTAATTATGTGTATATGAGTAATATACATGCACATATAACATGTATTATGGATTATTATATGTGCATGTATGTGTAGTATATATGTGTATGTACATACACTAGGAGATAGTTCTACAAAGAATAAAAAAGTGAATACTTTAAGCTCAAATAATAAATTATACACACACAGTGTCCATGTCTTTCTGTTTCACCCTTACATTCTTAGGACTTAAACCACTGTTCACTACAGAGTCCATACATAATAACAAATTCTTGCATGACACATTAATAATTGAGCTATCTCTAGGTTTTGAGATGATGGGTGAATTTTGTTGTTATTATTCTTTATAGCTTTTTATGTTGTCCAGGTTTTCCAGAATGAGTATATATTTCTAGTAATTAATTTTAACAAATTGTTTCTTTTAAATAGAAATAATAGGCAGATATTTCAAGAAGCTTGACTGCAAAAGAAAGAAAAATAGGTTTATAAAAGCCCTTGAAAGACTTGGGCATTTTTACACATTAAGAGAGGGGAAAAGTCATGAGGGAGAGGCAGTAGGCATGGGAGAGGAAAGGACATGACCAGGGATCATGCTCCCAGAGATGACAGGAGGGGGTAGACAGCAGAGGGGGGAGGTTGTATTTTTTGAGTGCATTGAGATATTCACAGATATCCAATTCTGGAGACATCAGATCTCAGGATTCTCTTCAAAATTCTTAATTCCTGTTGAATATCTGTTTGGAAGGAGCAATGAGACATCATCTAGACAAATGCCTCTAAACTTTTGAAATCAAAACACCTATATCAATAAAAAAATTGTGAGCATATTCCTTAATATGCACATATGGGAAAGTGAAAAAAATGACCCTTGAACAGCCAGGACATTGAAGTAGCTAAATGAACATAACACTCACAGAAAATACATATACTAGACAAATCCCTTCTACGACCATGTTTGGAACAAGGCAGAGATGAGGTCACTCTACATACACAAAATGACTTAGAATTTCCATCTTCTAACATGAGTGATGGCTGCTCCTTTACCAGTGACCTCCCCTTAGTCATTCCACCTGCCACATAAGAATTCTGCATAGAGCCAATCACTGAACTTCTCTTGCTCAGAACAACATCAACCTGGACTGGTCCCTGCTTCCTTAGAATCATCTCGAGCACAAGGCCTAATGTGGGGAGAAGCCCTTCCCAGCTCCCTCTTTCTAAGATGCTTTTTCTGTAATTCATGCCTGCCTTTTTTGAGCACAGGTATGCTCTGGGTCATCTGATCAGTTGTCTTCAACATAAATCCACTTATAAGTTGTGTATGCACTGCCAAGATATTGTGTACACTTTATAGCAGATACAAAAATGGAAGTTAAAAAGACTGAAATTAAAGTGACTAGAAATCCTATGTTCTCTCTGACTTGTCTCTCATCTCCCCTAAGCATGCAGAAGCCCCACTCTGAGCTACTCCATCCCTACCTTCAGCCAAGGGCAATAGACACTTTCCTGGTTTGATGTCATTTCAGATATAACTTTTGTTACTTTGCCTTAGTGCTTAGATTTGATATAAAAATTTAGGAAGTACAGGGTGCCTTGGTGGCTCAGTGGGTTAAAGCCGCTGCCTTCGGCTCAGGTCATGATCCCAGGGTCCTGGGATCGAGGCCCACATCGGGCTCTCTGCTCAGCGGGGAGCCTGCTTCCTCCTCTCTCCTCTCTCTCTGCCTGCCTCTTTGCCTACTTGTAATCTCTCTCTCTGTGTCAAATGAATAAATAAAATCTTTAAAAAAAAAATTTAGGAAGTACATTGAAGTAAAAAGAACCTTTTAACCACCCATAATGTTACCATGCAGAAATAAATTACTCTTCATATGTTGGTGGATATCAAACTTGATCCCAGTTTGAACGACTTCCCAAAGAGGATAACCCGTCAGTTCCACTAGTCATTCATTCCAGAATTAACAAACATCTTCACATTTTTCAAAGCATTAGATCCTCATATTGTCCTTCTCACTTGACAGGTCAAGACAGGCCTAACAAGGTTAAAAAGGCTGAGTACCATAAGATCAGTGATACACTAGATGGGAAAATTGCATGTTGTCTATTCTCCATCTCGGTTGTTTCTTTGGCAAACTGGGGATACATTTATCTGCCTGAATGGAGAGAACTGAAACAGATGAGTTCTAGGTCCTTTGTGGTTTTAAGTCCTACGATTCCATGGAACATACATATACTGGACAAGTCCCCTTCCATGGAACTCCTGCAATGTTTCATTTTGCCCCTGGCCAGGTTGATTTGCTGTGTCATGAGGACATAAACCCAAATATAATCTGCAACCTTACCTCTTTCTTCCACAAGTTTAAATGTAACTCATTAAACTTTAAAATAAAACCTGAAAGGGTAAGCATGGGTCAAGTGCTTTTATTCCTCTCCTCACATCCCAAAAATAAGTTAAATATTCATAATGTGTGGTAGACTATTAAAGAATATGAAATAAAATGAATTAACATCTAACATTCCTCTAGGGCTGGTTTGTAAGCCATACCTTAATGATTTGGATCTTCTTTTCTTTAAAATCAAGGAAGTTGGCAATAGAAGATTGTATCTCTGAAAGGCTGAGGCATTTAAAGAATAACTAATGGAAGGCATTTTTTTTTTTGCAGGTTTTGGAAAACCTGGATGAAATGGGTGATCTCCTGCAACTGAAGTATTCTCGGCACAGGAAGTCAGCGCGCCCCGAACTCTACGACGAGACAAGCTTTGAACTGGACGATTAAGTTTCCTGGTCCTGAATTGCGCCTAAAGACTTTGCCAGAACCCTCCCCCTTTTGCCTCAGAAGGAATATAAATGGATTTCTCCCCCTTTTCTAAGGACAATTTTGGTTTCCAAACCAGCTTAATTGAACTGAAGGAAATGTTGTGTTTTCAATGTCTCCAGCTCGGGACTGCAGAGACAAAAATATGGTTCCAGAGTTTAAATTTTCTCCTCTCCCAGTATCCTGCTACAAATACACACACACACACACACACACACACACACACACACACACACACACACACACACACACTTCCTAGAACATTTTTAATGGCAACGAGCCTGTGTTTTAGCTGCTACTGTGCAGACTCTTTGGTCCAGACTCTTTCAGGCATTCCAACCAAATGAGAGGGTTTTGATTTTTATTTCAGTAGGTCTCACTACGTGTGTACTTATTTCATCTGCAGACGTGAGCAAGGGTGGTGGGCAGTAGCTGACCCCCTTGTTTCACCCATGAACGCCCCAGCTAGAACTCTTCCATATCATGGGGAGCTCCAGGCAGGAGGGTAAAGAAATGTTGCTTCTACCATTTGCCACATTTGGACTTTTTCCAAGGACGAGTGTCAAAAGCCATAGTTAATGTTTGGAGGGAAAGAGCAGAACTGGCTAACAGTGACTCCAGACGACTTTGAAGGAAACTTTCCTTTTCCTCTTGCTGGTCTCCTACAGTTTTATAGCTGAGCTTTTGAGGTTTGGAAAACTCAAGACTTTTGTTTCAAAAGGAAGGGGGCAGAAAGCAAACACAAGCCAATTGTAGGCCTAGAGTCCAACTGCAGTGTTATAACAACTGGAAGGTTGTTGGTGCCATGTGGAGTGAATGTTTAGCTTGCATATATAACCCTTATTACTTTAAGGAATGAGTTGTCATTTTCCTATTAAATTTTGAGTAAATGGTGAGATGCAGTTTCCTTTAGAGGTGACTCTCAAGACTATACTTGAATGTATTGATTCAAAAACGAAATTGGAAAGCAAATTCTATTCAACTTTTTCAAGACTGACACCCCCATTCAGGCCTATTAAATAGTCCTTACTGTCTGCTGGGACACACAATCCAATTTTGGTATAAAATGGGCTTGCACAGTATTGAGCAAAGAACTATAATTTCCTTGAGTTCTCTCAGTCTCTCTCTCTCTAACTCTCTTCCTCTGTTCTGGCTGTCTGTTTCTCTCTCTTTCTAAATGTGAATGCAAACTTACCTGGAATAGCACCTTTTTGCTAATTGGTTCTGGTTGGTATGGAAAAAGCCAATGGAAAACCTTATCTTTAACAAGCTCCCAGATGGTTCCCAGATTTGGAAACTCTAAAGAGCAGTGGTGACCTTTTAGCAAAGCTTCTGTACTAGTTCAAATGAGTTACAGAGCATTCCCCTCCATCAAATGACAGTATCAACAAATCACTTCAAGAGAGGTTTGACTTGTGACACAGATGGACCCACACTTTCATGCTCTACCCTGAGACAGAAACACAGCCAGGAGCACTGGTGTTGGAGAGAGCAACACGCCTGATGCCCACAACTGATTACAAGATAAAGGTGAGCTACGTGGAAAGCTTTTTATGGGGAGAGTATAACCCCTACTAAGTATATCAGTTTAAAAGTGGATCACAACGATAAGGTTTCTCATACACATTTTTAAGGCTCACTATCAGCAGAAGAGGAGAGGAAGTGAGTTCTCGCAATGCAGTTTCCCCCTTCAGTGACTAATTCTGTTAACTAAATTCCAATTCTTCCCAATGCACTGGTGCACAATTACTTATGCAAAGAAAATATATATGTTATCCATGTCCCCAAAAAGGTCTTTTCTCTTGAAAAGGTACATTTAAATGAAATTGATTTTAGTTAATTGTCCAAAGTGCATACATGTCTTCAGTCCTATAAAAGGAGCAGTAGACGAAGAGGGCCTTACTGAGGTACAGCAAGCAATAAACCTCCCCTTCTGATCCAGATGTCCATGATCTTCACACACACCTTCACAACAACCTTTTGAGTTTTAAGCCTTTAGAGGGGTGTCTTTGTGAGCAGGTATATTTGTCTATCTTTATGACTTTTATGGAGGATCCTGAGTCTAACTCCTGATAGGAAAATAATTACTTATCCACATGGCCTGGGGAGTAAGGAGGGCATTACTCCTGCTTCATCAAGATCCCAGAGTCTTGGGACAATTTATTACATTCTCATGTGCAAGATTTAAAGAAAAAAATGAAAAACTATCTCTGTCAGAGGGATACACTTATGAGAACAGCTATAAACCAAATGCAATGCTTCCTGAGATCATTAAGAGGGACCTAGATCCTACAGGGCTGGCAATAGAAGAGTATAGGTCATATATAGAATGAGGTTGGTTAAGAGGGTGATCATGAGAATTTTTAATTTTTATAAGAAAACATCTACTGCTAGGTTAATAAAACCACAATTTTAAATCGATAGGGATAATTGAGTCTCAGTAAATATACCACAGCCCAAAATGTCCCTTTGGTTGGTTCTGTTAAGAAAATTTTCTAAGAAAACTCTGTTATGTTCCCCAACTCTCCCTCCCCATGCACGTGCATGCGCACGCGCGCACACACACACACACACACACACACACACACACACACACATTTACCCTTCCTTTACAGAGCAAGCAAGAGTGTAAAGGTACAGAGGTGAGAATGTGGCTGGCTGATAGATGGGGGATCTATCAGTGAAAGTGGCCTTCAGTGAAACAGAAGATAAAGGATCCAGACTGATATTAGTAGGGGGGTAGGGGGGATACATTTGCTTAATAGGGAAATGGCGTAGACACGTCCCTAATCCTATTATGGAACTGTGTTATTGTGGATGTTTGGCTACATTGCCTTTCAGCTGTTTTGGTTTGGCAGACACCATGGGCTTCAGAATTTACTAGAGGCTTATTAAAATGCAGGTCCCTGGGCCCACAGCCAGACTTCCACTGAGTAGAATAGCTGTGGTGCCTAGGAATTTACACTTAGGCAGCCACCTCAGGAGCTTCTAATCCATGTCCTAATTTGAGAGCCATTGTTGGAGCTTTTGTTTGCATACATCATTTGTCTCTAGTAACATAACAGAAATTTTGTTGTCATTCTCTGTTGATAATCAAGGGTGCTTATAATACTGAAGTAAAGTGAATTATTCCAAACTTTTCTCCTCAATGGGACATTTTCTTCCTATTTTCCAAGTACCTTCTCTTTCTACAAAATTGGACATTAAGAATAATCTGCCTCTGGTTATTTACTTATTCCAACAACAGCTCTTGAAGAGGATGAAAGTCTTAACAGTTCTTCACACATGCAATGGTCCTCTGTATTTTCTCCAGAGATAGCAAATATTATAAATGGCTTACTCTGACTTAAAATTTTTGATGAGGAAACCTTAACTTTCATGTACTTGGATTTATGGCAATAATAACAATTATAGTTTGAACTTCTCTGGTGATTTCTTGGCCATTTTTCCTGGTCTCCATATAAACAACATATTTGAAGTCTGTTTTCTCAGAACACTTTATGCAGCTGTGTAATTTTCGGAAATTAAAAGACATCTGTATTTTAAATGTTTCTAAGCAATTATTATGGGACATTGTCTTGTAGTATTGTGGGGGGTGGTGTGTGTGTTTCAGTGTGTTTCACTGAAACATTTGAAGTGACCAATTTCATTTCATTCTGCCTGTGAAATGTTAGTTTCTTTAGTAGACAAATCACCAAAATAGACGATATAAAAAATAATTGGTGGTTCTGTGTTAGTTTGGATTACCCTAAATAGAGACTCAATAGAGATTTGCATTTAAGAATTTCCTTGAAGAATATGGGCAAGGGTGACTGGTGCTGGCTCAAACTTTGTAACGAGAACCAATTTTGCTCATCTGTTCCCAACTCCTCTTTCTGTGACATCACCTTGGTAGCTTGAAATTGGCTATGCTGAGAGCATTTACACCATGGATATTGGCAGCCTCTACAAATTCAGGATCTGGAGAGCTATCTGTTAACCCTTTACCAACACACCACTGAAA
The DNA here is from genome assembly GCA_002007465.1 of Ailurus styani. Lineage (NCBI taxonomy): Eukaryota > Metazoa > Chordata > Mammalia > Carnivora > Ailuridae > Ailurus > Ailurus styani. The sequence continues at coordinate 610,255 of LNAC01000640.1, read as the reverse complement.
CCATGTACAATGGAACAGTAGGTAAGATAGAGCAAAGAGACGGATTGGAAAAGGAAGAAGCCTAACTATAATTTCATCATAGAAAGGCCTTAGTCACTCCTATGGAGAGCTATGCAACAGAGATGGTTCTTTAGAATTATCTCAAAGTGAAGCAAGGGAGTCAGGCTTCCAGGTCCTTTCTGCCATCAACTGATCATGAGATACAAGTTACCAAGGTAGAGGTGTAGGGGAGGACATTACCTTGGCCAAGACAATTCCATTCAGCCAAAGACACTTGTTGAGGAGGGACTCAGCTCTGAACTGAAAGCAGTCCATCCACTTAAGAATAATTATTTCTAATCCATCTCCCTTAAAAATGTTTTAAAATGGAAAACTGTAAACACAGAGTAAGAGGGAGACAATAGTATAATGAACCCATATGCCCCTATCACATAGCTTTAAACATTATCTGTCCATGGCTAGTCGTTGTCATCTATTTCCCCCACTCATGGTGTACTTCGAAGCAAGCCCCAGAAATCTTATGACTTTATTAGGGAATATTTCACTGAATCTCTCTAAATGGTAGAGATGTCTTCAACTGTCCCTTAATTTATCTCAACCCCATTAAAAATATTCTTTAGGATAACAAAGGCATGGACATGAGTCAAATATTAATCTTTTCGTTCTCTGTCTCAACCCTGCCTGCAAATTTCCTGGATCAAGACTAGGAATTCTTTCTTTCTTTTTTGTTGTTGAATATTAAAGCAAATATTTTATTTTATTTTTTTTTCAGTGATCCAAGATTCACTGTTTATGCACCACACCCAGTGCTCCATGCAATATGTGTCCTCCTTAATACCCACCACCAGGCTCACTCATCCCCCCCCTCCCCCCTCCCCTCCATAACCCTCAGCTTGTTTCTCAGAGTACACAAGACTAGGAATTATTTCTAAAGCAGGTATGTGGTGTCTTGAAAGACAGAAAGTCAATCATTTTTTGGACACTTACCATGCACCTGACACTCTACTAAGAACGCAGAAATACATTATCCTCTGGACACCCTCGTAAAGATTAAGAGTAGACTCATCAGTGTGTTGAAGTTGTGAGGGAATTAACATTGTGTAAAGAGGACTTTCCTTTCCAGTCAAATTTATTACAAAGTTATTTCAGCTAAACTTTATATATCAGCAGGATATATATCAAACAGGAATAAGAGAACAAGTGAGACCAACTTACCTGTTTGAAAATGGCTGATGCCTGTGACAGGGCTTAGGACAGAACTTGACATTTGTAAGTCAACTGCTCTGAAAATTATCACAGATACAAATCAGTCAAAGAGCTGACATCAGGAGGTCAGGATAGAAGCAAGAGGGGATTTTTTTTTTTCCTCTGTGGCATGAAACAGTGCTCCCTTTTACTCAGCCCAGATGCTAATTTTTATATCAAAAATATTGATTGAAGAGGCTAGTGATTTTGGCTCTCACCCAAGTTTATTCAGGATCTTTCTTAATTAGGTTTGGGTCAGCAGCAATGCCTATGGCCAGGGTTAGGTCTGGCTCCAATCACCACATCATGCTCTCTACTTCATCACCAGCCAAGGAATAAGGCAAGGAAATTGCTGCTTCTTTGTTTGTCCAGTCCATGAGTATGTTTTTCCCAGATTTTAAGCATGCATGGAGCAAATGTGTAAGGAAGACCGAAAGAAGTGTAATGGCTTCACTGGGTTGAGATCAATGTAGCCTACAATTTGACTGTGAGCCCCAGCAGGAACAAGGCTCCATGTGTGAAAAATGAATGGGTAGCAATGTGAGATCATGAAAAAAGATCTTGGCATCTTTTGAATGAAAATTTTTTACCAGACTGATGCAACCAATCAGTCTAAGAGTGTTTTTAAAAGAAAAATAATCTCTTTTGCCAATGATACATGATTTTCCCATAATGTGTCTATTTTGTAAATGATTATAGTTAAGTCATGCAACTATCTTAATAATATCCATACCAATTTCATATACTTTATTTTTTTAAAAGATTTTATTTGTTTATTTGACAGAGAGAGACACAGCTAGAGCGGGAACACAAGCGGGGGGGGGTGGGAGAGGGAAAAGCAGACTCCCCGTGGAGCAGGGAGCCCGATGCAGGGCTCGATCTCAGGACCCTGGGATCATGACCTGATCCAAAGGCAGAAGCTTAACCAACTGAGCCACCCAGGCATTCTGCCCCCCCCAAAAAAAAATTAAGAGGAAAAAAAGAATATAAAGCAAAGGACAAAAAAAAAAGACATGAGAGAAAATGTAAAAGCTATAATAGATCCATATGGGAGGACCAATATCCATCTAATAATAACTGGGAAAAAAAAATCAGGAAAACAGAAGGCAGGGAGAAAAAAATTCAAAGAAATAAAAGAACTATTTCCCTAAGGCTGAAACAAAACAGAAGGCCCAATAAATTCTGAGCTGATAAATAAAAATAGCTTTTCACCAAAACATATCTTTATGAAACTTTGCTACCCCAAAGATAAAAGAGAAGAACTAAAAAGTTTCCAGCTAGGAAAAAAAAAAAAATCTCAGCAGCAAAGGTAAAGGCAATGATTTTATTTCTGAGTATTATAAATGTGTCCTCCAGGGGGCCTGGGTGGCTCAGTCAGTTGGGCATCCCAGTCTTGATTTAGGCTCAGGTCATGATCTCAGGGTCATGGCATCAGCCCTGCATCAGGTTCTGCTCTGGGAGTGAACCCCGTTTGGGATTCTCTCTTTCCTTCTACTCCTCTCTCCACCCCACCCCCATCACTTACGCTCACTTGCTCTCTCTCTCAAAAAATAAAAATAAATAATAAATAATAAAATAATAAAATAATAATAAATGTGTCCTCCAGAAATTTTGTTCGAGTTTCAGACCCATCAGCAGTGTGTACAAGTACTCATTTTTCCAGTCTGTGCCCATGCTGAGTATTACCATTTTTATAATCTTTGTCAATCTGATAGAAAAAAATTCTCATTTTTTAATGAGAATTAATGAGAAAAAGTTCTCATTAATGTCTGATTCCCATTTGCTAGTAATTCATTCTTGTCTGTGTGTGGATTGGCTATTTGTATTGGTCTTTTTCCCATGTGTTGTTTGTATCCCCTGACACTTTTTCTATTGTAAAGTCCCATTAGCATTACTGGACAATGAAGCAATGCCTTCAGATTCAGAGGGAAAATAGCCTTAACTCTAAAATTCTATATCTAAAAAAAATCTACCTTATTAAGAGAGGCCAAAATAAGGATTTCTTTTTTTGCATAAAAGGTCGAGAAAATTTATTTCCTCAGTAATCTTTCTTTAAGAAATTATTCAACTAGTCCTCAAAAATAAATACATCCAAACTAGAGGAAGACATGGCATCCGGAAAAGAGCAAAATTCATGTAGAGTACAATGCAGAGAAGTCTCAGAATGATGATTTATTAAAGTACATTAAACTTTCCTAACATGAGGTGATGAGCTATTTTTTTGCTCATATAGATATAAGTGAAAATTAATGTCTGGGGTTGGCAAGCACACTCCTCCACACAGTGTTTCAAGGACCCAGGCTATTTTCCCACCTGTGGCTCCACAGTCTTAAGACATAATCATTTCATAGATAATCATTTCATGTGTGGTTGAGGCTCTAGATTTCCACAAGTGAGAAAGGAAAAATGAGTGCAGAGGAAGCCCACTTCTTATCCCTGTCTGATGAGTGACTTAACTCTGACTCTTCTGACACATTCTGAAGAGTATGGCGGAGCCTGATTCCACCACCCAAAGGAGTATCCAGAGATCGATAAGAAGATTTGAGGCAGATTAACATCCTGATATCTCAGTTCCTAGAGATCCTGGCCTCCTTCCCACCTCCTAGAGACCCAGCTGTTCCAACACCATCCTATTTTCCTCGTCAGATAGATGAGAACTTACAAGCTTGAACCTTACTCCTGTGATGGAGGCCGGAGTCATGACCCCACAGTCAGCCAGCCTGCAAGTCAGAGCAGTCGCTTACACCATTTTTCGTTCTCATCACCTCCTTCCATGTGAATGCATTCACCTGGTTCCTCAGAAATGACATGGGCAGGGGCTGTCACATCTGAATGCCCTCCTCAGCTAAGGCAGCTTCGAGAAGGCTGAGCTGAGCCAGCTAGAGGAGAGGGTGTTGCAGAGATGGATGTCCATCCCCATGCAGCTCTCAGGCAGTGAGACCTCTATCCAGGCCACAAGAACTTCGGGCATGCTGAGTCTGGCCCTTATGCTCCTCAGGATGGGGAAAACGAGGTGATAGGTTTCTCACTTCTGTGATCTTCACTCTGCCTCTCAAATTGTCACACCTCCCTTCGGGACCCTCCTGGGTTTCATTAGCGATGGGGAAATCCAGTCACCCAGAGATTAGTATAGGTTTGTTTGGGGTTGACTCTTTTAAAATTCCACTTTCACAGGGTAATAGCCTGAGGTCAACTCTTCAGTGAATGCTGGAAAAGAGAAAATATGGCACACTTTATGACTTGTTTATCCATCTGCATCTTCCCTGGTGCACGTTCCTGGAGTCTCTCCTTTCCTGGGTTATGACCTTTCAGGGGTTTGCAGCTTGTTCAAAGCTACTCTTCAGTGACAGTTTAAGGACCAGGAGAGGTAGCCACTAAAAATAACAGCTTGTGCACTAATTCATTCCTGCCCCTTCCCTATGTAGTGTCATCCTCTGTTTTAACCATCCAACCTTATATATAGATGTGAGTGATGTGAACATAGAATTTATATATAATAGGTCCTCACCTTGCAGAAGTAAGAATCTGGGGGACATGCTTTCAGAAAACTTTTATTCATCAGGATTCCATGAGCATTCCTGTTCAGGCATTTTGGATTTATATTTCCAAAGTTCATGATGAGACAAATGTTCTACTAAACAGGGAAAGTACTGGAAATAAAAATCTAAGCGTGAACTTCACACTTCGCCACTTGCTTTTTTTGCTTCTTGAAAAAAAAATAGTTTTGATAAAAAGATGCTTAACATGAAAGAGCAATAACATGGCAGATTGAATTAACGAAAGAGCTAAGAACTTATTTCACAGCTGTCCCGTGTTCATTGTTGTGCTCTTGAGTCATACTCATAAGACTTTCCAATGTCAAACTGCTTTCCCCATTGTGTATTATTTATCAAATGTTACTGAATGAGATACATTTAAAATGTGCATGCCTCTTAAATTTTAAATTCTTCCTCTGAGAATTTATACTGCAGAAATACTGAAGACCTTTAGTTTCTGGTAACATTTCGTCTAAACAACCAGAAACTCTTTCATTGCAAAGTGGAAATACTAGAGAAGATCCTTTTAGATTCAGAGCTGAGCTTTGCAAGAAAGTTAGGGAAGTTGCTTGGCATTAAAAAATGAAGAGGAACCTGGAATCTCAAGCTGTAACAGCTAAGCTGAAACTCTAGAGGTTCTTTGGGCGTTTTCTGGTCTCATAACTTCAAGGCTTGTGTTTTAACACCCATGTAGGGAACACAGATAAGGACTCTGGCCACTGAGAGGTAAGAAGTTGAACTATCACAATCCACCAAAAGGCAGAGAGAGATGACAATGACATTTTTCTGTCTAAGATCTAGATGGAGGAAAAGAAATGGTCTACTTTGAGAATTCATAACCATAGGTCTGATTTCATGGATTTGGCAATCAGATTTACACTAGAATTCTCATGTCTCTAACTTAACATAAAATATGTTCTGAGTTGATAATACCCACTGTGTGCATGGAAGAAGCTATCAGAAAATCTCTCTCAAGGGACATTTTGTTACACCAGGATTCCCAGTGAGGTCCCACAGAAGATAAACTCATGGCCCAAAACTGCAAAACTCATGGGGAAAGTATCCACTATAAACATGAGCACTAGACGCTGTTATCAGAAACAAGGACAGTAGACTCCATTAAAAAAAATCATGTTCAAATGATTAAAGAAAGACATTTTTGAAAAATGAATAGAAAATATCAGAAGGAGGGGACAGATTTTGGAAAATGGAACTTTTAGGAATGTCAAAATATGATAATAGAAAATAAAATCTCAATAGTAGGGTTAAATAGACAAAGCTTAAGAGAGAATTAGTAAACTATAAGCAAGAAAATTTTTCAGAATGTGGCCCAGTGAGATTAAGAGATTAAAAATAATATTTTATATATATGTATTTCATATATACATATATATGAAAGAAAGCTTAAGAACAAATTAAGCATGTCACAAAGGTTTAGCAACAAGAATCGAAGTATTGTTTATAACATCTAAATTTTGTAAATAACATAACTTTCCATAAATAGGAGATTTATTAAATTTTGATGCCTCCTTTTTTAAAGATTTTTTTTTATTTTAAGATTTATTTAAGTTTAATGAACTCAAGGTTAAATGATACTGAAAATATCTCTCGATATTGGAAGTATAAATATTTTTATGAAACTAATTAAATATTTGAAATGTATTTATATAATGCATAAGGAAAGATCTGGAAGGCTATACCCCGTTTAGTCTGGATAAAGATTATGAGTGTGTGATGGGAGGGGAAAATATGATCTTCTACAATTAGAAAATAAAACAAACTGAATTTAGAGGAAAAATACCAATATACTAGAATAGCTCAGAAGATTACTCTTCGGGTTAACAATTCTTTTTTGTTTAATGTCTCGANCGGGCCAAAAGTCCCCCTGCCCCCCAGCCAGCAAGGACTTCGAATAGTCAAGGCTGCTTACAGGTTTATGGCTCTGCATTCAGAGACAAAAGAGTGCAGAGGTCTCTTAGGATCCATGTAGAGTGAAACTCGGATCTTAGATATGGAATTCATCACTCAGAGTCAATGTCAATGTCCCTTATCCCCCAGAGTCATCTACTCTGAGGAGCCGATTACAAGTTTTTCAAGACCCCCTGCCAGCTGCCTAGCAGCTAACATGGTGAGCAAACTGACAGAGCTGGACCCCATCCTGTTGTATAGGATGAATTTGTTGATTTCCTTGACACCACCATCCACCAAGTCTCCCTATGCTACAGAGTTTATACTCTACAGGAACAGGATTGGCCATTCTCAATGTTCAGGGTACGGACACTGACCTTCTCATTACTCATCCCAGCTTTGGGTTGGGTTCTTCATCCTATTCTGAATCTTGATTCCTGAGATTGACAGTCACTCACATGGACCCAGATACTCATACAACAGAAATCTTAGGAAAAACTAATGATTTCAAGGGTATCCTCTGCCTTGAACCATAAGCTTCCACTTTAAGAGTCACATCATTATATTGCAATAACAGTTATGTATCACAAGATACAAACACTATCAATATACTCTTAGCACAACAACATTTCCAAACCAGGACAATCTCGTGCATAATAGCCTGATAGTAACATCTTCATTTGGTTAAATGCCTGTAACCTGCTAAGCACTTGTCTAAGGACCTGACAAATACTGTGACAGCACCAAGTGGGTGTTTGGATGGATTTCTTGCCCAACAGATGATATATTCTCAATCTTCTGCAAAGACCTAGCCCTGTTTTCCCTTCCGTCTAGATTGCTGTCTGCTCTAAGTACCCCCAATATAGAAATTCTAGAGCAGCCCCTGAGCATTTGTTATCTCATTTGCTTCTTAAAATAATATTGTCCAGTATCACTATTTCAATGTTGAAAATGAGGAAATAGAATAAAGGAAGCAAGTAACTTGCCCATTGGAATACAATGACATAAATCACCAAGTCATGAGAGCCTGCACAGTCTGTCCACCCCCTAAGACCAAGCTCTCTCTACTCTGCTAAACTGCCTCCCTTGAGTAATGGTGTTTTAGGCTTTGAACTAGATACTGGAAAAGGAAGACAACCACTCTGTCCCTACATGCAAGGTCTTCACATTCTGGGAAGTGAACACAATGGTCTGGTTAAATATAACAAGTGTTCACTGAAGGCCACCTGAGTTCGCAGTAGTAATTAATAGAAAGAGTCATGACATCCTCAGGCTTCTTTTAGTCTCTACATTCCAGTATCTTCTCTTGGCAGATGTTCTGCCTATGTCCTCTTGGCCCACCCTGGAGGTTACCTGCAGGTTACCTGGAGGTCCACCTGGTGGACATTTTCCTGCACACTGACAACTTCCTACCATAATACTTGCAACCCTCTTCCTAAGGTTTTCCTCTGTACTTAGTACCTGCTCCCCCGCCCCCCCCCGTCCACACAAAGTAAAAGGTGCTATCCCAGGAGCAACCCTCCCCAGTGAAGGATGGAAATTGGCAGGTGGGCACTTCAACCTCTTTGAAGTTGGGGGGATAATTTGAAGGTATGTTCTAAGTAGTTTCTCAAAGTGTACTCAGCAAATTAGAGTTCCAACTGCCCATGGTGGTAACCTGCTCATCAAGGAACAATTTACTGGCTGTTTTTTTTTTTTTCTTTCTTATCTCCCTTCCCCACTTCCCCACTCTCTCACTATGCTTCTGGAATCACCTCCCAAATAAACTAACTACTGGCACCCAAATCCTTATCCCTGGGTCTGTTTTTGGGTAAACCCAAGCAAAAAGACACCTTTCCCTTTCATCTACAAGAATCTAACCTTGAGACCTGTGGTCACTGGAGTCATAAGAACTTTCCCAGCCAACTATAGCATTGTTATAACCTACTCCAAGAAACCAAACATTGATATATCTATAGGATCATCCTGCAAAAAGAAACTAACAAAAACAAAAACAAAAACACCAGCTATGTAGACAATGCCCAGTCTAGATCAGCTGAATTTCAGCTAACTTGCAGACACATGAGTGAGAAATAAATGGTTACCATGATAAGCCACTGAGTTATCACAGCAACAGATGGGAAAAGCCGTATGTTTTAAGATGGTAAGAACTAAAATGAAAGAAGAACAAAAGTTTGGGGAGGTTATTTTCCCTCAAATATGAAAGATTTTTAAAATAACATATTTTATAACTTTTAACAGTAATAAGAACCAGTAAGAATATAAAATAAATTTAAAAATAAATAAAAGACATGAGATTTCACATAATACATGAAGAAGAATACTGATTTCAGATAGCAATAGAAACATTAAATAAATCCATAGTAAGGAACAATTCCAATTTTCTATCTATTAAATATGTGAATGATAGAAACTGAGTTTTGGAGAAACTAATCTAGTGCTCTTAAAACAGAGTCCAAGCACTCTGCAATGATCACTAGGCCTCCCCTCCAGCATTATCTCCACTTCTCACCCCCTTCAACTCCACTCTCATATTCCTCTTTTTTTAAAGATATTTATTTATTTTAGAGAAAGAGAGCATGAGTGGGAGGGGCAGAGGGAGAGAATCTCAAGCAGACTCTGTGCTGTGCTTGGAGCCTTTTGTGGGGCTTGATCTCATGACCTTGAGATCAGGACCTGAGCTGAAACCAAGAGTCAGACATTTAACTGGCTGCACCACTCAGGTGCCCCTCCACTCCCACATTTCTAAAATGCCCTTAGCTTCTTCCTGCCCCAGGCACTTCCCATCCATTTTTCCTCCTGCTTGGAAGTTTTTATTCTTTCTCCTCCTCAGCCCCACTCCCCAGCTTTTTACTGCTCCTTTCTGCTAACTGACATAAATTTACTATGGATTGACAGGCAGAACTATTTGCATTATTTAAATCATTTTCTATTAATTTTTATTTTGAGCACATCTACTTGATTTCATGCAAGGTAAGTGTATCAAATTCAAATCTACTTCCCTTCCTTATAATGGAATTCCCTCTAAAATGTAAATATAGAATGACATTTCATTGACCACCTGCTATGGGTATTACATTACTTGTTCACAGGTTATTGCCTCATAAGATAATGGCAATAGCATTACAAGGTAGTTATAAATGTACTCATTTTTATAGGTAAGGAAAGAGAGATCCAAAGAGGAATTAAGGGGTCTTTGGGTTCAGTTCTGATATATAAAGAGCTTGAAAGTAGCACTCCTATCCTATAGCAAGAAATGTCTAAACAAACTGAAAATCAATTACTTTCTTGGACCCATCAGAAAACTGAGGTGTACAAAAAGCTGCTTGGAAATATGGAGAGACTGACATGATCTCCTTACCTGGAACAGAAGCTGCTGGAGCCATAAAGTAGTAGGGACACTCAAAGGTAATTCTGATGAATTTCTGGAAGTTAAGTGTGAACTAGCATGAGAATAAGAAACTCTTTAGGGCCTTAGACTTGGAAGTGGGAAGGGGATGAGGTAAACCACGGGGTTTACCTCCAGGAAATCCATCAGGTTCTCAGAGTGAAGAGACCACTGGCCAGGAGGGGAGTAATCCTTATAAAAATATGTTCAGAACATTTCTATAACAAAGACGTACTTTCCAAGAAAAAAACATTGCCAGAGCCTTATCTCACCTGGGAAAGGGGCAAGTCTCCTGCTCCAATCCACTCTAGCCTTCTTTTTTCATCTAATGAGGAAGAGATTGGGGACCATAGTCAGCATAGGACAGGGTTCCAAGGATATAGATTGGGAATAGCCAGGGAAGGAAGTAGGGAGCACAGGGGAAGATAACTATAAACCACTAGTGAACCACTTGTGAAGGTCACAGCCCAAAGACAAGGGCTTACTAAAACACTGAGATTTAATTGAAAGTCTATAAAGCATACTCACTCCCAAACATCTTATCATAATACTAATAGGACTCCAGTATAACAGCCGTGGACCATAGCTAAAACTGCTGACCTGACTGTCTCTGATAAGGAATACTGAAGCAAGTCCAAAGTCAAGACAAAGACAAGGACACTAGAGGAATTCTAAATTCCTGCCCCCATAGCTATGGTGGCAAGCCTTAAATAAAATCATACTCCTAACCAGACAAACATAAATCCTCACACTAAAGGGCTATTTACCCCAGTGCTTATTACCTAATACAACATACAACATTCAAAAGAAAAAATATATATAGTCTGAAGACACAAAGCAATCATCAGAACCAGACTCAGATATGAAACTGATGTTTGAATTATAAGACAAGGAATTTAAAATAACCATGATTAATATATTAATGGCACTAATGGAGAGTGTGGACAACATGCAAGAACAGACGATTAACATAAGCAGAGAGACAAAAACTCTAAGAAAGAATCAAAAGGGAATGTTAAAAATTTAAAAAGCACTGTAATTCAAATGAAAAATGCTTTTAATGGGTTCATCAGTAGATTTGACATGACAGAGGAGAGATAGTGAGCTGAAAGACAGGTCTAAGCTATCTTCATGCTATAGAAACTTCCCAGAGCAGAAGATCCAAGAACTGTAGGTCAGTTTTGAAAGGAGTAACATACAAGTAATTGGAGTACCAGAAGAAGAAAGAAATGATGAAGAAGAAGAAATGTTTGAAGTAATAATGTCTGAGACCTTTCCAAAAACACTGATGGGTACTAAAACATCGTAGATATCAGAGGCTCAGGGAACCCTAGAAGGGTAAACACAAAACAAACAAACAAACAAAAACCAGAAACCCTAGCTATATCATATTCAAAGTGCAGAAAAAGACAAAAAGAAAATCTTGAAAGAAGCCACAGGGAAATAACACCTTCCCTAAAAAACAAGAACAAGGATTACAGTGGACTTCTCATCAGAAACCGCTGATAAGAGGAGAATGAAGTGAAATAGTTGAAGTGTTGAAGAAAAAACCAACAACCTAGAATTCTATATCCAATGAAATAATCCCTCAAAATTGAAAGAGGGGGCACCTGGTTGGCTCAGTCAGTGGAACGTGCGGCTCTTGATCTTACGGTTGTGAGTTCAAGCCCCATGGTGGGTGTAGAGATGACTTAACAATAAAATCTTTTTAAAAAGTTAAGAGAGAAATAAAGACTTTCTCTGACAAATAAAAACTGAGGGAATTCACCACAAGTAAACTTGTTCTGCAAGAAAAATGTTAAAAGAAGTTCTTCAGGCAGAAGAAAAATAATGTAGGTCAGAAACTTTGATCTACATAAAGAACAAAAAAGTGTCAGAGAAGGAATAAGTAGAGGCAAAACAAGATATTTTATTCTTATTATTCTTAGCTTAAATGGTAACTTACAAAGTAATAATTAACAATATATTGCATCGAGTATAACATATGGATAAGTGAAAAAAAGGACATTAATATCACAAGGGCTGTGAGAGATGAATTGGAAATATTTTCCCAAAAGGTACTTAAACTTCATGTAAAATGTTATAATATTATTTGAAGATGGACTCAGATTCACTTCCTTTTTAAAGATTTTATTTATTTGAGTGAAAGAGAGAGAAAGAGCATGAGCCAGGGAAGATGCAGAGGAAGAGGGAGAGGGACAAGCTGATTAATTATAATCTAATTATATCAATAATCACTTTAAATATGAATGGTTTAATCAAACCAATTAGGAGAGAAATTGCCCGAGGAGATGAAAAATCAAAGAGGTGGTTCATGGGAAGAACCCAGATATGCTCCCAAAACTATCTGAAACTATAATAGAGGCTCCTCCTGCTTTACCAGAGCAAGTGTGTATTTCCTTTATTAAATAATTTTTGTTAAAAAGACTCAGTCAGTCATTAATATGTTTGACATATGAATACCTCCTGAATTAAGTTACAATCATCAAAACCTAAAACAAACAAACAAACAAACAAAACCTACATAAATCAAAAATCTAAAATAACCTTTAATATTCAAAAAGTTGTTAAGGTGGTTGCATATACCAGTTAGGAAAGGTCAGAGACATCTGTTTGAAGCATGAGTTCCACTGCTCAGCAGGGCCTGCCAGCTTATTTCTGTCTTTTCACTCCATCTGTCTCTTCATTACCTCAAAATGGCCACAATAGTTCTGGACTTCACATCATCATTCAAGACAAGGAAAGAAGAAAGAGGTATAATGGTATTATATGTCCCATTTTATCAGGAAAACAAATTCTTTCCCTGAAATTCCCCCAGAAGGTGACCTGTTTGAATCTGCTTTGGGTTTTTTGGGGGGAGAGGAGGGTTGGTGTTTGTGTGTGTTTTCTTCATCTGTCTTTTCTGCCATCGTGACATTGGCTTCCTCCTAATGGTGGGTTGTCTACACAAAGATCTGATTGGCCAATCAAGGCCCGTTCCTATAGTTGGGGATGGGGTCAATCTCATCCCGAGTGCGAAGTGTGTAGTTGCATAGGACAGAGAGACAATGGTTGAGAGTGATGGGGAAGCAACATAATTTCCACAAAGTCATATCCTTGAATTCCTCCTTAACCACCCGGGAGCAGAGGTCCGGTGAATCCATCCTCTCTGACATATGAGAAGTAAACCCTGCTCAGCTCACCCTTCAGGGTCCCTGTGAGGACTGAGTAAGATCATGTAAATGAAGCTCCTCTGAAAACTGTAAAGTGCTGGATGATGTAAGGTATACTTAACTTATTATGTGCTGAAGGTAAACTTCTGGATGAATTTCCATTAACACACATGGGGCAGCTACCATCCGTGATCTACCAGATTCACTTGGCCTTTCCCAGCTTCCAATTGCTGACACACTCATGCTTTTGCTGAGGTTTTTCTCTGGGCACTGGAGTCCTCTCTGCGAGTGTGAGAGTTGGGTCACAAGTGCTAAGGGATTTAATGTCTTTCTCCCCCAATCCTGCAGACAGAGTTGGGAAATGAATGTATTAGCCCTGAAGGGAAATAATTCTGGAGCATGTTCTACACGAATCTCACAACAGTGTTGCTTGGGTAGGCTCTAGTAATCCACCATGGTGCCTGGCTTCTGAATGCACCTCATACTGGCTTCTTTCCCTCCAGGTCTCATTCCCCTTGCCTACCCCTGAGTCCTGAATTGCCCCTCAGATAAATATCTTACATTCATATCCTTCTCTTTGGTTTGGTTCTGAAGGAATCCAAACGAAGACATACATCAAACTAATAGGCAAATATGAGAACGCTTATTTGACACGAAAAGCGCATTCCAGAGATATTATTTTAAAATACATTCAGTGATTCTTTTTAGGTGATTTCTGTGTGAGTTCTCATTTTCTATGTATAGCAAACCTTTGTTTCTAATTAATTCATTATGTTGCTGGGCTAATGGAGGGGTCAAACACGGCCTGCCTCTAGAGAAAGATAAAACACAAGCAATGGTACACAGATGTGTTTTTCACAAAGTCCTGTCCTGAAGATAGATAACACTATTTAGAACCTAGAATCTACAATTAGTATATTTATCAGTAAAATACACACTAGACTGTGATGAATTTGCATGTTCGAGGACAAAAGAAAAAAAATATGTTCAAGATGCCCTCACTTAGACATTATCTTTTAAGAAAGTTTTGCTTTACCCAGAGTTCATTTCTCTTACAACCAAGCTATTAAACTGAGCTGAACAGGTCATTTCATTTAAGTTCATAAGAAATGATGGCTTGTTGGATTATACGAACCTTTTGAAAGGATAATTTGGTTTTAACCATTTAGCAGGGCTACATACGAGTATTATAAATTGAATGTCAAGTTATATTTGTTTTCTAATTTTACAGTTGAAATCAAACTTGGTTAAAAATTTAACCTGCCTCAGCGCCTTTGTACTTCCTGATCCCTGTGTTTGGAATGTGTATCTCCCTGTGGAGGTTCTTTCTCGCTATTAGAGTGGTGGAAAGTCCTTTTCCATCCACTATCTCAAATTGTACCGCACGGTCCAATATAGTAGTTACTAGCCATATGTGGATGTTGAATGTTTCAGAGCTACTCTATAGGTAAAATATACACTAAAGTTCAAAGACTTAGCATGGGAAAAAAAGAATGTAAAACATCTCAATCATTTTTATATTGATTGTATGTTGAAATTTTATTTTGGATATACTGAGTTAAAAACATATTAAAATTATGCTTTTTAAAATTTTCCTTCATGTGATTGTAGGAAAATTTAAAATGACATATGTGGCTCATATTTTGGCGCACATGGTATTTCTGTTGTTCAGTGCTGATCTAGAGTAATGTCCACACGACCCGCAGCACCCTGCTTTCTTGTCATCATAGCACTTTATCACTCTTAAAGTGAATTCTAAACTATTTACCATGTACTGGAATTACACAAGTCAATTCTAAAGTGTTTACTAGTATACTGTAAGCCCCAAGGATCTTGTCCGCAAGCTTACTCTAAACCAGTGTCTGCCACATAGTAGAGTTGAAAACGTGCTTTACGAAGTGAATAGATGGAAGAATAAAGGAGTGCACGGACCATGAGCTCTGTTTCCCTGCAGGTCTCCCCCCCACCCCAGTCAGTTGCAACTCAACCACACTAAGTAGTCACCAGGTTAGTGAGCTAGACTAGATCCCCCTGGACGGAGAGCAGGAGCAGTCACATGAAAGAAGCAGAACTTGCTCACTGGCTATTTCTTAATTATATTTTGTGGTTTTCTTTAGGAAATCATAATCAGAAATGAAAGGCAATTTGGTTCATCTGGTAAGAATGACCAACACACCTAAGACAGATCTAGCTGACAAGAGGATTTGCCAATGATTAGGCAGCTAATGATTCAGTAACTAAGGCGATTGACTGGGATCAAAAAGACTGTAACTGACCTTCTGCTTAGCAAACAGTCATTACAACAATCAAGAAACTGGAGGTACTTTGTTGGGCTAGAAGTCACCACTAATTGCTGGCCTCTGAGTCTCATAACTGCCATCAAATGGCTAACAGTGATATAATTAAACTTTTCATAGTTGACAACCCCATTAAGATGAATGGGAAAGTTCACACTCCACTCATTACTATTATTCTTAGATTTGCCTGTCTGAACACTCAGAGACTTTGTCCAGAACAAGTCAAAATGTACTTACACTTCACTCACTGAATTGGCTCAATCCTGTATAAAATGTCAAGAGTTTGGGCTTAAGCAATCATGGTGCTCTGTAAGTTATGTGAAAAGGTGTGCTTCCCCCCTTATTATTTTAGAATAGAAAACTCTATATTCAAAGAATGGAGTAAGTATCATATCAACTCATGTCCAGAGAGCCTAGGATTCAAGTTGTATCCTGGCCAATTATTTAGAAAGGTTTTAAACAAATTTTTAACCCCTTTCTGTTCTGTTTCCTGATTTTGGATATGCCCCTGGGAAATAACTTAGTTTCTATGAAAAAAAGAGAAGGGTTTCATTTCATGCATAAACTATTATAATTATACCTTTCCTAAGACACAAATTATTTCAAAAAAAATTAAAAACTTATCATCAGCATAAATATATAAATAATAAAGCCTTTCTGGGATTCTCTACTGGTCTTTGTCAGAAGCCCGGAAAATGTGAACCTAATTCATATTTCAATACTCTTTTCCAGATATCACAAATGTTCAGTTATTTGGAAATCCCTGGATTATCAACTAAATTTTTTTATTTTTAATAAATTTTCATGATTATAGGGACATGACCTGAAAAAGACCAACTCTGTCTCTCTACCTTATTCCTAAATGCCCATAAGCTGTCTTCACTCTCTCCATTCATCTTTTTTTTTCACTATTAATTCTCACCTCAAGCCACAAACATACTCATTTTCATCCTTGTTCTCATTCTTTTGCTCAAGTGGAACAATTTCCTTTTCCTAGATGTTTCTCCAAGCCCTTACTGCCATTGGATCCCTGTTCAATGCGTTCCTCCTCCCTGAAACTTGTGCAGAGTAATTGACTTCTATTTGAATAAGAGACAACATGTGTAGTTTATTTCACTTCTTTCCTACCTTTCATCCTTCCTTTCTTCCATCATTCTCCTTCCATGCATTTAAAAATCATCTATTGGGGGGCGCCTGGGTGGCTCAGTCGGAGAGCCTCCTACTCTTGATTTTGGCTCAGATCATAATCTCAGGGTCTTGAGATGGAGCTGGTGGTAGGGCTCCATGCTCAGTGCAGTCTTCTTAAGATTCTCTCCCTCTCGCATCCAAATCGGCAAGGAAGAGGTTAAACTCTCACTCTTTGCAGATGATATGATACTTTATGTGGAAAACCCAAAGGACTCCACTCCAAAACTGCTAGCACTCATACAGGAATTCAGTAAAGTGTCAGGATATAAAATCAATGCACAGAAATCAGTTGCATTTCTATATACCAACAACAAAACAGAAGAAAGAGAAATTAAAGAGTCAATCCCATTTACAATTGCACCCAAAACCATAAGATACCTAGGAATAAACCTAACCAAAGAGGCAAAGAATCTGTATTCAGAAAACTATAAAGTACTCATGAAAGAAATTGAGGAAGACACAAAGAAGTGGAAAAACATTCCATGCTCATGGATGGGTAGAATAAATATTGTGAAAATGTCTATGCTACCTAGAGCAATCTACACATTTAATGCAATCCCCATCAAAATACCAGCAATTTATTTCAAAGAAATGGAACAAATAATCCTAAAATTTATATGGAACCAGAAAAGACCCCGAATAGCCAAAGGAATGTTGAAAAAAAAAAGCAAAGTTGGCGGCATCACAATTCCAGATTTCAAGCTCTATTACAAAGCCGTCATCATCAAGACAGTATGGTACTGGCACAAAAACAGACACATAGACCAGTGGAACAGAATAGAGAACCCAAAAATGGACCCTCAACTCTATGGTCAACTAATCTTCGACAAAGCAGGAAAGAATGTCCAGTGGGAAAAAGACAGTCTCTTCAACAAATGGTGTTGGGAAAACTGGTCAGCCACATGCAGAA
>LNAC01000640.1:568694-591493 GCA_002007465.1 Ailurus styani | reverse complement strand
TTAAAAAAAAAAAAGATTCTCTCCCTCTCCCTCTGCCCCTCCTTCTTTTCTTTCTCTCTCTCTCTCAAATAAATAAATAAATCTTTAAAAATCTTTAAAAAACACACACATGTATGGCTCTTCTACTATGTACCAAGACCCAAACAGTGAGTAAAACAGGGTCCTGCCCTCATAAATCTCCTCTAGGGAAAGAGACAAATACAAATCTGTTTAGCTTGTCTCTATAGGTATCCCACAAGCCCCTTGAAGGCAGGAACCATTTTTTGCATTGTAGGGCAAAGGAGATTCCCAGGAATGCCTCTTAACTGACTGCTGTTCCCTAAGTAAATTTGATATTTATGTTCATAACTGACTTAGTGTATTTGCCTCTAGGACTCTGACTCAAGTTTTCAGTGAATAGTTGCCCACCATCTCCCAATCAGGGTCTTAAACCTTTTTGCAGGGGAAAGGGCAGATACAAAGGAAGTGAAAGGGGTGGAGCCTGTCCTGAAGAAGCCACCAAGATGGTGCCCATATCTAGACATTTTTAAGTCAAGCCTTTGCTTCCACTTCAGTTTCAGTGATTCTTGTGCTCGCTTCGGCAGCACATATACTAAAATTGGAATGATACAGAAAAGATTATCATGGCGCCTGCGCAAGGATGACAGTTTCAGTGATTCTTCCTCTTCCAAGGGTGGTCCCTGCTGTAGATCAACTCCTTCAACCAACAGTGTTGACCTCACTCCTGCACAGACTAGTCCTGAGGCCTGATGCAGGAACTCTTACTTGGGTAGATTTACCTAGCTGTGATAAAACTCAGTTAACAAACATGTGAGTTTATCCTTAAAAGATCATTTCATACTAAAGTTTCTCTCTTCAAAATGATTCCAAATAGGTAAAGTAGCAAGTTTTTCCTAATACATATACATGTGAGTTGATTTCCCAAAACTCAAATAATAGATCATCATAAAATAAGGTCCCAAAAGACACTGGGGCAACTTTATTGACTTTTTGCATTTCCTTCCTTCATCATCTGTGAAATCAAGCCAACAGAGACAATCTGAGACTTACACCATAGAAATAAATGAAGAGTAGGTTAAGATTATCAATGCCAAACGTCCTTTGTGCAATAATCTGCATTGGGTAAACAGGTCTCCCTTGGAACACTGTCAGCTGTGCATTTGCCACTTGGAGATGCATCTGTACTTTAAACTGTCATTTTCCTAGAGCAGAGACCTATGGAGACTGTCTTCATATTACTGCAATTGGCACTAAATTTTATGTTCCTAGAAGTTGGTCGACCCCAAGACTAAATAATAAGCTTCAACATCATGAGAACCATCACTATAAACTCTAAGTCAACTTCTAGTAAAAAAACTTCTCTCTCTCTCAGGCTTTTTGGATCTCACTTCCCAACCAAGCAAACAAGAATAGTGCAGTATATGAGGCTGCAGAAAAGCACTGTGTTTAGAATGTGTTTTGCTTATTTTACCATAAAATCACTTGACTTAATTCATCTACATGCAATGCAGCATGAAGAAAGAAAGAAAGAAAGAAAGAAAGAGAGAGAGAGAGAGAGAGAGAGGAGAGAGAGAAAGAAAGAAAGAAAGAAAGAAAGAAAGAAAGAAAGAAGGAAGGAAGGAAGGAAGGAAGGAAGGAAAGGAAGGAAGGGGACCTGAAAATACCAATAGAGTAACCAAAGAAGGAAAATGACATTTGAGTTAAATTTCCACCTTCTCCGGATTTTGTTCCCCAGGACAGCTCCCCACCCCCCAGTGAGGGGGAGGGGCTAGCAGGCAGCTTCATTAGCCATAATAATAATTACACACACTTTCAAAGAGGCTTTTATCCCCAAGGCTTGAAGTGCTCTATAAACATTAATTAATTTAAGCTCTGGGTAGTCCAGTGCCATTATGTCTTTTGTAAAGAAGCATAAACAGACATGCGGGAAGTTAAGTGGTTTCCACTAGGCTCAGTTCACTGAGTCACTGTGTGGCTAAAAACAACAAAATCGGGATGACAGCCTCCAATGCTGGGCACAAGCAGGGTGGGAGGGGGCAGGAAGGAGGGGATTCTGCAAAGTGGGGGGAAAGTAAGAAATGGTAGATTTGAATCAAAGTAACCGGCTAACAGTGCCCCATAGATAATAAAAGGACCTCGATGGGGAGAAGATAACTGTGCCCCTCCAGCACACCAGTTTTTTTCAAGGCAGGGCTTCCCAAGCTTTAACTGGAGACAACTGGCTTAGGCCACCTGGCTTAACTATGGGGCCTTGACTGAAGGCCCTGGTGAGGCCCGAGGGTCTTCACTTCTAAACAAGGTCTCAGGTGATACCGAAGGACACTGCTGGCCATGGACCACATTGTGTCATAATTGCCTGGGTTGTTTTTTTATTGTGAATCTTTTTCTTCATCCAGTTCTGTACTACTTGGTTTGTTTTTCAATGCCCACGTCTTATGTTTTATTTTTTCCTTTTAAAATTGTGGCCTGATATCTATAGGAGGAAACATACAAGCCTTAAGTGCTTGGTTCTATGAATTCTAACAAAAGTGCTCCTGGCTGGTCCACAACCCTATCAAGATAGAGATCATTGCCATCACCCCAGAAAGTCCACAGCCCCCATTTCCTGTAGCTAGGTTATAAGATATATCCAGACAAGCTCACAGTGAAAACGAGATCCTCATTAACTTTGCAAATGAGTGGCACGCAACTTTCTTAAGCCTTTTAAGTTCAGAAAACAAGTCATCATCAGCCCCACCCATTTCACTGTGACATTTGGAATTTGGAGGCAGAGCTGCAAACACATTATGCTGCAAACATCAGGCTGGAATCTAGGTCACCTGCCCTTTGATCCCAACCTAGAGAGACTGCCAGGCCTTTGAGCAGGTCTGCCTTGGCTCTTCCTACAAAATGCACAAAGGAATTTCACCTCATGATATTTATTATTCAATATTAGTATTTTTAGTGTTTCTCAGCCTTTCCTTAAAGAGGAAATGCCAAGTTTGTAAAGATTTTTTTTCAAAAGAGGAAGCACTAGGCAAAGGCAAGTTTGCACTGTTTGAGCAAGGGAGAGAACATGGTTAAGCTGATAAGAAACAAACCATGGGATTCTGTTCAAACAATTCTAAACCACAAAGATGAAAAGGAAGATGTTTAATCAGTCATTCAAGGTTTTCTTTTTTCCTACATGAAGATAAACATCTGGACATTTAGAAATATTTGGGTGATTAACTCTTTTTTTTTTCAGTTTTTTATCATAAGCTAATTGAGCAACTTTTACTGAGGACAAGGTTATCTATAAAGCATGCTGTTAGGTTCCTCGGGAATGTGGACTTATGTGGGCTCTGGAAAACTTTATAGTCTCCTTTACAGTCACTTTCAGCAAGGTAAGAGCCTTTAGGAAGGCATAAGGGGAGGAGGAAGGTTGAATAAAAGGCATATCCATCTGGGAAGAGCAGAGGAAACCTCATGGAGAAGTGACCTTTGAGGTGAGACCTCAGGGACAACAGGTGGCAGAGGGGCAACAGGTATGCCAGGCAAAAAGAAACAGACCAGTAAAGGCAGAAAAGTGGGAAGAAATACATGAGAGTGTTAAGAAACAAATTTTTTGTTATCCTGTCAAAAGAGAAAAAAACAAAATGAGTGCTATTGTTTTTAAAGATTTTTTATCTATTTGAGAGAGAGAGAGAGAGAGAGAGAGAGAGAACAAGTCAGGGGGAGGGGTAGAGGGAGAGGGAGAAGCAGACTCCCCACGGAGCAGGAAGCCCAACATGGGGCTCAACCCCAGGACCCCAGGGTCATGAGCTAAGCAGTAGGCAGACTCTTAACCAACTGAGTCACCCAGGCACCCCATGAGTGCTAGTTTCATTTGAAACTGGTAGCTGTAGCAAAATGTACCTCTGGGCTTAAAGATTCTATTCAGGCATCTTTCGTTCATTAAATGTAAGGAAGTGCCCTCTCTGTATCTGACACTGTACTAGCCTTTGGGCATGCTCTGATGAAGCAAAACAGACCCAGGCCCTGAGCTCCTGAAGCTCCCTGTCTTGTTGGGGAACCAACTTGCTCAACCAATAGATGAGCAAGTAGGAACAAATAGTACAAATTTACAAATGATGAAAAATGCAATAAATGAAAGAGATACAGACCCACGGGGGAGACAAATATAAGAGGAGGGACATATTTTATATAGTATGACCAAAGAAGACCTCTCTGAGGAGGTGACACTTCAGCTCAGATCTGAAGGACAAAAAGCAGCTAGCTAGCAGAAGTGCAGGGATGGTCCAGACAGCAGAACCATTGTGAAAGACCCAGACACATAAAAAAATGGACGTCTTCTAGGCACTGTCAGAGAAACAATGAGAAGACAAAGTGAGGCAAACAGGCAAAGACCAGATCTTGTAGATTCTTATGGGCCGTGGCAAGGAATTTGCATCTTATTCTAAGTGCAAAGCAGATTCTCAGTGGGAGTGACAAGACCTGATTTGCATGTTTCAAAGATTATTTCCATGACTAAGTCCTAGAGATCGGCTATGTAACATAGTGCCTATAGTTCGTAATATTGTATCATAGACTTTAAAATTTGCTAAAAGCTTAGATCTCAAGAGCATTCTTATCACAAAAATGATAATAATCATAACAATAATGAAGAGAACAGGAGGAAGCTCTGGAGGTGGGATGGGTGTGTTTTATGGCATAGATTATGCTAATGGGTTCACAAATGTATAGTTATCTCCAAACCCATCAAATTGAATACATTGAATATGGACAGCTTTTTGTATGTTAATCATACCCCAATAAAGTGATTTCTTTTAAAGAGTGGGAAAATGTAAAGTTAATGTATTCTTTTTTTTTAATTTTATTTATTTATTTGACAGAGAGAGAGAGATTACAAGTAGGCAGAGAGGCAGACAGAGGGAGACGGGGAAGCAGGCTCTCCACTGAGCGGAGAGCCCCATGCAGGGCTCAATCCCAGGACCCTGAGACCATGACCTGAGCCAAAGCAGAGACTTTAACCCACTAAGCTACCCAGGTGCCCCAAAGTTAATGTATTCTGAAAAAAAAAAAATCATCCCTACTGCTATGTGGAAAAAGGGATTGAAAGACATGAGTGACAACGAGAATGTCAAGGCTATTGGAGGGGCCTTGGGGCCTGACGGAGGCCTAGCTGAATGGCTGGCTCTGGGGGTGACAGCTTGGTGAACTCCAAATGTATTTTGGGGGTAGAGAGCCAGCAGTAGCATAAATTGCTACCCCTATGATACCAAAAGTTACGTGTCTAAATGTTTATGTGCAAAGAAAGAAAATGAGAAGAGGAAAATGCAGATTTTCACTCTGATGTAATGACCTATGAAAACTTAAACATGAAGAAAAATTGGGGATGAAAGCAGTAAAAAATTGTAAGTTTTGTTAAATGATGAACTTTTTGAAGATATCCATCCCTCCTAATCTCTGCCACCCCAACCCCATCTCCCCCTCCAGGCTGAGCACAGTCAGAGGTGTGCTGATAAATAGTCAGTAGCTTAGGGTGGGAGGTGGGGGGCTTGCGGAGGGGGAGAGCCCTGATTTGTAGCATTTGCTGGTTTCTATGGTATAAACATTCACTCCACGGCTGATTTCAATCTACGAACATTAAGTACCATCGCTGAACACAGAGTCAGGAGGAGATGTGTAAAAACACAGCTTTATCCTGTTTTCCCACCACA
This sequence comes from Ailurus styani, assembly GCA_002007465.1. Taxonomy (NCBI): domain Eukaryota; kingdom Metazoa; phylum Chordata; class Mammalia; order Carnivora; family Ailuridae; genus Ailurus; species Ailurus styani. The sequence continues at coordinate 585,812 of LNAC01000640.1, read as the reverse complement.
TACCTATGACAAGTATAAATAAATTCAAGAGCAGAGGTCATCATAAAATGGAAAATTATGAGGAAATGTTAAATTTTGAGTATTACCTTGCTTTTAGTAGAATTTATTTACTTGTACATTTAGGTCATTTAATTATTAATAATGGTCATGTTTAAAGGCAGCTCACAAAATTCCTGGAAATTTAACATTCGGCTCTTACAAGCCTGTCTGCCTTTCTCCTGCACACCAATGATAGTTCTCCATAGCACAGGATATGTACCCATAATGGTAGTTGAATGAGCTTCACTGGCCTCCCTGAGCTTGAGAATATCTGTCCTCTCATTCCAATTCTAAAAAAGGTCTCCCTTACCAGACTACTCATTAGTAAGTAGTTGCTAAGTATTATCTACATGCTCAATAACTGCGTACTAGGGGCTAGGGAATAGAAGTATCATGGATAGGGGTGCCTGGGTGGCTCAGTCGTTAAGAGTCTGCCTTCGGCTCAGGTCATGATCCCAGGATCCTGGGATCGAGCCCCATGTCGGGCTCTCTGCTCCGTGGGAAGCCTGCTTCTCCCTCTCTCACTCCCCCTGCTTGTGTTTCCTCTCTTGCTGTGTCTCTCTCTGTCAAATAAATAAATAAAATCTTTAAAAAAAAAAGTATCTTGTATTGAAAGTTACTGTGTTCCAGTCACTATCCTAGATTCTTCATTAACTGAATTAATACCTGCAACAGCCCTACAAGTAGCTCCTATTATTATCCCTGTTTTTTGAGAAATATTGGAGCACAGAGAGTGGGCAGATTGATAACGTAATGATTTGGAACCCTCTCTCTAAAGTTAAAGATAAAGATTGAAAAATGAAGTCAAATCTCTCCTTCGGCAATCTCATGAAGATCCACATGAAAATGTATCTTTTTCATCTTCAAATACTCATGTTTATGTCCACAGATCAAAGTTTTCATATCTTGTTCAGGTACTGGAAGTGTTTTTTGTATTTTTAACTGTCCCAGTGCACTTGAGATAACAGCCTATTTTAATAAGATGAGACTTTTTGGATAAAAAAGAGAATTAGGTTAAATGATATTGTTAAAAAAAAACAATTACTTGACTCAGTTAACATGGTCAATACTTGCATTTTTAATTAGCCGTAACTTATCATACATTTTTATAGCCATTGACTATTTCTCTTCGTGCCCCAGTTTGTAGAGATTTAAATTATAAAAATAATTTATATGCCTATTAAAAACACGAGATCTGTTAGATGGAAAACAAAGAAAGAAAGAAATTTGTACTATCAAATCATCTTTTTAAACTTCAGAGTGGGGCTGAGGGCTGGGGGCTTCAGACTAAGAAATGTAAAACCTGCAAGGGTAAACTCACCTTTTAAAACAATTTCTGACCCAACTCTTTAAATTCATTTTAAAACCATAGTACATGTGCCTCTCAGAGAAAAAAAACTGTTTATCCAAGTGCTTGTCACGTTGGTTCACACCAAAAACAACTTTGCAAAATCATTTCTTGTGCATAAAACTTAATAACGCTATAAGACTTCTTGGAATCCTCATGAATATAATAACTCAAATAATATTATTCAAGCATCTATACGTTTAAAGACAGACTTAATCAGTCTTTTGAGTACTGATTGGTTTTGGATTTCCGTAGTTTTATTTTAATTTTGAGATGCTTCCGTTCCAAGTCTCAAACAACCTAATTGCTTTCACAACAGACTTCTCCACCTTTGAGGGAAACGGGGTGACAGAGACTCCCCTCAGCCGGCTGAGTTGTTCTGTCTGTCTGGGCCATTTTTAGTCAATTACTTTACATCTACAGCTCACAATCTTCCCCGCCATTTCCAGGATCCCTTGACGGAGTTTTCGAGGGACCAGTTTGCCCACTGTTGTAATAGAATTCTTCCCCTGGGCATGGAAATATTGCTGGAGCCTCCTTTATTAATTTTAATGGGCTATGGTACAAAAAGATGTTTATTCCACGTGGGGCAAAGTACTGGGGGAAATGCCTGTTTAATCGTGGCTCGTATTTTCTTCCCACTTGAATTAACTCCACTCTGAATTTAGCATGAGGTAGCTGGTAGTTTAAGGGCATAAGACAGACTAGGGCCCAAGGTGTCAGTTTAAAAAGCAGTGGGGGTACCTTCACTGCCCTGCCCAGGGCCACCTCTACCCGCCCCGCTTTCCGACTGGAAGGAGGAACAGACAGAACAGATCGTGGTGAAAAGGGAAGGCAGAGGGCGATGTTGGCCACCATGCACAGAGACATTGGACTCCACCAGGCCCGGCCTCTCCTCCAAGACGGAGCTCACAGGGCGCCTGGGTGGCTCAATTGGTCAAGTGTCTGCCTTCAGCTCAGCTCATGATCCCAGAGTCCTGGAATCGAGACCCACAGCAGGCTCCTTGCTCAGTGGAGAGCCTGCTTCTCCCTCTCCGTCTGTCTGCTGCTCTGCCTACTTGTGCTCCCTCTATCTCTCTGTCAAATAAATAAATAAAATCTTAAAAAAAAAAAGATGGAACTCACAGGTGAACCTCATTGAGCACCTATACTGTCTCTTGCCAAAAAACACCAGTGCCTTAGTCACCACATTTTCTTGGGAAGGGCTGTTATTGAAGTCCAGGAACAAATCTGTTTAAATGGCTCCTCTGCTTAAGACCCTTTGCTGGCCCATGACCACCTCTCTAAGAGCCCTCCCCCCCACCTCCACCCCACCCAGACACACACACCACTCACCCCCTTGCCACAGCCACACAAGTTTCATTTCTATGCCTTGGACGTGTCAAGCCCTCTCCCACCTCCAGGGATGTTTTAAGTGGTGACTCTTTGACCCGAAACTCTTCTAGCATGTCCCTCCTGACATTCAGGTCTCTGTTCAGAGGCCACATCTTCAGAGATGTCTTCCCGCAAGTTCTCTTCCATGTCTCGAGGGGGAGGAAATGAGAGGAAAAGGGCAGGAGCCAAGAGAGGGGGTGTAGGTGGGTAAGGAGGGGCTCAGTCCCTCTAAAGCCCTGCAAGAGGTTGTGTAGGACAGGCTTCACAGGAAGGAAATGGGAGTATTTACTCACACCACCTCCTGTGTGTGCCCTGGTGGAGGGCGTATGTGCCTACAGATACACAGATAGAGACACAGAGATAGATGGGAAAAATATAACAACACACCAGGCTTTTGATTTCATGGATATCATTGCTTGGATATGGGTAGGTAGAAATGTTGATCTAAATGACTGATTTGAAATTAAGTCAAAGAAAGATTGGGTTAATAGTGGAGGAATTATATAGATGCGGCAAATTAAAAATGTAGGATGCAAATGAATTACAAAGGTAGGATATGTCTTCCAGCTATACAATTTTATAGAGAATTTGTTCAAGTTTTGTGTGGATAAATGTGAACCTGAATCATAGATGATTCAGCTCTTTTTCCTGTAATTTTAGGAATCAGTTAACTAATTCCAGAATAATGCTACAAATCACCCTAAAGTCACCCTAAAGTCACAATCACCCTAAAACTCAGTAGCTTAAAATGATGATCATTTATTCACCTGCCTGCAGAGGAGGTGGGGTTGGATGACCTCATTTGGGCCCAGTTGGCCTTGGCTGAGGCTGTGGACTGGGTCCAGGTCTGCTCCACACATTTCTCATCTTCCTTAGAACTGTAGCTGCCCCAGGATAGAAGCACAAAACATGAGAAGAAATGGTGTCTTGTAAGACCTAGCTTCAGAACTGAATCCCATTGCTTCTACCCACAGGCCCCAAACCAAAGCAAGTCCCATGCCTAAGCCTCATATCAATGGGGTAGGAAAATACACTCCACTGAAGAACTGGGGAAAATAGTACAGTCCACTACATGTCTCCACAAAGATATCCATAGGAGGAGTGAGAGATCCTGGGGAGAAAAGAAGGAGGGGATGAGAATAAAATTCACACCCTATTTGCATAATTTTATTCATTACCCAAATTTAGTCTGGTATCCGTTCCTCTGATCACGTAGTTTCTTACTACAGTTAATTGAATGATGAACACTGAACATACAGAGAGTCAAATTAGACCAAGTATGATGTGTACCCTTCTTCTCCTCCTATAAGGTGCCGGTAAACAACTTCCTCATGGTCTCTGTGAGCTTGACTAAGGCCTGGTGATGTCTTCATGGGTTTGGATGGCATCCAGTAGGATCTCAAGATAAGCAAGCCAGTGTGGGTTTTTCCCCCTTATGTGGCATCTCTGCTAGAAAGAAGAACACTGCACAGTGTGCCTTTGCAGCTCTTCCCATCAGGCATTGGAGTCTACTTGCTCACACACTAAATTTATACCATCTTGTGACTTGCTGTACATAATAGAATGCAGCAGAAATGACGCCATATCGGTTCCAAAGGCTAGCTCAAGAGCCTTGGAATCTTCCATTCTTTCTTGGTCCCTGTCACCATTAAAAGAACACATTCCAGCAGGCCGGCTGGAGTATGAGATACCACAATGAAGAAAGCTGCGTTGCCCCTGCTAAGGCAACCGTGGAGGGACCAGTCCTGAGCCCACAGATGCATGAGACCTGCCCAGATTAGCAAAACCAAATCAACCAATTCATTGACTGATGAGAAATAATAAATTGTTCTCTTAAGGCACTGAATTTGAAGGCTGTTGGCAATGCAGCAGTATTTACTGATACAGACGGAGGTATTCACCCCAGTCTTTCCCCTCCCCAAAGCCTGATATTGGGCTTGGCCATGGTGCTTTGGCTAATGGAATATAAGTGGATGTGACATAAAGCTGAGGGTTTAAATATGCTTATGTGGCTGGTCCAGGACTCTGTTGTTCCTTTGGCTTGAGTCCTGGAATGCAGGCGTGGGGAACAGACTTGAAACTGACTCAAGGGGCGCCTGGGTGGCTCAGTTGGTTAAGCCTCTGCCTTCAGCTCAGGTTATCATCCCAGGGTCCTGGGATGGAGCCAGGCTGGCAGCCTTCTTCTCCTCTCCCACTCCTGCTCCGCCTGCTTGTGCTCTCTCTCTCTCTGTCAGACAAGTAAAATCTTGAAAGAAAGAAAAAGGAAGGAAGGAAGGAAGGAAGGAAGGAAGGAAGGAAGGAAGGAAGGAAGGAAGGAAGGTAGGTGGGGAGGGAGAGAAAGAAAGAAAAGAAAAAAAAAGGAAACTGACTCAAAATCCATACTCCATCCTGGATGAGCCAAGATCAGTGAAACCACAGCTAACCTGCAGATTTGCCAATGTAGATAAAAATATTTGTTACTGCAATCCACTGAAATGTTAATGTTTTGTTAAGCAACACTATCATACCAGAAACCTGACTAATATGCAGAGTATTCATATATAAAGTTATTATACTCTAGGATGCATATTATCTTACTCTATAAACTAGCAACATCCTTGAAAACATAAAACAATTGTTTATTAGTTATATCCTAATTGGATTACACTAGGAAATTTTACAAGACAAAGAATCCTATTATGAATCCTTTTGTAAAACACAGTTCATGGAGCAACATCTTTAATTTTGCTGACTTTTGAATTTAGGATTTTTTTTAAGTTTATTATTTATTTTTTAGTCGTCTCTACACCCGGTGTGGGGCTTGAACTCATGATCCTGAGATCAAGAGCTGCATGCTCTTCCGACTGAGCTGGTGAGGTGCTCCTGAATTCAGATTTCTTATATTCAGTGTAGGATTAAAGTCTAAAGAAGGGTTCTAGTCCTGATTCTGCCAACTGATTTATTATCATCCTTTGGCAAATCTGAACACTACTAGCATTATCTGAAAAATGCTGTCCTTTGTCTAGCTTATGAGAGTACTGTAACAGAAAAGGAGATCCTAGGTTTTTACAAAATAATATGTTCTTTAGTTCAAAATAGCATTTTTCAGAACATATAAGATTATACTGAGAAATTTATTTATTTATTTATTTTTAAAGATTTTATTTTATTTATTTGTCAGAGAGAGAGGGAGAGAACACAAGCAGGCAGAGCGGCAGACAGAGTGACAGGCCGAATCAAGCTCCCTGCTGAGCAAGGACCCCGATGGGGGACTCAATTCCAGGACCCTGGGATCATGACCTGAGCCGAAGGCAGCTGCTTAACCAACTGAGCCACCCAGGCGCCCCTATACTAAGAAATTTATAAGAAATGTAGTCAAAACCTCTTCAAAGCTGTATCACAGAGTATTTTTATTATTATTTCTACTTATCAGGATAACTTATGAAGTACACAAATATGAAGCATACAGCTCAAGTAATTTTTACACATTAATGTAGTATGTAATTACCAGCATTGGAGTTCACCTCATGCCCCAGCCCCGTCTACACCCCGCCCAAGGCACTATTCTGAACTCCCAGCCCCGTGGATTAGTTGTACCTCTTCTTGAATTTCATATAAATAGAATCATAGAGAATGTGCTCTCTGGTATCTATTTCTCCACTAAACATTATGTCTGTGAAAATCATCTGTATTGCTAAATAGAGCAGCCAGCCATTAGCTCTTTCTCATTGAGATGATTAATATTCCATTGTATGCCTATTTCAAATACTGCTTACCCATTCCAAAACTGATAGACATTTGGATTGTTTCCAGCTGCGGACTATGAGGAATAAAGCTGCTATCAATATTCTCACACACATGTTTTTCTGTGATTGTTCATGTATCTCTCTTAGTGATATTTTAAGTGATATTTCTGCAATATAAGTATCCAAGAATAGAGGTTGGCTAAGTATATTCTGATAGATTCATACAAGATAATACATTGCAGGCATTAAAAGTTTTCTTTCAGGTGAGTTTTAATGGCCATATGAAACATGGTTTCCGTTATGTCCCCAAATTATATAAAAAGATCTAAATAGGTACATAGGCTATGTCTATTTGCATGTACATATGTGTGTATGTGTTTGGTGTGTGTATGTGTTTGTATAAACAGGAAAGAACTGTATCAGAAGGCAAACAGTGATCTTTAAGTGATAGAAATATATATAAATAATTTTCCTTTTTTATAATTTTCCACCTTTTCAACAGTGAAAATGTATTACTCTTTTAATTACAAAAATACTTAATAAAAATTTAAAAGTAACAAATCTACCCATTAGTAAAATCTTAGCTTACAAATCTTATATTACACTCTTGCAACGCTTTTTAAAAATATATTATATTTATTTAACCTAAATGATACATAAAATCTTACCCCATAACACCTGCTAATAAGTCAAGACTGGTATGGTCAGGCCAACATCTTCCTATGTGGTTCTGCCTAGACTATCCCATGAATCCAGTCTCTCATTAATATTAGTATCCAGTTGTACAATAACCAGGAAAAGTAACCATTCTAACACAAAGAGAGAAAGATGAGCAAGGAGAAAGCAATATCTTCATGCTTCATTGACATAATAGAAGGACCAGATGAATCTCAATAAATAAATCATTACAAAGTGCCCAGAAAATTAATATTGTAATTTAGCATGTTGTAATTGTGCATTATGTTGCAGAAATTAACTCTTTCATAATGACATATAAGTTTACTATATTTTGAAATATAACCTATTATTTCTTATTTATTATTCAATTTATAGTGAATATTTTTTATTTTAAATGTTATCTCCTAAGAGTGTAAATGTTGTCTTATTCAGCAAAACCTTCATGACCTCAATTAAGCCTATATTCTCATCTAATTTGGCACAAGAAATCATCTGAAAAAGCTCAACCAAAGTTAAAATCAGTTTAGAAAGGAATCTGAGAAACAGAAAATCCTTCAGCTCCAAATAATTCCTTTTAAAATCTGTCTAGTCCAGGGGTCAGCAAATTATAGCCAGACTGGTCCACTGTCTCTTTTATGTATGGTCCCTCAACTAAGAATGGTTTTTACATTTTTAAACAGGTATACTTTAAATGATTATAAAAGTATACATGCAATGTCCTTAATTTTTCTTCTTGTCCCACAAAACTGAAAAATGTTTATTATCCAACCCTTTATAGAAAAATGTTTTGATACCTGCTCTTTCTAGCCCATCTTTCTAGCCCACCATAAGCTTTTGCTTACATACTACTGAAAACAAGTGTTATTTTGGCAAAGATAATTCTATGTGGAAACAGCACTAAACACTCAACCATTTTCTTTTCCTTTTAAACTAGGAGTTCTATATTTCCCAGCTATTTTGCAGTTAGCTAGGGCCATGACTGATTTCTGGCCAACAGCTTTCTGAACAAAGCTCCATATATTTTTTTCTTTTCCCTTGTCACTGGATAAAGGTTCTAGAAAACACATAGCCACTAAATAGAAGCAGTCTGGCCCCCTTACTCAAAGGAAGGCTGCTCTTTAATACCAAAGTATTGTGGTCCAAGCAAGCAATCACATTTATTGTGTTAAGTCACTGAGTTTTGGGGAGGGGAATGTTTGTTACAGCAGCTGATGTTAGTTGCCCTGACTAATACATGTTTAGGAAATATTTCAATATTGTGCCAGATATCACCATCACGCACTGTTTACTCACATACATACACACAAAAGTGTGAGAACAGTTTATCCTTCAGGCTTTGTGAGTAATCAAAACATCCCTTTAAAGTATTATTTGGTTTTCACATCCCCAACAAATAAAATCTTTATTCCAAAACACGACTTTCTGTCCATCACTTATGGATAAAATAACTACAATTTCAGAACTAAGTTAGACACCAGGTAAATAAAGGAAAATCCCGACCTTTGTAAAATAACAGCCATCCTAAATTTGAGCTCCAAAAATATATAAACAAGCTCTTTCATGCTTATTCTTCCAAGGGGCTATTTCTCATCTAACTTTCATCATCCTGTTTAGAGTTTACCAAATGAGAATCTTCAGATTTCAGTTTAGACACATCTGGCTCACAAATGAGGCACTACACCCCCCAAACATTGTGAAATCCTTGCCATAAGCCTTGGTGATGAGATCTTGTGTTTATTAGTAAAGATGTGAGAAGCAGTCGGTCTTAAAGCTGTTTGGTGTGGCGACATCTCTGATGTGGCATCTTAAAGCTGTCAGTTTGCTCTTCCTCTACAGAGAAATGGCTGTCTTATTCCTTTCTAAATGCAAATTTACGAGTTTTAGCTTTCTTTCAGGTATAACTCCACCAGGGGTTGTTGAAAAGATTATTTCCAAAACTCCTCAGTTGTTAAAAAAGGAAAGGACATTTCTAGCCTGTTGGTTTTTTCCTTCATTTGACTGAGCTCTTTTTAACCTCTTTAGGTATATTTAGATTCTTTGCATTTGAAAAAAGAAAATGTGACACAAAGTTAGTGTATTTATTATTTTTAAATCACTGAAGTCAATTGTGATTAATAACAAATGTATTTCTCTTTTGTCTTATACCAGGTCAGGTTTGCTACCCCACCCCCACCTCCCCAAAAAAGATTGAGGCAAAACGAACAAGAATGAATTGATAATGACTTCTGAAAAAAAATAACTGATTCATACAGGAAAGTTGCTCTTTAATATGGTCACAGCCTACTGCCCTGTAAGGGCTGGACAAGGCTGACAAACAACGTAGAACAAAAAGGCATAGGTTCCTGGGAAATCAGATAAACTTGTGTGTTTTCTCTCTTTCCACATTAAAAAAATATAACCCACCAACATATCCTCAGTCAAGAAGTCTTCTCACTTAACCTCACAAAAATGTTTCAAGATCTTCCCATCTTGAAAAAGATTTGCAAAAACTGGGCAAATGGACTTTGTGGCCCCTGTAATATAATGCGCTAAGAACACATCTTCCAGGTAGTTTTCCTGCCCAAAGTGCATAATCTGAAATTAATCTTGGAGAACCAATCAGAGAAGTATAAACTGAAGGTCATTTGGCAAAGTCAATTGGCCTAGGCTCTTTAAATATGCTAATGACCTGAAAGACCAAAGGAAAAGGGGGCTGGGGACCTTTCAAGACAGACATAAAGAGACAGGACAAGGGCAATGAAATGCAGTGAGCAATTCTCATCTGAATCCTGGATAGAAAAGAACAGAACTATAAATGATATTGTAGGGACAGTAGGAAAATGCTTAATCAGGATTGCAAATTAAATAAGATGATTGTATCAGTGATAAATGTCCTGAGCAAAATTATACTGTGATGATGTAGCAGAATTTCTTCATTTTTAGGAGATATATGCTGACATATTTGGGGTGAAGGATTATATCAAACAGCTTTTTCTATATGACAAACCCCAAACACAGCAGCAATGATTTATTTAGTTCATTATTCTATTTAGGCTGGGCTCCATCGCATGCTTCCTGTCATCTCCATTGGGTCCCCTTATGCATGTGTGTGTGATGGATGACAGGTCGCTTAGGTGGCTTTGCTTCTGGGGATTGGCTGGGTGTTGGTTGGGTGACTAGGACCCTGCCTCTTTTCCACCAGCAGCCTAATCCTGACTTTTTCACCTGGCAGTGACAAAGCTCCAAGACAGACACAAAGAGAGAGGAAACACGTGAGTCTTCTTGAGGCCCAACCACAGACCCAGCACAACCCCTGCCACCCCCCAACCCAATGGGCGCATTTTGTTAGTCAAAGCCAATCACAAGGCCAACATGGTGGAGGGAAGATGCCTCCACATTGTGATGGGAGAAGCTCCAAAGTTGTGTTGTGAAGGGCCTGGGTACAGTGAAGGAAAAACTGATCATTTGTGCAATCTACCACATGGATGTCTGGTGATCAATTATACATGTAACTTTTCTAGACGTTTGAAATTTTTCAAAATAATAAGTTGAGGAGACACATAGAAGATAGCACAAGAAGCCAGATCCCGAAGAAAATATACTGTAAAAGTCAATTTGTATTAATGTTTTAAAGGCAATTCCAACGTATGGTGATAGAAATCAGAACACTGGTAACATTTGGGTAACCGGCCTCTGGAGTGCTGGTAATAGACTGTTTCTTGATCTGGGTAGTAAAAATCCCACTGAGCTATTCCCTTAGGATATGTACTCTCTTCTATGTGTATGTCATACTTTCATTTCTAGAAGTTTCCTTTGAAAAATAGAACATTGATCTTAGAGCCCAGAAACCTAGTACCGCCACCAAGTCCCTTTGTAGTATTGACAATGTCTATTTAATTCTCTGGACCTCAGTTTCATCATCTAGAAAAGGAAGCTTGATACTGAATTCTAAGCTTCCCTTCCAAGATCTAGACTTTGAGATTCAACTCTGAGTGACTAGTTAGCTCACTTCCTACCCAGAAATTGTCAGAAGTTAAATATATATATATATATATGACTTTATAATAATGAAACCCTTTTCTCTTCCAGTTATAGCATGTCCCTGAGATTTTATTTTGCCTCCCAGAATTTGCACAGAAATAATTATAGCAAAGCAAAGGCAATAAAGGGGTCTTTTTAAAATACAGATGAGAGCTACAAGGGCTCGCTATTTCACAGAAGACCTCAGTGGGCAGGCAGGACCTCACACTTTAATGTCACGCTAGAAATGCAGTAAAGGACCGACCCTGTCACACAAGGAAGAACCATCATAAACATTTTCAAAAAGCCAATCCAATCTCCCCACTGCTCTAGCTCATGCCAGGGAAAGACAGCCTTCAGTTGGGAATGCAGTTTCTGGGCTTCCTCAAAAGGTCATGCACTCAGTGGTCTCAGGTTCTTTGTACATTTAGGGGCTTTTAGGGTGAAGTGGAGAGTGTGACAAGTATCCCTTCAGTCTTCACACGTTTTGCACGTGTGGGTGTATGTTGGAGCATCAGGAAGCAGAAGGTCACCAGAGCTCCAGGTGTCCCATAAGCTTAGCTGTTGCTTCAGGGGGTGGAGGCCCTGGGGGTCCCTCTGAGCCTCTGAGGGTGGTGGTTTTCTCACTTTTGAGCACTGTGACCCCTTCATAGTTCAAAGGACTCTAATGGAATAACACTTTGGGTTTTTTGTTTGTTTGTGTTTCCTTGAGGGCTTAGAGTTTACCTCAGAGCCTTTCAGCTACAAGTTTCAGCAGTTTCCTAAAAGTTGCATCCATTGAACAAATATTTATGGAGCATCTACGATGTAAATTTGGAAGTGAGTGACACAGAGAAGCTCTCCACCCTCATGGACACAATATGGTGTCCTTCAGCTAGGAGAGAGAAAGACCTGGGTCTACTCCCTTGCCCTGCTGTGGAAGTGATAGTTGAACTTCACAACAGACCTAGAGTGGCCATTCTTAGCTCCAATTTACAGATGAGAGAAACTGAGACTCAGGAAAGTATAGTATCTCGCCCAAGAGGTTACACGGGTGGTTAGTGGAATCCAAGTGCCCCCACTTTGCTATGATTCCTTCAACTACGGCACCTCAGAGGAGGTGGTGAGATATGCCAATCTCTCGGAACAGGGATTGGCAAACTAAGACTTGTGGTCCAGCTGTCTGTTGTGTACGCAAAGTTTCATGAAAACACAGCCACACCCATTTGTTCACGGATTTTCTTTGGCTGCTCTCCCACTACAACAGGAGGTTTGAGTAGTTGCAACAGAAACTATAGCCCACCGACAAAAGAGTTTGCTATCTGGCCCTCAAAAGGAAAGATTTGCCCCCCCTCCCCCTTTATTAGTGAAGGTAGTAAAAACTCCTGTAACAAACCCCCAAATTTTAGTGGTTTAACACATTTTTTTTTTTCAAGTTTCTTTTTCAGTCACGTAAAAGCCCAGCCAGGGTGTTCTGGGCAGTTGGGAGTGGGGTAAGGGCCCTGCTCCAGGGATCCAGGCTGATCATTATTCTAAGGTCATCCTGGGCAGACACATTCAGCCATCAGGCAAGGAAAAAGGGAAAGGATCATGCACAGGAGAGTGTTACAGGCTAGACGTGGAAGAGGCACACATCACTCCCACACGCTGTTGGCCAGAATTCAGTCATGTGACTGAATCTAAATCCAGAGGATAATAAGAAATGTAGTCTACTGATATGCCTGAAAAGGAGAAACAATTTTGGTGAACACCTAACAGATTCCACTGCAATCCCTAAATGCTAATCATTCTTACACCCAGAAAGTCTCTGGTTTTGACTTGTCTTAGTACGCATGCATTTAATTTTTTTTAATTGAGCCTTTACCTTTCTGATATACAAACTGAAAGAAATAATGTACAAGTGAAATGATATGATGTCATGGATTTGCTTCAGAATAATCTGAGAGGGAGAAAGTACCTGAGAATGTAAGATGAAATAAAATTGGCAGTGAGTTTTGTTGAAGTGGGGTTATGGGTATATGAGGACACATTGTATTATTCTCTTTACTTTTGTATATACTTAAATTTTTCCGTAATAAAAACATTTTTTTAAGGTATCTAAAACTACTCTTCGCTGATTTGCAACAGTTTTTAGTGAGACAAAAAGTAACAACAATAAAATCCTGTCACAATAGACTACAAGATTCTCTTTAACAATATTTGCAAGGTGTTCCGGCTTGTTGTTGATTTCTCGTATTTTCTCCAAATATTCCAGTCAAGTAAGCTTGTCTGCAAAAGAAACAGACCAAGAATACAAGATGAAATTTATAAGAGAATAGTACAATCAAAAGACAGAAGAGTTCATATTTATAGGTCAGCCATGTATAGCAGGAATACTTTAAGGAGAGTGAATTTACTAAGTAAGGTCTATATAAAGACCACATTTATTATAGTCATTAAATGAACACTGGGAGAACAACTACTCCATGAAAAGCACTATGCTCAGGTCTAGAAATAACGATGATGAGACAGATGTCCCTGTCTTGCAACTAATACAATCTGCTAGAGCAAACAGCCCTAAGTCACAATGGCTTTGAACAACATAGCTTTATTTCTCATTATGCACACTTAAATGCAGATACCCTTGGTCCCATACCTGAGCAGTAATTCAGAGATTTGGGCTCCTTCTACCTCCGAGTCCTTTTTATGTAGAAAGGAAAGGTAGAGAGTGTATAGACGTTTTAGGGCCAGACCTGGAAGTACCAGAGCTCCTTACAGCCCATCTAGATCCAATGTTGCTTGAACATGTTCTCTAATTGTGAACCCAGAAAGAAAACTGTATATGCTGGAAGTGGGGAGGGGGCATGTGCTCTGGAATGTTCTACCACAGATGGCGATCCAGGTCTGGTGAGAAGGCAGATATGCAAAGAGACACATTCTACTAGGGCAAAGTAGATCAATAATAAAGGTATGGGGTGTCTCGGTCAGTTAAGCAGCCAACTCCTGATTTTGGCTCAGGTCATGATCTCAGGGTTGTGAGATGAGGCCCCAAGTTGGGCTCTTGTTCAGAGCAGTCTGCTTCAGATTCTCTCTCCCTTTCCATCTGCCCTTCTCCCCACTCACACTCTTGCTTTCTCTCAAATAAATAAAATCTAGTATAATAGTAAAAATAATAACAACAACAAAGGTATGAATAAATTGCCCTGAGAATTCTGAAAAAGGAAGTAGGATTTTTTAAAACTTTCATTAGCAATTGGTCCAATTCCATAAATGTGCTTGCAACCAAATTTGTTTTGGCTATTAAATTTGTAATTCCTTTTCCACAAAAATTAGAATCCAGTTTTCCCTAATGCCTAAAAATCAGCCTGGTTTGGCAACTTCAGTAACAGAGTATGGACGTTTATCAATACTGGTAACGTGCACTTACTAAGAACATAAACTCACCTGGAATTTGGATCTCACAGCGTGAAAGGATTTTAATAGGATTCATTCATACATTTGTTCAACATTTTATAAAGACTTCTGTCCCCAAAATTCAATTTACAATTTTTACAACATTTTGCAAAGACTTTGATCTCCAACTCGCCCTTTACAAATTTACAAGAATTTACACTCACTGCAAGGATTTCTTTCCAGAATTGTTTTTTAAAGTTACTTTTCCTTAGGATCCAAAAATGTTTAATTTTAGATGAGAGGAGAGGCAATTGAGGCTCACATGTGGGGATTGTGTGTGATGGAAATACAGGACACAGCAGCGCCTGGATTCTAATTTAGACCAGCCTGCCTCAGGCAATAGGAAAGTCATTTGTCCCTGTGCGCCCACATCATAATCTGGCACAACTGGGGCTTAGAGCCAGGCTTAAACTCTCTCTGCCTTCGGGATTCTAGTTTGCCATCTTAATTTATATATTTCATCATTGTGCTGATTCTCCAGCCCTCCTCCCCTTTGGAAGTGACTCTAATTAGAAAACACACAGGAGGATTCTTGTGGGGTCTGAAAACTGCTGGTATCCCCTCTTTGATCTCCCATCTGAACTGCGGACGGTCTATTGTTTCAAATTCTCCCCCAGTGGTCTGGTTGACAATTATTTGACATTTCAGAGCCTGGAGATTGCAATGAGATGCCTGACAGGACTGGCCTCCTAAAAATGCAAAGCAAGCACTCCCTCCAAACACCTCTCCTTTCTCCCCCTGTAACTCCTCCCCAAATTACCAAAAAGAAAAAGATACCCAGTGCTTTATAAACAGCTGCCAATTTCATTAATGCAGTGCTGGGGCTGGTTAGAATTTTGAAAATGCTCACAGCATCTCCAAAGCGGCAACTAGCATATTAAAACTGGACGCAAATTAAAACGCAACCATTACACCTTATTTTAACCACTGCTATTTAAATTCTGCAAAATGTCACGGTTACCTGAGGAACTTTCGGACTGATGAAGAGTTTCTTGTCTTAATTTGGGTAAGACGCGGCTGACATGCCTTGCATAAAGACATGAAGTCGGAAGCTAGTTGACCTTAGAATCTTCAGTTTGTAGGACAGAGAGAAGGGCAGAAACGGGGCTGGGGGCGTGCAGGGGAAAAAAGTTTATTTAATTTTGGTCACCAAAGGAGAATCGGGAGGATCAGCCCCAGGGCAGCGGAGGCCCAGAGGCGAGGTAGGCTTGGAAATTTGCGAAATGGACAGATGCAGACGCCTAGGCTGAGGGCTCCGCTCGCTGGGAGGGACCGGCTGGGCGGGCACAGGGAAGGAGGGAAGGAGGAAACCCGGTAGGAGGCGGAGGAAGCGCAGTATAAAAGTCCCCAGCCGCGCAGCGCGCTCTCCACTCCGAGCCACTCGGGAAGGCGGGAGCCCGAACGAGATCGAAAGGGAGGGGAAACGCGCGCTGCCACTGCGGTTATCCGAGCCTGCCACCGGACCCACTTTTCTTTCGCATCCGAGGCTAGGACTCCGCGCCCTCTGCTCGACCTCGGAGCCCTTCCACTCGCCCAAGGGCCCAGCAAGGCATGAGCGGCGCGCGGGAGCCCGAGGCTGCGGCGCGGTCATGAGGCGGTGGCCCAGCAGCGGCGGCTGTGCGACGGCGCCCCCCAGGTCCCCTCCGGGAGCAGCGCCTCCGGGATGAGCCTCTGACCCGCGACTGCCTGAGCTGAGCTTGACCCCTAGTGCCCCTCCTACGTCCTGCACGTCCGAGCCGCGGGCTCCCGGCTCCAGAAGCTTCCTGCCGCGCCACCTGCGCGCTCCACCGGACCCACACCTAACGAATCCGACTCGCCTCACTTCCCAGGCTCTACCCGGCGCTGCGAGCGCGTGAGCAGCGCTGCTCAGGGAGCTGCGGCCCACCGTCCAGGAGCAAGTGTCAAGACCGTTCTGGAACGACACTTTACCATTCCCCTCGTACACACGCACGGCAGCTTCGGCAAGGGGCGCATAGTGGCAGACAGACACCTGGCTTGTCCTGCGCCCTCTCCGTTCTCCACCACCACAACTCCCAACTCCACTTTCTCAATAAAAGTTTCTAAACTCGCCCAGGCACCCCACCCACCCACAGCCCCGAGCTCAGTGCGCACGAGGTCTGCCCTCGCTCGCTACAGCGACCTCGGCAGCAGTGCGCGCACTTGGCGCAGCCCGGCAGGCGGCCGCCGACCCCGGAGTGGCGCCCGGGTCACCTCCAAACAGTGACAGCCCCTGTGCACCCGGGGCCCCCATCTGGAGCCGGCTCACCTTAGGACTCGGCGGCTGGGCGGCGCGGCCCCGAGCCCGAAAGAGCTAGGGGAGGAGGGGAGGTGGCTCGTCGGGTGAGTGGCTCCGGGCGGCAAGGGCGGGGGAGCCAAGCGTGGAGGTAACTCCGGGCCGCCACTGAAGCCCTCCTCCTCCTTCTCCTCCTCCTCCTCCTTCTCCTCCTCCTCCTCCTCCCCGCGCTCCTCTGGCGGCAGCTCCCGCTCCAGCTGCGGCGCCGCGGCCACATCTGGGGCGCCCATGTGCGCTCGGGGGCTCGGCTG
>LNAC01000640.1:395318-568208 GCA_002007465.1 Ailurus styani | reverse complement strand
CGGGTCCTAAAGCCGCGCGCCTCAAGAGGATGGTGCGCCTGGCGGCCGAGCTGCTGCTGCTGCTCGGGCTGCTGCTGCTCACGCTGCACATCACCGTGCTGCGCGGTTCCGGAGCCGCCGACGGGCCCGACGCGGCCGCGGGCAACGCCAGCCAGACCCAGCTGCAGGTGAGTGCGCCGCCAGCGAGGGGCGCGCGTGGCTACGGGGCCCCGGGTGGCGGGGTGCTGAGCTAGCACCGGGTGGATGCGAGGGGGCGGGTCTCCCGCTCCACCGGAGAGTAACCGTTTGGGCAGCAGCCCGGCGGGGCAACCAGTTTTAGGCAGAGGCGGAGTGGGGGTATGCGCCTGGAGGCCGAACCCTGCGTTGAGGTCTGGCAGACGCTCTCCTTCAGGTCTGTCCCAGGTCCGGCACCTGGGAGTGCGAGGCTTGGGATGCGAGGATGGCTGTGTGTTGGCTTTGGGGTGCTGCCAGTCTTTGGTTGCCCTTTAGAGACTGAGTAATGTTACTCTGGGGGAGAGGGGAACCGTAGGGTTGGAGACGCTTAACTAAGGGTAATACCCCCCTGGGTTTGAGAGGAAGAACCTCAGTGAGTCCGGCCCTTGGGACAGTAACGCCAAAGATCAGGAAATAATTTCCCGAGGAGAATGGCCAGACACCCTCTGTGCCAGCCGTGTACCTCCCCAGACTCTCGGAGGGCGCGGAGTCAAGCCACCTGTCATGCTTGGGGCCCGGGTCACCTGGGGCTTTTAAACGTATAGTAAAGACTTCCAGCTTTCTGGTGCTGTTGAGAGTCGCTTTAGGAACGGGATTCTAATGATTCGTTCAGCTCCAAGGCGGGGCTGGGGTTGGGAGTCGCCTTTAGGGAGGGGATAACTGGCTTCAGACACAAGGTCAAGTACCGCTTCGGAATGAAGGATTGCTCAGGTAGGGATTTCCTTCCGCTGTCTTGGAAGACGCTTTTCCTTGAGTCTAAGGGTATTAACAACTGTCAACTTGGAGCATGGGTAGAAGTCAGAGAAGATTTTCCCAGGAAGCAGTGGGAATTTTCTGGCTCCTAAAATCTCTTCCTCAAACCAGCCTCTCTCAAACTCTTTACTCTGCAATGTCCAGATAAGTATTATTTATAGTTCCCAAGGGGCTTTACAATCACTGCCCCAGCTAATTCCTTTTTTTTACATTTTGTGTAATTTTTCCGAAGAGCTCTATTGTTAAAGAGAGAAGAATTCACTTAAATAGTTCCATGGTGCTTACTATGTGCCACTGCATTGTGCTTTACAGAATTTCATTGATTTAATGACGTTCTATACTGTTAATATGCCCCCTTTACAGATGCAAAAACTGAGGCACAGAGAGACTAGGATACTTGCCAACGTTCATACTATTCCAAACTCTTGATTAATTATACCAAGTTTTCTCTCTGCCGGGGTGTCATAGACTAAAGCAAGGTGAGCCTTGCACACAAATGCCAAACCAAGTGGAAAAGTATACACCCCAAAGCTTGCAGTTCTTTTCAATTTGGGACATTTCTGAAAATGTCAACTCCTGTAGGCCAACGGGTACAATGACAGACTGATCAGATTCCTTTGGGGAAACTGAAGAGACTCCCCTTCTGTAGACTATGTCTAACACTGTAGGCTAATATTGTCTAACACTGTAGGCATCACTCTTAATATCTTCAAGATTTCTGGAAGTCATATTTTATACACGATGCTTTCTTTCCTCACGGGCTCATGAAAAGCTGTAAAAATGATGTTCTATGGAAAAGTAAATTTGGCAGATTTCTTTATGAGGTGTTTGCTATCATTAGAATAACCTCGGGTTGGCCTTTTCTGCCTGAACAGTAAGGTAATGGGAGAAGCAGCTGGTGGAAGTGGCAACTGCAAAGGGGAAGTGGATTAAATTCTCAAAAGGGCCTTTGGCTGAAGAACTTCCCCCAAGAGGGAAAAGAAAGGGGGATCGAGAAGGAGTAATGCTTCTAGGAATATCTTGGGTCCCAAGGAGCTGCTAATCCCCCCGTTTCAGCTTATCTGGTAACAGTGTTTGAGTATTTGGTCCACTCGGTGCCCTGATCCAGGCAGAATGATGAGTTTAACAGTTTGGTTCATAATTTTATTCTCTTTTGTAATTTGTTATTGTAAAAGTTTTATATTCTTTTTGACTAAAGTTATTTCTTTGGCTCTACAAAGATATTACGATTCAAATGGAGAAAGAGAATATGTTCCACCAAATGAGAAGGTCTGCAAAAGACATTTATTAGTATGTTCTTTTCAGCCCCGGAAACTGAATTCACTACTAGCAGGTGCATTTAAAGACAAAACTGGGGACACTATATTCTTTCTGTTTATTGGGCATTTTTAACCCATCTTAAGTTCCATTTAAGTTTGTTGGCTCTGTGATATTTTATTGAATTTTAATTTCATTTTATTTTGGCTCTGTGATATTTTAAGTTGCTAAATTCATTCTTTGTAATCAGGAAGTTAACCAGCCCTTATACTACCTTGTATTTTTGTTATGACTGCTTAAAATGTTCTAAAACATGAGGTTGCAGTTAGAAATGCACAACGGTTGGTTCATTTACCCAACCTGTAGTGTATCTGGGATCTTTTAAAAAGAGATACTCCCTTATTTAAAATCTGGTGGTTTTGATGTATCAAGGACACCCAATAAAAAAGTAGTAAGAATAACAACAATAATAGCTAAGATTTCTCAAGTGTCTTTTATGTGTCAGGCACTGTTCTTAGCACTTCACGTATATCAACAAAAGGCTTGTGAATCGGGCACTATCGCTATCCCAGATTCAAATGAAAACATTGATGTTACATAACTTGTCCAAGGGTACATAGCTAGAAGTTGCTTAATTTGTTTTTGTTACTTTGTAGTGAAAAATCTTTGAAGAATATTTGTATTCCAAGTTCTTAGCAAATTTTTCGTGCTGTCTGTAAGACAGAGAAAGTTACATACATACATACATACATACATACATACATACATACATACATAAATTTAACAACATTTATTTGTACTTAATACAAGCAAGTTTCCTTGCAATGATTCTATGGGATTGACAGTCTTTCTATACCCATTTCACAGATGAGGAAATTGAGGCCTGGAGATATTTGTGTAACTTGGGCACCCAAGGCCACACAGCTGTGGTGGGCAGGGCCAGGATTCAGACCCAGGAAGGCAGATTGTGGAGCCCAAGTTCCTTTTCCACTTCCTCAGCAGAACTCCCAGCTCTGATTCAGGTCAACAGCCATTGTGTTTCTTGTTTTGTGACTTGCCTGCCCATTTCCCAGGCAGATTATTTGCTCTTATTCCTGGAAATCTTTAGAAACTATGAATGACTGTCCCACTTAGCTATTACTCCATGACAAACCACCCCATATTTAGTGGCTAAAAATGACCATTATTTTATTAACTCATCAGTTTGTGTGTCAGCAACTTGCTCTGGGCTCACCTGGGTAGTTCTTCTGCTGAACCCACCTAGAATTACACCTGTGGCTCTAGCCTTGTGTTGGCTTGACATGAACTTGATAGTCCAAGATGACGTCACTCACATGTCCAGTGGTCGATGCTGGCTGTCACCAAGGCTCTCTCCTGTCTTTCATCTTCAAGGAAACTAGCTTGCATGGCTTTACATGGTGGACTTAGAGCCACAAGAGGATAAAAGCAGAAATTGCAAGATCTCTTGATGAACTTGTACAACTTCAGCTACATTCTATCAGCCAAACAAATCACTGGGTCAGTTCAGAGTCTAGGGGACGGGGAATAGACTCTTCTTGATTGGAAGACCAACAAGGTAACATTGTAAAGGAATGTGTGTACAGGAGGTGGGAGGAATCATTGTGGTCATCTTTGCAAAATCTCTACCATATTGACCTTTCGTCTCATAGGCTTTGTAAATGTTTAGACCAGTCTTGCATTTATCTTTTAATATTGTTTCTGCTGCCTTTGGCCATGCAAAAACTTTCTGTTTTAAATGTAAGCAACTCTGAATCATTTCCCTCATGACTTTTGGTTTTCTTGCCTTACTTAAGGAAGAGTTCCTCAAATCAAGATTGTCAAAATCTTTAAACAGATTTTGTTCTAACAGTTTTATAGTTTTTATTATTGTCGATGCTGTTGTTGTTTAGAACTACAATCTACTTTGGTATTATTTGTGGGTTTAAGGTTTGTTTATTTATTGTGGGTTTAAGGTTTAAGATAAGATACAGCTCTGGTTTTTCTCCAAATGAATAGCCACTTGTCCTATCATACCAAGGTTTGATTGCTATTGTGAATAGGGTTTTATTTCTTATTGTTATAGTTTCCAGTTTGTTAGTTCTGGAATCTAGGAAAGCTATAGAAGCATATGCTTGGTTTTCTTGGTGTATGCATGAAAGCTAAAAGTGTCCATTTCGATAGTGGGATCATTAGAGTTTAATGGGATGAGTTGCAAAATCTTCATTTTTTTCACCTTAGCACTTTAAGTAAGATTATGAGATGGTTAGACTTCATTCATAAAACTCTTTTGGCCTTGGTACCTCTTTGCTTAAGATCTCTGATTAACATTCCATGTTATTCCGTGGTCAATGGTCTATTCAGGTAATGTAACTTTTCTTTAATCAATTTTGATAAATTACATTTTCCCAGAGTATCATATATTTTTACATACTAATAAATTAGACTTTCTCAGTATAAAGTTAGTACATAGTATAAGCGTATTTTGCAAATATTTCATGACTGTGTATTTTTATGCTGTATAATCTTACATCTCTTTGTAAGATCTATCAGATTAAGATTGTTAATTATATTATGAAAACCCTCCAACTCTTGATTTATTTATTGTCTACTTATATGCTGATTGCTCAAGAAAATTAATTTCATTTTTATCTTACTGTTGTGGATTTGTCTGTTTCTCATAATCCCATGAATTTTTGCTTTACTTGTTTAGAGTCCATGGTATTGGGACATAAAAATATCCTTTTTGGTGGTTATATTTTATCAAGATGAAATTCCTTGTTTATCATGTTATTGGCTTTTGTCTTGAATACTTTTTTTGTTTGATATTAATGTTGCAACTCTTGCTTTATTTTTTTTCTCCTGAGATTTGTTGAGTGTCTTTTAAATATCGCTCTTATTAATAACCAATAGCTAAATTTTCTTTTTCCATGCAATAGGTTAATGAATTTAACTCATTTATATTTATTGTGATTACTGATAGATTTGAAGATATATTTCCCATTTTATGTAGTATTCTCAAATTTCCACAATTTTTCCCACTTTGTCTCTTACCTTCCAATTATCTGTGTGACCTTTGGCAAGAGAGCCTATGTCTTAATTTCTTCCTCTGGAAGTTAGATATATAATAGCTATTTCCTAGGGCTGTTGTAAAAATTAAAACACTGAATGTATGTTAAGTACTTTATTAGCACATGAACATTCAGTATTTAAATATTGTTTACTTTGTTCATTTTTCCTCGTTTTGAAAGTGTTCTATTGCTGTTACTCTTAACATTTTAAAAGATTTGAACTTATACTTTTCTATCAGTGCTGAAAATCAATCTGTATTTATAATCTAAATCTCCCCCAAATAAGAATCTGACATTCCTTTTCTCTTTCTATGTATTTCTCAACTTTTAATCACATTCTATGAATATTTAGTACCCGAGTATTCCTCTTTCTTTCTGGTTCTTTTTTCTTCCTTCTTCCTTTCTTTCATTCTTTCTTTTTCATTATAACTATCTTAGGAATAATTTCTTAGCAGTTTCATTTGTGTTCCTAATAATTATCTAGGTGTAACTATAAGATTTACTTATTTCTTTATCTGCTGTTGTTGCTACTCGAATCTCATATTTTCATCTTTTATTTTTCTTTCTCAAAAGCAAAAATTCTCAAAAATTTATTTTAGAAAGGTTTTATCAAAGACTCGCTGAGATCCTAAATTTTTAAACATGTCTTTATTTGGTTATCACACTTAAATGTTAATTTGGTAGTTGGCTGTGTTCCATGTTGTTTTTCCTCAGAATTTTGAAGATAAAATCCAATCTTATTGATGTTTCACTCAAAAATATGATGCTATGTCTTTGTAGATGACTTTTTTTTTAACTAGAAGCTTTTAGGATTTTTCACTTTATTCGTACTATTCAGAAATGTCATCATGTTGTGTTTAGATTTAAGGCTTTATTTAGGTAGTTCTGGTTAGCACTCAGTGGACCATTTTAATCTGAAGCTCCATGTTTGTCTTCATCTTAAGAATACTTCTTGAGTACTTTCCTGCTTATGCACTCTTTAGTCAGTTTCCTGTCCTCACCTTTTTCTCCTAGCTTCTATAGCCTTGCCTCTTCTCTCCTTTTCCTTCTCTCCTCTTCTCTTCTCTTCTCTTCTCTTCTCCCCTTCTCCTTCTCCCCTCCTCCCCTCCTCTTTCTCCTCACTCTCTGTTTCCTCTCTCCACATTTTCAGGTTTTTTTTTAAATAATGAATATGATTTACATACAATAAGTTAAATGAGTTTTATTTTTTTTAAAGATTTTATTTATTTATTTGACACAGAGAGAGAGAGATCACAAGTAGGCAGAGAGGCAGGCAGAGAGAGATGGGGAAGCAGGCTCCCTGCTGAGCAGAGAGCCCGATATGGGCCTCGATCCCAGGACCCTGAGATCATGACCTGAGCCAAAGGCAGAGGCCTCAACCCACTGAGCCACCCAGGCGCCCAAGTTAAATGAGTTTTAAAAGTTCAGTTCCATTTTGACAATTGTATACACCCATGTAGCCACCATCGAGATTATGATATAGAATGTCTACATCATCCCAGAAAGTCTTCTAGTGAATATTTATAGGCAATTCACTTCTGCCAGAGGCAACCAGTGTCTGACTCCTGTCATCATAGATTAGTGTGCCTGTTCTAGATCTTCACACAGATGGAACCATACCATGTGCATTTTTGTGTGTGTGTCTGGCTTCTTTCGCTCAACATAATGATTTGAGGATTCATTTGTGTTGCTGTGTATATCAGGAGATTTCTCTAATTTATTGCCACGTAGCATTCTATTGCATAACTGTATCACAGTTTGTTTATCCACCCCCCCCCCATTGGTAAACATTGGTAAACATTTCCAGTGCTTTGGCTATTATTAAAAAAAAAAAAAAGGCCATGTTAACATTCTTGTACAAACCTTTCTGTGAACATATGTTTTCATGTCTTATGAGTAAACACCTAGTAGGGCAACTGACATAGCCTCTATTCTTCATATTATTATAGGAATTCCTCACTTTTTAAAGAGATTTTTCTTCACTTTCTCAGCTCTGTAGTGTCTCACTTTCAGTTGGTTACCATTTCTTCCATGTAAACTAGATATCATTCCTTCTCCCATAGGTGAGCCCTTTCAGCTTTACACCTCTATTGTGGATTTATTTATTTTTTTATTTCATCTGCCTTTTTTATTTCACCTGCTTTTATTGCATCCCTTTGGAGAGGGAAAGGAAGTCAATGAAAATGCTTGGTCTGCCACCTTGAACTGAAACGCTATAATTTTTTTTCTTAATTTAATTTTCCTTTATTCAAACCGGAAGAAAGTTTTTTTTTATTTGTGTAGCCCCTTCGTTCATTCTTTCCCAGCCATGTTCTAATAGGCATTGATCTTTGAGTCTGGGGGACACTCTTAGAAGTCATGAGAACTATCCATCCAGTAAAGAAGAATCTATTTTGGTTTTAAAGCCTCCAAAAGAAAGAATCCCACAATCTTGTGTATGTCATACAAGTATTTCTTTTAACAACCTTCAGTGTTATAATATTTTCTCTCTAATGTGTCCTTTAAATCTTTTATGCTATATCTTAATTTTATGTTTGCTATTTTTTACCACTATTCATTCACTTTTCAAAAAAGCATCTTATGCAGGACTTGAAGACTATTATTTTAATAGTTTCTCTATCTTCTCCAGATTCAATTATCTGCATTGGTCTTATTTTATAGCATTTAATGGTTTATGTGGTCCTTTTATTTCTCTCTCATCTTCTGAGAACATCTTTCTTCTGCAACCCTTGGCTCAGGATTTTTTTATTTCTAAAAAAAAAAGAGAGAGAGATGGTGATGAAGCCTCTTTCTTCAGTGACAACTAAGGGTGTCCCTTTGTCTGTACTCATTTCCTAAAAGACAGAAGATTCTTTAGGGGATGGGATAGGGGTGTCAGTTTAATGCCCAGGATGATACGCAGTGAGTTTAAGAAATAGCCAAGGAATGTGCTATTAAGAAACAGATCTCATTTTGCATTTTACTTAAATCTTTATTGTACTCCATTTCCATAGGAGCTTCATAAGAAGCCGTGAATATAAAAGATAAAATTTAATTTCTTTCTTCTGTGGCTGATGAGTCCAGAGGTTAGATGGAATACAGTGCTAATAAAGTCACCATGATAGTGCCCGGTGTTCTACTCACTGCCCGCTGTGGTCACTGGCTTGATCATGTAACCTTATGGCTTCTTCCCTCCTCTGCCTTCTGACCACTTCCCCTACCAAAGCTTCCTGGGGTCATCTCCCAGATATACCACTTGCTCTTTGTTTCAGAATTTCCTCGTGGGAGAACCCAAGCTAAATGAACCACTACTCAAGCATTGGGCCATGGGGACAGTGACCAGTTCTCTAGGTCGTGTTGGTATTAGAAGTGTCCTGGGCAAAGTTTCCGTGAGGCACCTGCTGCTTCTTGCTATCATTAACAAAGCCGAAGCCTGTTAGTCTCAGAAAGGTACATTCTGGGGGCACCAACAGAATCGGGCCACGCCATGCCCTCCTAGAGCAGCTGGGAAGAGGGGAATTCCAAAATGGTAGAAATGGGGAAGATCAGGATGGGGGGAGCCCTCAGACTGCTGGCGTTTAAAGAGATAACTAGTCTCTTTTCTCCTGAGAGCCCAGTTCCCTGCCTGTTTGCTATTTTACGTAGGAGGATGAACTGCGATAGAAAGTCCTCAAAGGTGTGCGGGATCATCATCTAATGCCTAAAAAAGGCAGATGCCAAGGTGACTTGATAAACACAGCTGCTCACCAACTCCCCAAGCACCGACCAGCATGTGTCACTGAAAAGTTGTTTCTGTAAACTGAGTAGAAGTAAAAACAGTAGGTTAACTACTCCTTCTTCCTGTTGGCCTGAGCCATGCATATTGGAGTAAACTGAGTCATCTTGCGTAAAGCCCTGTCTGTGACTGATATACCTCTGTAAGAGAGCGATACCCCCTCACCCCCTCGCAGGGACAGTGCTGCAGGGTCAATAGACTGGAGAGTTTCTGTTTTCAAGTTTGGGGCCCTGGGCTGCCAGTTTGGAGCACTCCAACCCCCAGATATTCACATAAGTGACCTGGAACAAGGAAGGCAGATTGCGAAGGCAATAGGCCCCTTCCCACTGGACACCACATCTCTATTTTCAAAAATAACAAGATGTGGCCAGAATCTATATGAAGGATCCAGGAAAGCTAGAAATGACATCATAGGCCACCCGGGTGTTAACTTACTCCCACCAGGCGTCTAGATAGAATATTCATGCCAGTGCCAATGAAACAAATGAAGAACATAATTTGGCTCCCAACTGCCTCTCAGAGATAGGGATGGGGAGAGAATGGGGCGGGGGGGATGGCAACTGTGTTATTATTTTTTAAAATACAGCTTTATTGAGGTGTGATAGATTACAGTGAACCATGCATATTTAAAGTAAACAATCTGATGAGTTTTGACACCTGTGAAACCATCAAGATGATGAATAAGTCTATCATCTCCAGAAGTTTCTTTGTGCTCCTGAGTCCTCCCTCATTCTCCAGCAGTCTCCAGGCCACTGAGCTGCCTTCTGTCACCAGAGATTCATTTTTACATTTCCTAGATTTTTATATAAGTAGAATCATACAGAATGTACAATACAGCAAGCTTCTTTGCTTACCAAAATGATTTTGAGACTCATCTATGTTGTTTTATGCGAAAGGATTTGATCCTATTTATTGCCAATTAGTATTCCACTGTATGCATACAATATGCTTATCCATTCATTCAGTGAAGCATATTTAGGCTGTTTCCAATCTGAGCCTCTTAAAGTAAAGATGCTATGAATATTCAGGTATAAGTCTTTGCATGAACATATGCTTTCATTTCTCCTGTGAATACTTAGGAGCCAATTGGCTCAGTCACATGGTAGGTGTATGTTTAGCTTAATTAGGAAATTGTGGCAATCTTTTTAAGGCACTCACATAATATGTTTAGGATCTGTAACAATCTGGGGACACCATTGGAAAACTTCAGAATATTTGGAAGTTGAGTCTCAGGATGAGATCTTCCTACAGTTAAAACATTTGTAGGTTGTGATCTGCAAAATACAGTTGAGGCTTAAACAATGCAGGAGTTAGGGGGCACCCACCACCCTCTCTGCACAGTTGAAAATCCATGTATCATGTATTTTGACTCCCCAACAACTTAACTACCAATAACCTGCTGTTGACCAGAAGCCTTACTGCTGACATAAACAGTTGATTAACACATGTTTTGTATGTTATACATACTATATACTGTATCCTTACAATCAAATAAGCTAGAGAAAAGAAAATGTTATTAAGAAAATCATAAGGAAGAGAAAATACATTTACAGGATCATACCGTATTTACCAATAAAATCAAGAAAAATCCATGTAAGTGGATTCAGACCCCATGCAGTTCAGACCCCTGTTGTTCAAGAGTCAACTACATGATGAAAGGTTGAAGGAAGGAGAGAAGATAGTCTCCTTGGAAAGAATTCTATTTTTCCAGGATGCCCAAAGTACAAAAATTTCATGGGGCTCAATTCTCCAGAAGATGGTGATAGAAGGAAGAGTTAGGTACTAGACACCCCCCCCCAAAAAAACAAGACAAAACAAAACAAAAAAACAGGTTGCAAAGATATCCCGGCAGAAGACGCGACTTGGTCCGTAAGCTGCTGTCCAGTATCCCCCTCATCTTCCTGTCCCCACGCCCTCCCTCATTAGAAATTAAGAAAACCAGAAATAGATTTTGTATCTCTTGCCTGGGGACTCAATTACATTGTGACTTGGAAATCTGGTATTGGTTATGAGCCCCAAATGAATTGGAAGCCAGTTTTATTGCTGGGAACCTTCAAATTCCAGGAAGTAGAAAGGGCAAAAAGTAAAAAAGGGGAGATCTCATTAGGTGATTCTAATGCCTAACCCATGAAGCAGGCTGAAGGAAACGTTAACATGAGCTGACCTCCTGGCTACACTAGACGCTAGACGTTAGGAGAGAGGGCTCAGGATTAGAATCCCACCTAGAGTGCTCATTGGAGGGCAGGGACTGTCCCTCCCTCACCCGTCCGCTGCCCTGATGTTCAACAGGCACAGTTGTGGCTCAGAGACACAGAGCAGAGGCTCGGGGTGACTGCTCCGCCTTTGCTCCTAGAGTGCATCCAGCAGAGCAGCTGTGGTATCTCCTGGGATCTCCTCAGGCAACAAGAATCTCAGGCCCCACCCAGAACAACAGAGTTGGGGCCTCCATTTTAATAAGGGCCCCAGGCTAATCATACGCAGGGCACAATTTAAGAAGCATCATTTTCGATGCTTATCTTGCAAATTACAAGTCCCAGAAAACATTCACTACCGGTCAGGCGTTTTTCAGCTCTTGCCCAATTACGTTGCACGACAGAGGACCCCCAAACCAGTGGCCGCAACAATAAGCATGTACTCTCCTGTTCATGGGCCCACAGGTCGCCTGGGGTTCAGTAGATCTAGGCAAGCTAGGAACCAAGCTGTGGGCTGGGGCTGGGTGTCTTCCATGTGTCTCCCATACTCCTGCAACCAGCCGGCTACCTGCCACGTGTTTCCGTAGTGCCGCTGAAGATGCTTGGTCAGGCAGAGGCGGCAAACGCTCTTCAGCCTTTGCTAGGGCCACAGCACTACTTCAGCACAAACTTGTCACCAGGCCTGACAGAGTGGCAGGCACGGGCTTTGGATTTGTTTCAACTCCACTTCCGCTTCTCACTAACATGCGTATCAATAGGCAAAAGTCGCCCACTTCCCTGTGTTCCCGTATCCTGTTCAGTAAAATGGGATAATAGCAATTGCTCCATCACTGGGAGCTTATTGTGTTGCACGGACCTTCCTCAATGTCCCAGAATGGTTTAACTCAGGTATTGGTATGATAGAGCAGTGTGACTTTGGGCAAGTCACTTCAGATCTCTGCATTTCATTTACTTTAGCGAAGAATAGACATCCTCATGGGATAATTCTAATTTTTGAACTTCATCTTCAGAACTGATCATGACGATACAAAAGCTAACAGCGAGCATGTACTCTGTGCCAGGCACTGCCATCAAGACTTTATGCCTTTAATTTGCAAAGTGGCCCAATGGATGCTATTTCTATTTTGCAGCTGAAGAAACTGAGGCAAAGCAATGTGAGGAAATCACGGTTTGGCATCTGATTGCTCAGAGCGCCTCCTGTGGAGGGCAGGATCGCACAGAACTGATCCCGTCCAGGCCGGTTCCAAGTGGCCCACACATTCTGCCTCTTGCCTCAGTGATGCTTCTGAAAAGGCTCTTCTTCTCCCACGTGGGAGAAGGAAAGGAAAGCAAGCGTAGGGACAGCTTGAGAGAAGAGACCGGGAAAGCAGCTGGCCTCCTGGCTCAACGGAGGCCCCCTCCGCACCCCACCCACCACGCCGACGGGTCCCGAAGCAGATGCCGGAGGGATGTGAGGAGCATTTCCAGTGGGACCCAGCCATCACCTAGGGCTGCGTGTGTGGAGCAGCTCAGCCTGGCTCTGGGCCAGCCTCAGGCCGAGAGGAAGGGTGGGGCCCCAGGGAGCCTGCCTCTGAGAAATTAAGACTGGAAAAGGCTGTGGATTTCTGTCAGCACCAAAGGTTGTTTCTGAGTCAAGAAATACACGTCCATCTCTTTCTGCCTTCCTTCTGAATGCCCTCCCTTGTGCAGTCGCATTGCTTAAAAATTGTGTGCTCCATGGTAGGGATGGAACCGTGCCCGCAAATATGTTCTTCATCACTCACAGAGCCTTAACCATTTAAGCCTGCAACCACTTCCCTGACGAAGGGATACCCTTTCCTATCTTCCTTTCCCAGACATAACAAGAGAAACAGGACATGCCTGGGGGACAGGAGTTCCACGGGCTCCATGAGCTATATATGCTTTTTAGTGATGGTGGCTGGCTAGAAGAATTTCTTCCTTGTGACTAACCCAATTTTCCCTTTCTTCAATGTGTCACAAAGTCCATTGCCTCAAGGTCCTCTGAAGAGCAAGTGGTCAGTTTTTAAAATGTTTCCCATAGTTGAGAGTATTGTCACATTCCCCCTGTTTAGCTATGGCATTGCATTGCTAATATCTAATCAGCCTGTGGCCCGCTCTGGTTCCAGATCTTTTTCAGTTATTCTTCCCAAGTCCCTTACTGCCCTGAATCCCCAGTGTGTTTTGTCCTCTGTTTTATTTTAGTTTTGGTAGGCTGTGTCTCATACTTCTAGTATGTTCTGCAGCCCCCTCTTTCTTCTCCCTTTGCACCCCAAATGTCCAGTTGGGACAAGTCTCATTTCAACTATCTTAATAGCTTGATAATTTGTTGATCATCACAGAATTGAGCATTGACTGGGTATACAGCTTAATTGTAAAAAACACATGACCACTGAAAATACGAGAGCATTATAGTATGAAATCACTATACTCTTCCCACCAGAAAGGAAAAAAGGAAAAGAAAAAAAAAACAAACCCAAAAACAAAAACAAAAAAACTGAAGACACCAAGTGTTGGCAAGAATGTAGAGCACCTATAGGGAATGTGAACTGATATAAACACTTTGGGAAATTGGTTTTCTAAACTACTGAAATAATATACATGTATTCCCTGGCCCAATTGTCCTACCCTAGATATATACCCCCCCCCCAGAAATGTATTCATCAGTGCTCTCAAAGATCTGAGAAAGACTGCTCAGAGCAGCACTATTTTTTTTAAGATTTATTTATTTATTTGAGAGAGAGAGAGAGAGAGAGAGAGAGAGAGAGAGAGAGAGAAAGAGAGCACAAGTTGGATGAGGGACAGAGAGAAAAGCAGACCCCTGCTGAGCAGGGAGCCCCGATGCGGGGCTTGATCCCAGGACCCTGAGATCATGACCTGAGCCGAAGGCAGACGCTTAACCGACTGAGCCATCCAGGCGCCCCAGGAGCAATACTATTTAAATAGCTCCAAAGTGGACTGGCAAAAGACCCATCATCAGTAGAACAGATCATCAGTAAGTGCACACACTGAGAGCGAACAAACAACAACTACCCAGAACCCATACAACTTCAACTATGTGATGCGGACTGAAAGAAGGTGGGCACAGAGGAATACGTGCTGGCTGATGCTGTTTATGGAAAACAACCGGGAAAAACAAATCTATGCTGTTAGAAGAAAGGACACGGGTTACCCTGATCAAGGAAGTGACCAGAAGGGAGCACCAGGGGGCTGTCTGGGGTGCTGGTAATGTTCTGTTTCTTGATGGGAGTGCTGTCTACACAGGTGCATTCAGTTTGTGAAATCTCATGGAGCTCTATCGTTATCTCTGCATTTTTCCTCTATGTGTATCGTACTTCAATGAAAAATACAGTAACGCATGCAATAGGCAAGGTGGACAGTACTGAAGAGATGGCCATTTTTCACTGGGAAGGGCAGCCCACAAGCCCCGGAGCTCACTCCCCGTGTTCCCTGTTGTGCGGTGTCCTGCAGACTGGTCTCCAAATTCTAATGAGTGCGGACGAGTTTCAGTGTTATGGCGACCCTCTCCTGCTTCCATGGCCCCACGCTATTGTTAGGACATCAAAGACCAACTGCTGGCTAAGATACAGTCCATATGAAAAGAATGACCAACAAATTTACTGCTTGACTTCATTCCCTTTCAATGGAACTGGCCCCGCGCTCCTCTTTCAAAGCTCAATTGTGGACATATATCTTCTTTATAGGACACTGTGTACAATAAAGAGAAGCAATAACTTAAAATTTTAGAAAAAGAATACCTTTGAGAGTGCTGTGAGATGAACATTCCATCACTGTGGTTACATGTGCCCAAACGCTCCTAAAAGTCTAGCCATTGGTCTGACAGCCTTCTATTCAACATGGTGATTTTTTTTTTGACTAATTGAGTTATATTTTTATGCTCCAGCCCTTTCCCTAGGCTCTGCAAGGTCTTGGGAAAGTCCTTAGTGAAGGGCAATCAACTTCCAACCAGAGGGCCACCTCATGGAAATCAGGCAAAATGGCAAAGTCCATAATCCCATTACTCATTAACTGATTTGGAGTTGCCCTTTGTGGAGTACACATTTTTTTTAAGGACTGAGACCAAACTAAGCCTGGATCAGTTCTGTGCAGTCCGTCAGGACCCACGTGGACTGCTTTCCTTCACACAGCCCTAAGTGTGGAAATCTCAGGGGCTTATTGGCATCTACAGATGCTAGAACTGAGTGAGAAAAGAACAGGGTTGTTTTTATGACTCTGAAAAAATGAAGAACCTTATTACTTTTCTGAGAGGGAAAACGGTTCTCCAGTACTCAAGTAAAATTACTTACAACATATAAGATGTCTTTGGCGTAACTTGGGGTCTGACTCAGGTGGTGGAAGAAGAGGCTTCTGCAATCACAGTTGCCAGCCCATTCAAAACCAAACAATCCAGAATGATCCTTTCAATCTGGAATCACTTACTACAGCAGTGCAGCAGTCCACAAGGGATAAAACATTTTCAGGAGTGGCCAAGTGCCCCTGACTCAAGGCTTCCACTTCTGTTTAATGCATTACTCTTGAGAAGGTTTGGCAGGCCACACTTGGCTGCAAAACGGCTAACTCCTGGTGGATCCTTTCTCTCTGCTCCCCTCACTGGCACCTTCAGGAAGACACACCGACCGTGTGAAACAGCTGCAGTTTTCCCAGGGAGATTTTGACGGACGCAAAACAATTCATAAGACACTTACAAAATGAGATAAATCTCACCTGAAACAGGAATAAGCGTCATAGGGAAGGAACTGGAAATATCTGGAAAGGCCATGGAATGCCCAGGGAGAGTGACTAACTTTGAGGAGCAGGTGGAAATAATAAGAGTCAGGCTCTCCGGAAGGCACCTGCAGCCTTTCTGTTCCAAGTTCTCACTGCTGGCCTCGTCGCCCTGAAGAACAGTCCAGTGTGGTGCCTGGGGCCCACCGGGGCTCTCCCAGCCCTTTTTCTCCAAGGCCTGGCCCCTTGCAAAGCTCTGGGATAACCCAAAAATGAACGTCAGTGTCCTTGGCCCTAAACGTGTTCATAAATGGGGAAAAGGGGGAAGAAGAGAAGGAGGTGGGCCTGACCAGACCCAGGGAACTCAAGTACAGAATGATATGGCCCAAAATAAGCCAAGAATTGTGTGTCGTGGAGCCAGGAAGAGCACCATTCCCACCTTCCTAATGTGAACACGAGGGAAAACTAAGAGACAGAATCCCAGCTTTAAAGAGCTACCCTCTAATCAAGGAGCCTGCAGCTTTTCTCTGGGTCTCTGAATGCTTGCTCTTCCAAGATTGCTCAAGCCATTAACTCAATTTGCTTTACTTTGAAGGCTCCTGTATGTGTCTACTATTCTCGGGTGGGGGTTCTTCATGCCACTTAAGTTGCGGTGGGAGTGGAAGTGCTGTGGAAAGTTGCCAGTGAGATGGAGCTTGCCCAAGTGGCAGGGGCTGTCTGTCGGCCACACAGACTCCCTTTAAAAGAAAAACTCAGCACCCGCAAAATCCCAAGTGTTCAGCCTGGAGCAACATCAGGGAGCCATCTGTGGGCTCCCCCTTGAGATTCAAGGAAAGGTGGATGCTGGCAGGGGGATTGCTCTGGCTATGCCCCCAGAAGGTTCTGCGTCTTGGTCCTAACAATCTAAGTGAAGTGCTTTTTGTGCTGGAAGACCCAGGGGTGAATGACAGGTGCTCGCGTATGCACACAGTGCAGGCAGGGTTCCTGCCCTTCATCCAAACTCTGTGCCACACCACACACACACACACACACACACACACACACTCCTCAATCAAGATGAGGCACTCTACTTAGAAGGCGGGTCATAGGCACTCACCAAACCCTAGAATTTTGTTGTTGGCAAGACACCTGAAAACTTGAGTCCCAACTTCTCATTTCTTGCATGAGGAATCCAAAACGTGGAGAAACGAAAGAACTCTTTCAAGACCATCCTTTCATTCCAGGCTGACTGACTCCGAAGCCAGCCCTCTTTCGTGAAGCCACAAAACCTCTCATTTCTGGACATCCTTAACATGGTTTTGTTTTACTGACGAGAAAGGGAGCAAATGCGCCTCTAAAATGCCCAGGCTCTCGTGGAACAGTTGCTGTTAGGTTGGTAGGAGAACTGAAAGGAAATTAAATGACCATGGATTGTGGCTGTTTTATTTCAGACACCAGGTTGCAGTCAGGTAAGGGACATGATGTATATATCACATAAGCATAGAGTAGGGCCCGACTATATAGTAAGCATTCCATGGTTCCATTCATTCATTTAGCACTTACATATTGCCAATTTTCTGCAGGCACTGTGCTAGATGCTGGAGATTCAATAGAGTACAAGCCTATGCTCTGGAAGGGGAGATTGCAAATAATTAATTCATAAGTAAAGTAATCATTATGGATTCTAACGGACATGGACAGGGAGCAAAGATACGGAATACCTGGGGGTACCTACTAAAAGAGTATGGCCAGGAAAGGACTTGGTGGAAAAGTGGCACTGATGTCTGGAGCTAAAGAATAAGACAGGGCCATCTTTGCAAAGAACTATTTGGAGAGCCATTCAGACAAATGTAATCACAAGCACCAAAGCCTTGAGGTGGAAAACTTTGGCTTGATTAAGGGATGAAAAAAGAGACTGGAGAAAAGGCACGAGTATAAGGGAGAAAGTGATTTGAAAACTTGCAGAAGAGGTGGAGCCTTCTAGGTCATGGTAAAGAATAGGAACCATTAAAGAGATTTTGGATGATGACTCTGTCTGGTTTGTGGAGAATGAGCAGGAGGGGTGCAAACATGTTAGGAGGTTCTTTTTTTTTTCTTTCAGACTTTATTTATTTGACAGAGAGAGATCACAAGTAGGCAGAGAGGCAGGCAGAGCGAGAGGAGGAAGCAGGCTCCCTGCTGAGCAGAGCCCGAACCGGAACTCGATCCCAGGACCCTGAGATCATGATCTGAGCCGAAGGCAGAGGCTTTAACCCACTGAGCCACCCAGACGCCCATGTTAGGAGGTTCTATAATGAAATAATCCAGCAAGAGAAGAAAGGACATAGACCAGAGTGGGGAGGAGTGGATGGATGCAAGACGCCATTCTGACAGAGAGCCAGTAGGATGTGCTGATGGACCAAATTTCAGAGTTGAAAAAACTGATGAGTCAGAGATAACTTC
Organism: Ailurus styani; assembly: GCA_002007465.1. Taxonomy (NCBI): domain Eukaryota; kingdom Metazoa; phylum Chordata; class Mammalia; order Carnivora; family Ailuridae; genus Ailurus; species Ailurus styani. The sequence continues at coordinate 549,828 of LNAC01000640.1, read as the reverse complement.
CAGTTTTATGGGGGTGGGGTGGGGTGTACATATCAATGGATCTATATTGGACTTAGGGAATTTGAGATGCCTATGGGACATCCAAGTGACGATGATGAGCAGGGAAATGGTCAAATGGACTGGGAACTGAGATGTCATGACTAAAGGGGTAGGAGAAGAACCAAGAGTAAGGGCATCCGAAGAGGGATAGGAGTTCCTTGGGTCTCATGAGGTGGGGTGATGCCATAGCTTAAGGCATTACTGTTTACATGTGGAATGGTGTACACTGGTAATTCTACAGACCTCACCTGATTTTATCTGTTTTTGTCAAACACTTAACAGCACTTACTATGGGCCAAGCACTTTTCTAAGCAAGTGATGAATGTTAATTTATTTAATCCTCAAAACAACAACATGAGCAGGCACTACTATTAACCCCATTTTTACACTATAAAGTTAAATAACTTGTCCAAGTCACACAATTAGTAGAGGTAGAGGCAGGATTTGAACCCTGGCTGCCTGGATCCCAGAGTCCATACTTCAATCACTATGACCACAGTAGCTTGGGGCAAAAGTTCCTTTTTCATTATCAGAAAGCGCTCTTGACTTAAAATCAGAAGACATGAGTTTGAGTCTCAGTTTGATCACAGGACAGAGCACTTAACTTCTATTGTCTTCAGCATTCTTAGTGGTCATTTCCATATGGTTATTCAGGGACCCAAGCTGACAGAGGCACTGTCATCTTTTTTTTTTAAGATTTTATTTATTTTTTTATTTGTTAGAGAAAGAGAGACAGAACAGAAGCAGGGGGAGCAGCAGGCAGAGGGAGAAGCAGGCTCCCCACTGAGCAGGGAGCCCAATGTGGGACTCAATCCCAGGACCCTGGGATCATGACCTGAGCTGAAGACAGTCGCTTAACCGACTGAGCCACCCAGACATCCTGACACTGTCATCTTCCTAACAGTCCCAGCTTAGAAAGGACACACATCACTTCTGCTCAGCATCAATCATACCTTGATGCAAGGTGGCTTGTAAGAGCACCCCCTGGCTTCCTCCAGTCTGGAGCAGGGTGACCTGTTTTTGGTGGACGGCTAGCCCTCCCTGCCTTATTATTCAATGTGCCTAATGCTTGCTTCCAGGACTCTCTGTGTCCACTTCTGGGTACCACGCTTGAGCCGGTGCTCTCAGCTTTTTGTCTTCTTCCTGCCTCACCTTTAACTGTGTCTCATTGCATGACTGACAACTGACCATTAATTACCATGCAGCCTATCACTTTGCAAAATGTACAATATGTAGTCGAGAAAAAACTGAGTCCTTCCCCAGCACCAAAACCTAAGGAAGAAATTAAGGATGCCCCTGATTTCAAGCTATATTCATCACATCTAAGCATCTCTTTGCACGATGAATATGTATCTGGCTACGCATCAGTAAAACATAGTTTGGGTAGAAGTTGCTATAACTTGTTGGTTGGGAAGACAGGACTTAGAGTTCACAGTATTTCTGCAGTTAGAGTAGCAGGTACGGTTTCCCCGAAATAGTTAGCTGTTTGAAGGAAAGATGGACTGACTTTCTCTATTATCCAGATAACGTGTTTCCTCTAGTGGAATGGAGATAAGCCTGAGCACTCATGGAATTTGCAGAAGGCAGTGTTGGTCTGTTACCCAGCTGCAGTGGAGGAGGTGCTGATCCACCTGCAGGTGAGAGAGAGAGCCCATTAGCAGTTTAGAAAGGTCACAGCCACGGACAAACCCACACCGTATGCTGTCTTCCCCATCACTCACAGATGGGCGAGGTAAACTCACGCGGAAAGGAAATATGCCTCAATCTTGTACTAAATGCAGAGCTCATGTTTTTTAGAATGAAAAGTGTACACGAGCAGGAGAACTGACTCAGAACAACTCATCTAGGACCGATTTGCAGGTAGCAGTCCCTCGCCACTGTGATGACTGCAGGTCTCACCAGGGTGTCAAGCTCAAGTACAGAGTCTCTGTTTCCCACTACTGTGGAAGATGTCATCATGGGGGGAAGAAAAAAACAGAACGGCCTTAGCTAATAAAAACAGAGTATGGTTACTTCTTTGAACATTGTATGTCCTTAAGTCCTGCAAGCAATGCAGTAAGGTGAAAAGAATTTAATCACAAGTAATCACATTTCATTAAAAAAACACATTTAAAAGGTTTAACATGGAAGTTTACTGCATAGTTTACAGGCATGATATTAGCGTTGCTAGATACTACTGTAATTCAAACACAAACAAGGAAATAGTTCAGTTTCTAAAACATCCCTTGGCCAAGTTTATTGTGAACTATCATTTGAGTATTTTGGTGGCACTAACACACGTGTGGGGTGACCACCTTTTATATTGAGAGAATATGTCCCCCTTACCAGGCTCCTAAAAACAAACTACCAATGCAAAATCAAAAGAGGGTAAAAGGAAAGGTGTGTTTCACCTAAATGTCAGATTTAGAAGCATCTGCCTTGCCTGGCGTGTATGGCATTAATTTCCTGCCGGTTTTTCTATTGGAATGCCCCCCTGAGTTGCTTGAAATTGAAAATCAAGTCATGTTTCTTTAATCAGCTCTAGGAAACAGTGAAAGAAGGGGGTGGTGGAGAGGTTTCTTTTTATGAAAAGTTTTAAAATCAACAAAGCCTAGAAAAAAAGAGTATGCACAACTTTGGGCCATGAGGCTGGGATTTGAATCTCAAAGAGCATTTGTCCCCACCATCTCCATGCCAGTTAAGCATCTTCCTCCTTATATTAGACACTATAATATATATGTATTATATGTATATGATATGTATATTATATATTATAACAAGTTATCTCTTGTTCCAAAACTTAGCAGCTTAAAAAAGGACATTTATTATCTCACGTTTTCTGTGGGTCAGAGACTTGGACACAGCTTAGGTTGCAATCGAGTTTATCAGACAGGACAATAGTCATCTCAAAGCATGGCTGGAGGAGGACTAGCTTCCAGGTTTACTGGCTTGCTTATTGGCAAGATTCGGCTACTCAGGGGCTGTTAGCAGAGGGTGCCCAACGCTCCTTGCCGTGGCGGCCTCTTCATAGAGCAGCTCAAATATTGCAACTCGCTTCATCAGAGCACACAAATGAGTAAAGCCAGAAAGAGAGCATGAGCAAGACAAAATCCATGGTCTTTTGTAACCTAATCTCTGTGACATCCCATCACTTTGGTGATATCCTGTTTGTTAGAAGCAAATTACTTGCTCCATCCCACACTCAAATGAATGGGATCACAGGAAAGTGAATTGCAAGAGATACGACCATCAGGCACCCTTCTGAAGCTTCCTTCTGTACTCGGCTCCACATGTGAATGGGTCCCTGCCCATTCCGATTTGTCCCCGAGGACCATTCCCCTTCCCAGCCTGGCGTGGTGCACGGGGTCCTCACTTCCCTAGATTCCGTTATTTTTAATTTTGGTTTCTCTTGTCTATTTAAAATAGAATACATTAATTTCCTTAAAAATAATTGTCCTGTCTTGCTTAAGAACCTCCTGAGGCTCCTCCTATTGCTTGCCTCAGAACAGGTATCAAGGAACTGCGTATCTGGAATTAATCAACTTTTCTCACCCTTTGCTTTATAGGCTGTATTTGCAGCCAAATTGGACTCTTATTCCTCCTTGTGCCCTTCCCATGCTCTTTTGCGTCTCTGCTCAGACCATTCGCTTGGCTAATACTGCCTTGCTCCCTCTTTCCAGCTGCAAAAATTCTGGACAAGTCGCATAAGTTTTTTTCTGTGAACTGTCAAGGTGGAAACGGGCCATTTCTGAACCCTTCTAGTATTGTGCGTCCACTAAGTGAGGATTCCATCATTCCGCATATGTGATTACCTGAGGGTATGGGCCATCCCGCTCCCCGCTCTGCCTGCCAAAACAAGGCAAGGGTCTTGGGAGCAGAAATAGTAGCCGCTTCTCTTTTATACCCCCCGGCACACGTGGTATAAGACCCGCATATATACAACGCATTCTCAGTGAAATGTGCTCTGTCAATTCGTGCTTCCCAAAATGCCTTCACTAGATCTGGGGAGACTGAGGGGATATTCTTTTTTTTTTAAGATTTTATTTATTTATTTGAGAGAATGAGAGAGCATGAGAGGGGAGAAGGTTCAGAGGGAGAAGCAGATTCCCCGTGGAGCAGAGAGCCTGATGCGGGACTCGATCCTGAGACTCCAGGATCATGACCTGAGCAGAAGGCAGTCACTTAACCAACTGAGCCACCCATGTGCCCCAGAGGGGCACCTTATATTCACCATAGGGATGAGAAAGCTGAGTCCAGAAAATTGACCTCCTTGCCAACAGCTGACAATGACAGAGCCTCATTAGATTCTCGAGTTCCAATGCGCTGACCCATAAGAAGGGAGTGACTAATTTGGGCATCTCCATTCATACCTTATATTTTTCTTTTAAATGTAAAACTGCTGAACTTGACCTGATTTTTTAGTGGAATAATTCACAGTCACTCAACAACTCCTGCATTGTAATAGATGTTCTACTCTTTTGTTTGTTTGTTTGTTTTAACTATCCCAGGGCGAAAGAGGGAGTAGAACAGAGATTTTTTTTTTTTAATAAATAAATAAAAGACTGTCAGGGGCAGGAGGGGGACCTGAATCTGCAACTTTTTGTTCCTCTGTGAATTAACCTTTCCAACTTAGCCAAAAAAAAGTAGCATCAGGAAACATCATGCTATTAAATGTTACCTTGTGTGTGTGTTGCTGTCCCCTGATTCACTTCTGACCATGTGATGAAGTAAGTTATCATGGAGCTTGAAGCGTGTACAGGTCAAGAGGTTTCTGGTGACCCAGGACACTTGCACCAAATGCTTTGGTTGGAACCACCATTTCTGGCATTTCTGTCAGGAAAGTGGTGTATGTGATTGTGTGTGTGTGTGTGTGTGTGTGTGTGTGTGTGTGTGTGTGTGAGAGAGAGAGAGAGAGAGAGAGAGAGAGAGATTGTGTGTGTGATTGTGTGTTCGCATGCACGAAACTCAGAGGAGGAAGAGCAATTTAAAAGAGAGACTCAGGCATGAAGGGTAATTATTTCTCAAAACCCACTGTCCAGACCTCTGTAGGCAATATTCTGAATTCAAAATGATTTTCAGCCAAGTCATGTTTGCAGCTGGGAACTGTGAAAAGTCTTGAAAGCTTCATAAAGGACATATAACTTGACCATGACAGGAAGTGACTTACAACCCCAGAGGGTCAGATGTATTGACATAAGTTAGCAAAGTAGGAAAGAATTAGAGTTTTCAAAAAAGTCAGATCTTGGTTTCTCTTTTGTCTCCATATGATGCATGTGTCCTAGAATAAAGCTCTCTCACTGCAGTGCAAACATGATGTTTGTGTAACAGGCCCTGTCTGAAGCTCTTGCTTTGGTGAGTCTGATACTGAAGAAAGTCAGAATTTCCTCTATGATTTGTCCATGCCGCATCAGTATTGTGGTTTCCAAAGACTGTATGAACCTGATTTCCCAAGTGCCAGGTGGGCCATGCAATTGCTGGCAGTAGCAAAAAGTGCTGAAGGAATTAGCTACTGGGTTCCTGGAGGCTAAAGCCATGGTGCCCCATTCATATTAGTATGTTTCCTTGTGCCTGGATTGTCAGAAGCCTGTATTCTCTAGCATTTAATCCCTTGATTCTCCTTTAAGAACATTTCTTGTTTCTCCACTTGAATTAGCAGCATGATGTCCAGCAGTAGGTGATTATCCAAAAAGCTGAGTGTGACCTGCCTGTGGCTGGTGGTGCGTGACCTGACTCAGAGAAGCCATGATCAACTGGAAAATTTGATATAATTTTGCCAAGTTGGTGGGCCGTTCATCTTAGCAGTTGAGGTGTCTACACTCCTTAGGAAGCTATATTTTTATGTAACATTTTGCCCAACAGAGTGCTTCAGGGTCAATCTCTGAAGGGTCTTAGGTTTAGCCAAAGCCTGCTTCATTATTTCCTGGAAAGTGACCTCATAATACGTGAGACCATAGAACTTCACCACTTGAATCAGTTCCCTTAACACGAATTTCTACGAGCGTTCCTCTCATGTTCCCTAGAACAAACTGCCCTAATTTTGTTTCATTTTCAACACATGTCTTTCCCCTTCCTGCACCCCGAACCCCGTGTTAGAGTGACAACTTCAGAGATCCTGAAGGAATTTATGTCGCATGATGGCTTTGATGCCACCCTCTGATCCCATGAGATGTTTGGGAGGGGAGAAAAATGGAATAAATATCTTTTTATCTACAAAGCATAGCACTGGCTTTGAATTTACCGTGAAGATACGACTGGGAGGCAGGATGAAAGAAGACAACATAAGGAAGAGAGGTGGTAAATATGAAACTGGGAGAAAGGGGCTGTTACTTCTGAAGCTGCTTATATAGGAGAGAAAGCTGTTTGTATTTGGGTGCAACTGGCTACACACCATGGGCCAAATTCTGGCCCCAAGTACGTGTGGTCAGCCCATAAGCCCTGGAAAGAATCTGACTTTGCCTTTCTCCAAATATTAGTCATTGCTGGGTGGATTTTTATAGGATGATTTTTGAAAAGATAAATAAAATGTGGACACAAAGACCTGGAAGAAAAGCCAAGTCTTGCGGGGAACAGGGCTCCTAATGATCTTCCACTCTCGCCACCATCGAGAGGTGCCGCAACAATCATGAGTGACGGCCAGCGATGAACCTGTCCATCTCACAGGTGGACCAGGATTTGGGAGCTGGGGCAGCCAGTCCAGGTCCCAGGGCCTCCTGCCTCCTCACCTCTGGTTCTGCCCAGTAGACTGCTGCCTCCAGACCAGAAGCAAGAGCAGGCCAACTTGAGCCCCTCTGTGCTCTGGGTGGATGGATGAGGCAGGACCACACGGAGTCCATTCTTCTCCAGCAAAAAGCAGTGATGCGTTCCAGGCAAAAACCCATTCTGGGATGTTTTGGCCCAAAGGAAACATTTACAACCAAATTATACACCTCGGAAAATAAATGAGCTTTCATTTTGGAAGGAAACCCTACCAGGCTCTTTATTATTTGCACCACAATCATAAAGTTGGTTTTAATCTCTATAGTGGAATGCCGCTGGTTGGCCAACTGGCAGGCTCTGACGGTTTGAGTGGGGACCACTTCAGCCTTAAGAACGCACAATGGGAAGCCCGGGAAGTCCTTCTTCTGCAACATTTTTCTCAGGATCTATCGTTTGGGTTTTGAGTGTTTTGTGGTTTTTTTTGTTTTGTTTTTGTTTTGTTGCTTCTGGCACATTCATTGCAACTTCAAAGCAGGCTCCTTTTTTCTTTCTCTTTTCTTTTATTCTCATTTTTGAACATTCCTGGGGCCTTCCAGAAAAAGACTTAATGTAATGTTTCCTTTCTAAATTGATGAAAATCCAGGAGCAGTTCCAAGAAAGTGTATAATGGATTTCCATTGATCGCTTGAAGGGGAACTGGATATAGGAAAGCTCAGAGAGAAAAGAGGGAAAGGGCTTATCAAGCAAGTTCTCCTTTTCTACGTTAACAAAGACATCATGTGGTTTAAACCTGCTAGGAGTCTGCTCCCAGGATTTATGCCATGAAATGACCTTGTAGATACGGCAGCCAGGAGACTTAGAGTTTCTGGGATGGCCTGGGGTCTCATATATTTTATACCATTATCAGATTAGGTGCTGGCTAATGTGTTCTGATTTAGGGTATGGAGTAGGAGGTGTTCCTACCAGTGTTTAAAAATGTGGCTAGTACTCGTAGTCAGGAAGCTCCCCTGGGGGCGACAGAATTTTGCACTTGTTTGGAAGACATTAGGATGAGGTCCTGTGGACACATGAAGCTTCAGAAAGCAGAGCAAGAGCTGCTAGAATGAGCGATGGGCAAAGTTTTGGTGCTCATAGATTGGGCAAATCATGGCAGCACAACTAAGACTCCTAAGTGATTCCCAAATTTGGTGACATCATGGAAACCCTGAGATCTTTAGAAGGTACTGGTACCTGGGTCCTATCCTAGACCCCCTGATCTAAATGGTTTGGGGTGTGACTTGGGCACCAGGAGGTGTAGCAAAGTTTGGGAACGCCTGCTGGAAACCGGAAACTCCATGAAGGCAAGAATGGTGTCTGTCTTCTTATCATTGTATTCCCAGTGCTCGGGATAGAGTAATTGGCTCTCAATAATTACATGTTGAGGGAGTAAATGAATAAAGGTCCTGAAGTTCATCTGACCACACACCATTTGAAACAAGGCCCAGCTAATCAGACGATTTCAGCTCTTAAATACTTGAGGTGGTTTAGGGTGGAGTGTGGGTTAAGTTCTTGGTCTTCCTTGCCCCCATCTATATTATCCTCTGTCTCTCTTCTTCAAACATCCTGAGAATGACTTTATAAGCTCTTCCTAGGTCACTTTTAATATTCATGGCATGATCGTATCCCAACTCAGGACTGCTGATTGCTTCGTATTTTCTGTAAGTCAGGAATTTATACCTGAGGTACCCTGCACCTCAGGTTTCCCCGTCCCTCCCTGAGATACCTTAATTATTCAGAGTTGGATAACCCAGTTCTTTGCCAACAAATTCACAAGGGCCTCTTTCACCCGCTTTTAATGCACGGTTCTTGTTCTCTCATTCTGACGTTGAAGGCTTCTACTACCCACTGTGCCTTCATCCCACCTCACCCCCTCCCACAGACACTGAATCCTGGCAGTGGATAAGTCAGCTTCCATTGTAAAATTGTTTATGGAGACTGTCAGTTCTTAACCTTAAAACTGAACCATGCTGTTTGTATTTTTCCAAGTGATGGAGAGTGTGAAGGACTAATGAAAATGGAGCGTGAAGAGATCAAACACGCGTCGTGGAATCTTTGTTCAAGACCTGGGATGGGAGCAGTTCCCTTGGGGAGGGGCAGGAATTCCAGGGAATGGGATCTTCTGTTACTTGGGCTCAAGGCCTGAGATCCCGGCCAGGGAGTAAGGGAACCATCAGTGGTGTGCGGGAGGGAGGGGTCATAAGATGCTTTCTTTGTCTTCTGAAAAGCAAGAAACTGATTGCCTTTGGTCAGAGAATGAACAGACCCACTTATAATAAACTCTGTCTTCTGACTTTCTAGGGCCTGCTTTCAAAAGTCAAGATGTTGACAGTCATTCATAAGTTGATAGAACCTGGCATATGGGGGGAAGTTTCCGTGTCCTGTGTGCCCTTTCTTTTGACCGCTGGGGAGGGCAAGCATGTGGACCTCTTAGTGACTGACTACCCAGGACTTGGTTAAAAAGGGACTTTTCTCTACCTAAAAACCTGTCTTAATATCTGCGTACTTGGGGAGTGAAGGTGAGAGTCCGAGCTGAAGCCAACAAATGGCATTTTCACAGAATGAGGTATAAATTTGCTGGAGGAGAGCAAATCTCTGGTTGCTGCATGAGCCCTTTCCAATGGGGGCTTGTGGGGGGTTGTCTGAAGACAGCATTCGCTTGGGTTGGATTTGTCCATGAGGCTACTGTGTTCCAGAAGGTCTCCCTGGAGGAGTAAGGAGCAAGTGTGCAGGGGAGCTGGTGAAGGAATGCTCCTCGGGGATGATTCCCTGTGGAATGGGACACATTGGGTTTTCATGGTGACCGCTGTGGATAGGCTGGGAACAGACAGATTTGCTTCTCCAGCTTCATACCTGAGTCATTCTTTAATTTCCTGGAAAATTGCAGGTTAGCTGTTGGATAGTTTGGGATTTATCCTTGCTGATGGGTTTGCTGTGTAGCCCTTTTAGGGCAGAGGGAAGCTCTCCAGTTTGAAGAGGAGCCACCTCCAAACCATGGTAACAGGCCCTTGGCATTGGGGCACCCGAAGGAAACTCTTGGTCGAATTCTCTCCACTGTCTTCTGCCTTCTTTCTTCCCTCATCTCTCGTATACTGATGGATAATTTCTCTTTGGCCTTCCTGAGGGCCGTGGGCCTTGTTGAATCTGCCAGCCCTCTGAGCTGGAAAAATTGATCTAGTAGCCAATCAGGGCCCAAGCCTGTCCCTCCCCATGGACCCACGTAGCTTATTCAGAGATAGATACACGTGAAGGGAATGTCACTTAGAAACCCCTTGCTGCGTCATTTGGGACACATGCTACCCAAGTGAGCAGGACAAGGCTAGAACATATGATGCTGGAGATACGTGGGAAGCAAGTCAAATCTTACAGTACACCCTCTACCTTCGAGATTCTCTCTTTCACCCTGTGTATGGGCTTCTAATGTCACCGGACTCAGCAGCAGCTTCCTTCACCCAGGGACCCAGGAGGGTGAGGAGCTCTGCCCTGGGTATCGTCACTGGGAGTCTGGGGGACAAATCCCTGAGGAGTGGGTGACAGCTCAGAGGGTCTCCTCAAACTGGACGGGATCCCTTGGGGCTCATTTGCTATTCACCTGATTACATTTCCCAGGAAAAATACACCAGCCGTTTGAGAGCCCTTCATTTCCTGAAAGTCTTTCCCTTTGCTCAAGTGACCGTCAGGACAATAGCTCTGTAACTACTACTCAGTCACCTGTTCCTCACATTCTCCTGGTTAGAGCCAAGGATCTCAGATGTTAGCCTGCATCTAAATTACTGGAAGGGCAGACTAGAACAGGAGCTGCTGGGCCCCACCCCAGAGATGATTCTGCAGGGTGGGCCCTGAGAATAAGCATTTTTCAGGTTAACAAGGAATGCTGACCCTGGGGACCACATTTTGAGACCAATTAGGTTAAAGTGATAACTCACCTTATTGCCAACTTTCCATGAGCTTGGTGAACCGCGTGTTTACGCTTACGTATCCATACTTATAAATATGTGTATCTGCAAATCAGTGTGTATGTAGACATACTCACGTATCATCTTTGGATTCTTATTTGACATTGAAGAGAATCAAATAGATTCTGAAAATGTTCAGAATCAGAACTGAATGTAAGAGAACAAAATACCCTCATCTTCTTCAGAGTCTTCTTTCTGTTCCTGCTTCCCAAGCCCCTCCTGCCCCGTGCTGCTTGGTGCACTCGCTGGGTACTGAACCATGCCCCGCTGGCTGTCCCCTTTGGTCCCTCCAGTACCGTCTCTACATTCTCTGTCTGCGCAGAGGGTAAAGCTGGGCCTGGGCACTGCTCACGACGTCCCTGGGAGGCAGGTGCCTCTGCCGTGTTGTGTTGGGCAGAACTCAGGGTCGCCTCACACGTGGAGACCAAGCCAGGAACAGAGGCAGGGAAAACTTTCCCCACCTCTGCCAGAGCCTCTGTCCATCCCCCCAACATCCCAGCACCCTAACATATTTGCAGGGAGGTAGGATGGTTCAGCTATGCCCACGTCTATGGGGCTTTAAATCCTGTTCATTCATCCATCCATCTATCCTTCCATCCATTCATTCAGAGGGTATTTCCAGATTTCTTGGTGAGATGGCAACTTTAAAGGGAAAGTCTTTTTGTGATTCCATCATGGAAAGCTGTGGTGGACGAGAAACCGCATGGAAGCAGCCAATTGAATAGGAAGAGCCCCAAGCTGGGAGTCAGGAATTCCACGCTCTGGGCCCAGGCTAGAAGCCCTCTCATATGCCACCTCCTCCCTGGGATCCCCGGGATCACATTCCATCAACACGGGAAGCCAAACCCCCAGACCCGTCTTGTGCCCCACTCTTGCCAGGCAGGCCTGGTGCGATGATTCTCAGGACAGACTATGTGTTAAGAGGATCTTGGGGAAATAAAATGCCTTTAAAGTTCAAAAGACTAAAGCACAGACCTCTCCCTTGTTCCTGAAGGGTAGGCATCTTTGGAGAGGCTGCTGACCGGTGGTCTAGGTCCTCTCTCTGTGTCCTGATCCTTCTCCTTACACCGGGGCAGTTAACATCCTTCCTGGTAGCTTCAGCCAACAGCAGGCTGCCTTCTCCTGTGTCCACTGTCCAGCATTAGCACCTTCAGCTGGATTCACAGGTGCAGTAAGCCCCAGCCGGACCCTTTATGAGCCAAGTGACTTTGGAGACATTCTCCACTCAGTTTTCTCATCCGTACAGTGGAGGTGGTGTGCTTGTCCCCACCTGGTGGGGAGCTTTGGGAGGCCCTGAGTTGATCCACGATGACTGTTTGGACAAGGCTAGCACAGAGAAGACATTTCTGAAAAGGTGGCAGAGGTGGAGGAGTGCTTACCGCTAGGGAAGACAGGAGCTGAGCCTGAGCAGGGAGCCATCCGAGAGAAAAAGATGGATTCCTGTGAGTACTAGAAAGGCTAATGAGGAAAAGGAATCATGAAGGGGAGAAAAGACGTGTGTTTGCAACAGAGATGCTCCCCATTTGACAGGTGAGAAAACTGAGCCACAGGGAAGTAACGTTGGCAAGGTGGAGCCCCTCTTTTTGCAAAAGCTGGATTTCCCTGTTTCCCTTTATTGTTCATAAAATAGTAATAATACAGAAGCGCGGCATCTTTAAGAAATATCCGTGATCTTGCCAATGGCCATTTCTCCCATGATTCCTTCTGTTTTCTTTTCTTTTGGGTTTTTGGTAGTTATGTAAGTTCTGCATCTAAGTCACACACACCAATGGGAGCACAGATCACAGTGCACAGCTCAATTGATTTTCATAAAGTGAATATACTGCGTGATCAGCTCCCAGACCAAGAAATAGAGCATAGCAGGTGCCCCTGAAGGGCAAGGGCTCCCTTCTGGTCACTAACACCCCCAGGGTCACCGCTGTCCTAACTTGTCACAGCACGGGTCCATTTTGCCTGCTTTTTAAGCTTCATATAAATAGAATCATATGTTTTATGTTCTTTGGTATCTGGCTTCCTTTGTTTGCTGTCATGTTCATCGATGTTCTTGGGTGTGGCTGTACTTTGTTCATTCTTTATGCTCCATCATACTTCATTCTGTGACTGTTTTATGCCTGCATTTTACTTATATGTTCTACTGTGGATGGCCAGCCACTGGGCCCTTGTCACTTTCAGAGTTCACCCCAAACGTTTAGCAGGCATGAGGAAGAATGTGATGGCACCAGATGCTAATATCCAAAGCAACACATGTTTAAAGCCGGGCTCTTTGTGACCTATTTTATCTGTTCTTTGCCTCATCTGACCCCCTGAAGAGCTGCCACAATGTTTGCATGAAATACCATGCACCATTCCATTCTCTTTTTTTTTTTTTAAGAGAGGGGGGAGGGGGAGGGGCAGGAGGAGAGGGAGAGAATCTTAAGGAGACTCTCCACTGAGTGCAGAACCTGATGTGGGGGGCCGGTCCCACAACCCTGAGATTGTGACCTGAGCCAAAACCAAGAGTCAGGGCGCCTGGGTGGCTCAGTGGGTTAAAGCCTCTGCCTTCGGCTCAGGTCATGATCCCAGGGTCCTGGGATCGAGGCCCGCATCGGGCTCTCTGCTTGGCGGGGAGCCTGCTTCCTCCTCTCTCTCTGCCTACTTGTAATCTCTCTCTATCAAGTAAATAAATAAAAAAATCTTTAAAAAAACAAAAAACAAAAAAACCAAGAGTCAGATGCTTCACCGACTGAGCCAACCAGGCGCCCCGTGTGCCACTCCATTCTTACTTCACCTCCTCTCTCTCTCTCTCTCTCTCTATATATATATATATATGTATAATTTTTATTTATGAATATATATATTTAAATATATACTTTGTTTAGTAGGGGGTTCCTGGACTTATTTTTCTAGGAAAACTCATACTAGCCCATTTGTTCTCAACTTGCGCAGTGTGTGTGTGTATATGTGTATTATTTATTTATAAATATAAATTTTATATATAATATATAATGTGTTTAAAAATACAAGTTATATATATAGTATATATTTGTAATTATATATTACACATCTGTTAGTCACAGATTACATTAATCTGTTAATATATAAAATCAGACTGCCCAGTCAAGAAGCATTGGGCTAGTATGAGTTTTCCTAAGAAAAGGAGTCCATGACTCCCCCACCAAACAAAGTCGAGAGGCAGAGTCGAGGATGAAATCAACGGTGTGCTTCAGGTCAGTGTTCTCCAGCCAGCCCCCTTGGAACCGCTACCTCTTGTTACCCCTGGACAGGAGCCGCAGTGGGGGAAGGATGGGGACTTCAAGCTGCTACAGACCCTCTTAGCCTCCAGAGCACCTCCAGGGGAGGTGGGGATAGATTGGGACAGCAGAGCACAGTGGCAGGGACAGGGCTGTGTCCCTACTTATCAGCTAGGGACCTCTCTGACTCCCCTTCCTCATCTCTGGAATAGCGGTGCTCATGGCTACTTCAAACGGATGTTGTGAAGATTCGATTTAATGTCCAGTGCCTAGCACGAGTGATTACGTGGTTTCCCCAGACATGTCCTGTGTGCCCTGTATCTTCTCATTCTGTCTCTAGACCCAGCGTTTGCCCTTCCCATCCTAACTTTGGCCTCGGGCACTTGATCTGTGTGTCTTACATCAGCAGGCTCCCTTGCCCTGAGGCAGCAGATGAGGGCAAGAGGAGAGGGAGGTGGACATATTTAGCAAGCCTGGTCTGCCCCCACACACCCACACACACGCTCCTTCTCCCACTTCGGATAATGGTAAACTCTCTCTTTCCTCGCCTCTTCAGGCCTGGGGCTTTAAGATCGCCCTGGTTTTACTGGCCCTGAGTACGGGCCCTGCAGTAGCATTGGTGGTTTCCAGCATCTTTGATCAGACATCTGCAAATTGTTCCTTTATTAAGCTCTCCCTGGCCACTCAGTACCTCAGTGCCATCCATTTCCTGTCCAGGTTCAGATCGACACATCCTAATACCATCGTGTTTATACTGGGGAGAGTAGTAAACCTGGAAGCATGTTCTCTGTCACAAACCGCCCCCCTTCATGACCGCCCCCAGAAAGCAAGCTTCTGAGAACTTGCTGTCGTCTTTTCCTGAACCTCACCTCACTGACTGAATTCTACTGGGAGAACTATCTTTATCGAGAACGACATTGGGGGTTGCCTTGTTTCTCTAGGGTCAGAGTAGGAAATTGTATGAGGTCAGGGAGGTAATAAAATGGTTGAAAGTAGTGTGGTGTGGATGCCCACTGGCACGTGGCTTTCCACACACATCCCCCCGCCCCCCAAGGCCCTTCCTCAGTCCTGGTCACAAACCAAGCTTCTCCACACTCGTTTCAGCTTCCTGCTGCATGGGACCCATATGCAGATAGGGGTCTTTTAGAGAAAATGAAAGAACATAACATGATGTTGTAAAAGGGTCAATACGTGGTGAGTTGAAGTCATTAGTAAGAGTCTGGATCTTTTTACTTCCTTACATTGAAAGCTTCCACTCCTGAGGAATTTCCCATTTCCACCTTGCATTTTTGTGTGTGTGCATAAGCATTTCTTAACTTCCCCAATAGAGTCTAAACCCCTTGAAGAAAAAAGACTGTCCAAATAATGGTTTTTGTAATGTTAAAAACATGAGTCTGATACAAATATGAAAAGAATACATGTCAAAAATTAATTTAACTAGGGGCGCCTGGGTGGCTCAGTGGGTTAAGCCTCTGCCTTCAGCTCAGGTCATGATCTCAGGGTCCTGGGATCGAGGCCCGCATCGGGCTCCCTGCTCGACAGGGAGCCTGCTTCCCCCTCTGCCTCTGCCTACCTCTCTGCCTACTTGTGATCTCTCTCTCTCTGTCAAATAAATAAAATCTTTTTTAAAAATTAATAAATTAATTTAACTAATTAATGTGGTAACTAAGATGCTAACGCCAGGTGAGAGGACTTGAGGAACACATATTTAAAACATTTCTTAAGAAAATCATAAGGATATAAACTTGTAAGTTAGAAATAAAACTGGTTAATGTCCTATAGCGCAATAAATCAGTAAGCTTTCAGTTATTGTTTTTTTTTTTTTTGCTAGTTTTATTGATACACAATTGCCATATAACATTGCATAAGTTTAGGGCTCCTGGGTGGCTCAGTGGGTTAAAGCCTCTGCCTTCGGCTCAGATCATGATCTCAGGGTCCTGGGATCGAGGCCCGCATCAGGCTCCCTGCTCGGCAGGGAGCCTGCTTCCTCCTCTCTCTCTATCTGCCTCTCTGCCTACTTCTGATCTCTCTCTCTGTCAAATAAATAAATAAAATCTTTAAAAAAAATAAGTTTAAAGTGCACAACACAATGATTTGATATATGTATATAATGTGAAATGATCACCACAATAAGTTTGGTTAATAACCATCACCTCACATAGTTACAATTTTTTTTCTCATGATGAGTATTTTTAATGAGTTCTTTCTACCAGGCCAAAAAAACAAAACAAAACAAAACAAAAAAAAAACAGAAACAAAAAAACTACTTGTATTTCTACAGGATGCAAATGTACGAGTTAGCTTGTAACATTTAGTCTGGGCCCTCATCAGTAGTAAATAATAGGCAAAACAAAGCTACCTGGTTCTAGAGAATTAGATCATCTTGAATAGGCCTGTCACACTGTGCCCTGGTAGGAACTGAGAGACCTTCGGCCATCCTCTTGCTTTATTCCCAAGCTTTGGCTAATTTGTCCTTCACAAGCAATGGGCCACTGAATTGCCTCATCGCCCACAGAGCACCCGGCACAAAGTAGGTGACCAGGAAGTGTTCGTTGAGCGCATCCACGAAAGGAAAAAACACCCCTACCATTTATAAAGAAAGGGTAGCCAGTCTAAGCCGAGGGATCACAATCGCCTGGTCTGCCAGCTCTCCACCTAGGGATCAAACAGTTTCCCCGGCAGAACAGACCAGCAGCCCAAATAAGAACAATCTGTATGGGCAGGTGGGGAAGGGGGCCAGTGCTGGTGGCGTGCCGCTTTCTCTGCACCTCGGGCTGCAGTTGGTCTATGATAGCTCTGTAATTGTTTTATAGTGTCAGTAGGGGTTCCCTAATAAATGGGCATTTGCTAGTTTCTGGCAGCCCACAGAGCTGTACAGGTGCATCATGAAAGTGAGAGGGGAGAACTGTTAAATCTCAGGTCCGCATCTTTGAAACACTGGCAAGAGGGCTGTTAACAGAGCAGCACACGTAATTGACGGAAGCAGTAGGCAGGGGGTTGTTTTCCGACAGATGTCACCCGGCTTGGCCTTAGCAGGTGGAGAAGGTGAAGGTGTTCTAGCAATTGAAGACAGTAGTTACATTTTAGATATTTAGATCCATCAGGTTTTTGTTTTGTCTGCCCACCTTCAATTTGGTGTTTTCAAGCACTTGGTATAACTTTTTTTTTCACATTGTTGGAAAATATTTTTCTCCAGGACTAGTGTCTATTGAAGATTCTGTTCCTATGATGTCAGAAGTGGATAGATTTTGGGTTTTTTTTTTGCAGTTCCCACCCCACCTCACCGTGCCCATTTTGTTGGAGAAATAACCGAGGCCCTAAATTATTGAGCTTTTGCTGTATAACAACAAGCCATTCATTAGCTTAAAACTATAAACATGGATGCTTTTTCATCAGTCTGTAGGTCATGAGTCTGGGTTGACTCACCTAGGGCTGGGTGGTCTAAGATGGTCTCTGTTTGAGTGGCTGGTCATTGGCTGGCTGATTGGGGTGGATTGTCTCCGTTCCACGTGTGTCTCATTATCAAACAGATTAGCTCAGGCCTCTTCACATGGTGGTTTTGGGATTGCAAGGAGCAACAAAAATAGATAAGCCCCAATACACAAGCACTTTTCATTGGCCGAAGTAAATCATGTGGCCAAGCACAACAGCAAAGGAAGCAGCTACCCAAGGCATGGATATTAAGAGAATATTTGTAGACATTTTTGCAAACCACAGGCACAAAGGTACAGTAACCTGCCTAAGCTTACAAAACTAGATAGAGGCAATGCTAGGACATAGTACCAGGCCTCGTACCTCCAGGCTCAGGCTCCTTCCACAATACCATGAACCCTTTTCCAGGACTTCGAGGTAAAGGTCCAATTCCCTTTAAAACCTATTTTGGAGGTACTCAGAGCAGAGATCTATGGTAGGGTTCAGTGAAGGGTCTTGAAAGAAACCCTCTTGCTTAAAATAATAATCTGGGCAAGGGTCCCCAGGGTCACTCCCACCCCAGGCCAGCCCTGAACTCTGCCATCTAATGCTGTCTGATTCTGCCTCTCAACAGCAGAACACCAGCCTTGATCTGGCCTTTGGAAGCCCCCCATTCCATGCGTCTCCTTTTCCTGGTTGACGCCCTCCTGCTCTGGTCAAGGGACGACTTAGATAGTTGGGCCATTTAGGCATGTTAATAATTCGGTGCCTCTTCAAATCAGGTCCTGGGGGCGCCTGGGTGGCTCAGTCGGTTAGGTGACTGCCTTCAGCTCAGGTCATGATCCCACAGTCCTGGGATGAGGCCCGCATCAGGCTCTGTGCTCAGCGGGAAGCCTGCTTCTCCCTCTCCCTCTGCCTGCTGTTCTGCCTCCTTGTGCTCTCTGTCAAATAAATAAATAAATAATCTTAAAAAAAAAAAAAAACATTGGGTCCTGGACAGTTCCCACTCTGTTTCTTTGCTACAAATGGAGACATCACGACTTGAAAAAACCTCAGTAATCCAGACTTATGAAATATTTGCTCAAAATTTGACGCAGAGGGGAGGCTAAGCCCCACAAAGCCGAAGGGCCCCCTGGTGGCCACCCTTGGCCTGTTCTCTGCAGCCCTGAGAAGGTTAACTCTACCCTCAAATTCCCACAGCCCTCTCAGCAGACAAAACCTCTTGGGGAGGGTTTGTCTCATACCAGAAGGGACTCATCAAAGTGTGCCTTCTAGGCAGGTCCACCATTCCCTCTGAGAAAGGTTCTGGAAAATACGGTTTCTCCACCCCCTTACATTCGCAGAGATGTTATAGATGATGGTGAAGGTTTCTTTTCGCCAAATTGGCTTCCGACCCTTGAGCTCTACTTCTTACATGTTTTCTTAGCCTGGAAAGAATAATTTGTGTTTCGCTTCTATTCATACGTTACCCTCACAGGACATAAAGGGAATGGGTCCTGGATAGTTCCCACTCTGTTTTCTTGGCCAGCAGTGGAGAAAACACAACTTGAAAAAAATCACAAATAACACACACATTTCCAAGATCAAAGCTGTTTATACAAGTATCGGAGACAAGCCAGTAGGGTGTTGACATCCATTTTGCCAGCCAGCCCCAAGAGCCTTCCATTAAGGAGGAAGCACAGGGGTGGGTGGCCTACCGCGGTGGCCCCGTCCCCCGTGGAACCAGCTCCCTGCTCAAATGCAACTAGTTGACTATTCTTCATGTCTTCTAAAGCCTCGCCTGGGATCCTCAGCAGGGTCATTCCCATGCCCTAAAATAAACATTCTTGCGATACATTCTGCCTCTGTAACGTAAGATTCCTCAGCCATTCGTCAGGCTTTCAACAGAAGGCTCCCTTCCCAACTGAGATGCCACCACCCTTACATTCTTAAAACATGATGTACCTGTGTCCCTCGCTCCCGGGTCGTCTTCAGGCTGCCATGGCCAAGAGTGAAGCACATTTCTGGCCATTTCCCCTCTGCCAGGAAGTTGCCTTTTCATGTCTGCTGCTAGACAAAGCCACTGACACTGTCTGTGCTCCTGCTGCCGGAAAGGGAGCGATGACCATCTCACCTGAATAGAGAGGGAGCAGAAGATGGCTAGCCTTATCATCTGCGTCTTCACCCATGGGTCCTGCTGACTTCTTTCTGACACTTCGCCGAACCAGCCTCCATCATCCCCTACTGCCGCCCCTATAATGGTCTCGAGGCTGTCTGCCCGAGCCCTAGGGGCACATGCACCCCCATGAGAAAGCCGACTTCGCTGCCTGAAATGCGTTCTGTTTATTCTGGTTTTCTCTTCCTAGAAGCGCTTGCTCCCCAATCATGTGTAAAGATAATCAGGGTGCCCTTTCTTTTTTCTTTTATCTCCCCAAACGGGGAACTTTTGCTCTTCCCTTTGAAATACCACCAGTGGCATTCTTGAACTTATTTTTAGACGCGTGGAAGTGTTCCAGACAAAAATCGATGCCTAGCACAGATAAAGCTCTGAGTGTGTTTATCGTGGGTAGAAGAAAAACGGAGTGTTTTCATGTGAAAGGAGCATGGCCATGTGCCTGGATGCAGTATGGCTTCCTTTAATCTGGAAAAAGGAAACAAGCATTGTCGATAATAATATGCAGATGTCCAGCCCCAAATGAGGACATATTGCTAATTAGCTATATTGTTAGTATGTTTTCAGGAGAGAGGCTGCAGCGACATTAATTATAATCTCTGTTGTTTGTTGTTCAAAGTCTATGAGACCAAAAGCATTGCTAATAATATCTTCTTTAATATCTTCAATAGACGATGCCTAGATTGTTTTTTTCTTCAGAATCCCACATAAAAGCCACAGTAGGGGTAATGAGGCCTGTAGCCTGAGCCTAATTAAAATGAAATCTAACTAGGCCCGTAGCCATCATTATCATCAACTAGTACTTATTGGGTGCCCCCTGAGCTTGTGGAATTGGAGGGTGTGGGCTTTGAGATCGCAGATATGCGTGTGCTTTGCCCTCCAGAAATTTGCCATCCCGTCTGCCTCCAAGAAGTCTGCCTGGTTGTGTTAATCTGGGAATGGTTACCACAGCCTTTTAAAGGGGAAAAAAAAAGCACTAAAACTCTCCTAGCCAGCCACCAATTTGTGCCTCTTCTGGAGGTTCTGGAAATGGTCAGATAAGCCACTTTTTTCCCCCCACATACTAGGCTCTGGTAGCTGTTTGCAGAATAGGGCAGGTGCCTATTTGCAGACTGGGACTACGATGCTTAGCAGGCTTTTCCCAAAGGTGGACCCATCCCCCACTTCCACCCCTTGATTGCCTCCCCTTGAGCTGATCACCCTCATTTGCCCTGTGTCCCTCTCCCTCTGCCTGTGCCAAATCTGAATGTTGTGACCACTTTGACCTTGTTGTGGCTATGGTGATCCTTGCCGGTCACAAGGATGGCCAGAATGAGCAGCTCCCACCATGCCATGGCCGGAGGCAGTGGTTGGGCCAGTGATGTCCTGGGAAGAAAGGACACAAATGATAAAACATCTAGGCTTATCATCTTAGAAACTGTCCCCAGTCTACAGATGAGAGACATTTTCTTCTCTGTTCCTGTTGGTAGAACGTTCCTAGGGGCATTCAGGACCTGCTGCTGAGAGTTGGGAGGAGGGAGGAGATCCCAGGACCACATAGCTTCAGAAGCCTCCAAATGACCCAGAAAATGCCACCAGAGATGTGGTGGCCTGGTGGAAAATCACAACACTATGACAGAAAACTTTCAGACCAAAGGCTAATGGGTTGAGATCTCTGTGCTGGTCCTGACATTTATATTCTTTAACTCCCTGACGCCTTATTGAGACTGCAGAGTGGTCCCACTCCGTTCCAGCTCGGACGTCCTTTGGGTCTCTCTGCCAGGCCCTGCCATGCCCTGGGGGGTCTGTACCCATTGCTTTGCCAGGATTACAGTGTCCGCTGGCCCATCTTCCCCTCTGCTCTGTGCTCCGCACCTGCTTCACCTGCTTCACTTTTGCTTGCCTCTACAGTCTCAGCTCATTCATTATTTCTTCAGGCAAATCTTTTCTCTATTTTTAACACCAGCGTTTTAAGGTAGGAGTTTTATAATTCCTACCTCAAATGGTGACAATAGTTTTTCATGCTTTCTCTCTTTTGTGAGTATCATCCTAAGTTCATGTGGTGAAGTTCATGGATTTGCATGGATTCCATGTGCATTGTGAACTACAAACTTTGTTTTGACAGCCAAATTGTTTAATCTTTGTGCAGTGAGGACCCTTCAAGCTGCCTCCTGTGTTCTTTTGAGAGGACACCATTAGCCACTAAAAGCTTCCCCATTTTCTGGTGCATCAAACTATCCCAAACTCACATATACTTACCTGCCCAAGCTCTGCAATCAGCCGGCCATTTGTCCAAACAGCTCTGGTTTCTTTAGTGAGGGCAAACTCCTTGAAATTTAATGATAGTGTTTTAAGACAAATGAAAGGGATGTTACATTACACACTGAGTAATACATTTGAGAAATGTAATATATAGATGCTGAAACAGTGAGAAGATTCTGTAAAGGTCTGGGAAGGGCAGAGATGGCAGAGCTGCATATGTAGCCTGGCTGCTGCTGTGGAATCCACCATGATGACTCACTAGATGTCCTGCCCTGTCGGTACCTCTGTCCTCCACGGCTTGTGTTCATTGCCCAGAACAGAGCGCCCAGCTTTGAGTCACTTAATTGAACAGGGCTTTTCCCTTTTCATTGGTAGTTACAGCTCTAACATTAGAGTCACAACAGGGAACGTTGCCACTTGTGCTGCAGCATTGTCAACGTTAACAGTAATGCTCAGAGTTACGGTAAAAGAAGTTCTGAGGTCACCCGTCCAGGATTCCTATGATGGCTCTACCATGCCATCCTGCACCCAGGCTCCTCTATCGTTCCGTTCAGCCAGCTTTAGAAACTAGCCTTCAACCTCATGCCTGACAGCAGCCTCATTTCACTTGAAGCACTTGTACTGCATTCCAGGTAGGAGAAAGTAGAAGGGAGAAAAGCAAAAGATAAACTGACCCCTCCCACTCAGCTATCTCATCCAGCACCATCTGCATACATCTCATTGGGTGGAACTGCGTCACATGGTTGCTCCTAGCTGCAGTGGATGCTGGGAAATGTAGTTTTAGCCAGGTACAGTGCCACCTGAAACGAATACTGAGTAAAAATAATTAAATAAATAGAATAGGGGAGTAGAATTGGGTAGGCAATTGCAGTATCTGCCACAATACTGCCATCTAAGGCAAAATACATGGCTCCCATTTTATTATTTTTTTCATTGTTGCTAACATTTTATTACTACTCCCCCCATTTTAGATAAAAATAACTGTAGTAAAATAACAGAGGGACCAGATAGACTTTGTGCACAAAGATGGGGAGTGTCAAGCAGTTCTCTGTAATTCAGCCACTGTAGATCTCCTGCCCTCAGCTGCTCAGCAGAGCGTGTGTATAAACCATATAACAGCATTAGTGCTTCGGTCCCTCTTTTTACTGGTAATCCCAACTCCAGAGACAACAGTGCGACCGGAACAGCAGCACTGATTGAAGATCAGCTGAAAGACACATGGGTAAAGAAATGTTTTCTCAAACTAAGCCAACCTCCTCATGTCATGTGAATTGAGGCAAAATGAATCCTGCAGCACCTCAGAAAGTATGGTGAGGTTTCCTGTCTTCAGCTCCCGGACTTTCCCAAGATAATGCCTTCAAAAAAGGGCATTTGGTTTTCTGAATAAAGTGCAAACTATTTAAAATCTTCATTTTGCAGTCCACCCTTCCTGAGAATCTTCACTCTGCTAGCATAACTTAAGTAGGACACTCAGCGGGTGAACTCGTTGATACTAATGGAGTGATGGCCATCAACCAAGACCTGGGGGGGTGGGGGGACTCTCTGCAAAGAAGACAAGCAGTGTGTTCCCAAGAAAAGATGAAGAAAAGGCTTTCTGCTGCATTGTTGGCAGATACTGTCTCTGCCTCCCACCCCAAACGAGATTTTCAAAATAATGGCTACTCCCGAATTTTGTTATTGATTAAATAAAGTGGAGTTTCATTTTGTATGAGGCATTGTAAGACATCCTTCACCTATCCTAGGGCATCCAGTTTCTGGAAATTTGGGGCCATGCCACTGCAGGGAGCCAAGGTTTCCAGTTAAATATGTTTTGATAAAGATGCAAGAGGAATTTGGATATTCAGAGATTGTGATTAGTGTTTCTTTATTACTTCCCATTTTCCAAATGCTTTATGAACCCAAAGCTTGTTTGGGACATGGGTGGGGGGGATTGGGAAAAGATGGAGAAATGCCACAATTGTGTGCAGAACTCAAGCCAAAATATACTTTAGCCCTAGTCTATTCCCGGCAGAGGAGCCTGTGGCCTGAGCTGACCAGCCGATCGCCCTAACTCTACACTTCTCTCTCTCTCACTCTCTCTCTTTTTCATGTGTAGAGGCAACCCAACTGAGCTGTCTTGACCATCCTGCTGGGACAGCATGGGACTCTCCGAATTATCTGCTATTTTACATGGAGGATCCTTGAGCCACAGAGCATTTAATGGGTTTTCTTGGTTCATAGCTAAGCCAGGATCACTCTGTGGTGGAGTATCTCCTACCAAGAAATTCCAGAGTCAGACCAAGAAACCAATCAGATTCAGTCCTTGGTTTTTCAGCCATCTAAACAAAATGCCAAATAGCATTTCCTATCTCTTCTCCTAAAATGTGAGTTTTAAGAGTAGAAAGTGTACTACATCACAGGATAAAGGAAGGAGAGCTCCATTTTAACCCAGTTAAGCAGTGTGTCCCAGTTACTACAACAAAGTTAGGGCTGGATTTGCAGGCAGTCCCTGAAGCAATCAGCAAGCAAGCCTTGGTCCCCTTCTGAGAGTTACACTCACAAATCCTCTGCAAGAAATTCTCCATGAGAATCCAACTGTGCACACTAATGCTGTTGGAGAAGTTTTAGGGTTGGGGATCCAGGAAGAAGAACAAGAGAACAATTGCCTTTAGTTCTCTCCTCTTGGACTATCATAGACAGAACTCTCATGTAGAGAGAAGATTTAGGATGTTCCTCTCTCCCCTCCCCACTCCTCTCCATGTGCTGGGCTCAATCTCAGCATAATACATTTGGCCCTCATTGCCTTGAGCAATGCCTGGGAATGCCAGGGCAACTCCCTTTATGAGGATGTGCCAGGAGACAAAAACCGTGGCAGAGAGGTGGCTGGAAAGGTGAACAGAGACACTGCCCTTGGCCACATTTCTTGAGCAAAAACCAGAGGGCAAGCAAAAACACAATGACAAGCATTCAGGTTCTCCCCACTGTGTAACTCTCTAGCTGCATGTTTTAAAGAGGAGAGAGCAGACAGGCTATCTCTGTCCTGCACTTTCCAGGAAGGGTGCCCCGGCCTCTTGCTGGAATCGCTGTCTGGGGAAGGGTTGGTGTGCAGCCTGGTGGTCCCTTGCCCTCTTGGCATCTTCACCAAGGTGGTCTCTGCACGTTTATTCCTCAGCTCCATTCTGTTTAAAGGATATAGGAAAGATCCATGCCCTCAGATTAACTCTCTAAGAAGATATTTATCTCCTACATGTGTTTCATCCTCTGGCCGTTCTTGACCTTTGACCTTGGGTACTCGGAGTCAGGAGTGTTTTGATACCAGATGTAACCCTTTGGCTGGGTCAAAGGCACCACAGTGGGGGCAGGGAGTGCGTGTGGAGACAGTGTGCTAGAATATACACTCCGAAACCCCAAAACATGCCCAAGAATAACAAGAGCATTAACCACTGACCCAAACGCTGGTGAAATTCTATCTCTACATCTCCCTTCACCAGTAAACATGAAAATGCCATCCCTGAAGGGATAGAGGAAACCTCCAATGAGAGATCCAGGGAAAACAAGAGGAGGAGAAGGGCTGGTTTGGGAAAGAAGTCCAGCAACTTCTACACTCTTCAATCACTACAAAAATTTTCCCCAAATGATAACTAAATAGAGACATTTTTTACTAGCTGGGAAAAACAACAGACTTGCACTTTTCTTTTCAGAATAAAGTCATTAAATTTCAAAATGCCTTCTTGTCACTTTTTCTTTGGCTATCCCCATCTTTTCCTCCTCATCACATACTGTCTGCCTTCCTTCACTCCATACCAATCTCACTTGCCTTCTTTCCATCCCACGAAGGGGCCAAGTTCATCACCGGCTCAGGACTGTCTTATTTGCTGTTTCCTCTGCAAGAATGTTCCTCCCCCAGATAGCAGCAGGTGTTCAGGTCTCACCTTCCCAAAGAGGTTTTCCCAGCAGCCTGTCTAATGTTGTCCCTGGCCATTCTCCATCATGTTCTTCTTTCTTCTTAGCAGTCACCACTTTCTGATCTGATTTCATTTGTCATATTTATTATTTTGTTCTCTTAATTAGTTGTACACATTAAGAGAATAGGGCCCATGTCTTGTCCATGGCTCTATCTCCTGTGCCTAGAACGTGGTTGACACTTGTTGACCGGATGGATGGAAGGATGAATGGATGGATGGATGGATGGATGGATGGATGGTTGTAGTCAATGATTTGGTTCAAGTATTTTATCCAGTTTGGTCAGATCTTTTGTTCCAGGGCCTGCACCAAAGAAACAAGCTCTGGACACAGGGGCTGTAACTAATGCTGGAGTGATTAATTAACTGAAGCTATGAGAAGGAAACCATCCTTTGATTCCAGTTCTGAATGAACACCTATTCTCCTTCAAAATAGCACTTTTGTGTTGATGTGCTTCAGTGTTTAATAAATATCCCATAACACCTTGGCACTCAGAAATTTCCCAAGCAGCAGGCTGGGAAAAGTTTCTTGATGGTTTGGTTTTTTTGAAGATGGAGTAACTAAACCAAGGGGAGTGAAGATGAATTGGGAATACCATCCGGGTTTAAATCCAACCACTATCATTGTCTTTGCTCTTGAATTTAATGGACTGTTAAGGGGAGTATTCTCAAATCACGTGCCTCCTATTTATTTGTTCCTTTGCTTGTTTATTTGTTTTAGAATAACCTCCACATGGAAAGTGACTCTACATCAGAAACGAGCTTTCCTTTCTCCAAAGAAGCAGCCGGGGAACATCTGGACCACCAGGCTGCACACCAACCCTTCCCCAGACAGCGATTCCGGCAAGAGCCTGGGCACCCTTCACTGCAAAGAGATGGCCCCAGATCCTTTCTCCTTGATCTACCAAACTTTCCAGATCTTTCCAAAGCTGACATCAATGGGCAGAATCCAAATATCCAGGTAATGCTTGAGAGTTGAAAGGTAGAAGAAAATGAAACAATCTACCTCTTTGTGTCCTGATCTGATTCCAAAGCAACCACTGCCTTACCTCACTTTTCTTCTTAACCCCTTATGAATCTGGTTAATGATCAGATTATCTCTGCAAGAGCAGTGTTGTATTGCATCTGTGTGACAGCCTCAATTGGGAGATGCACCATTATTTGATGCACCACTAAAGAAAGAAAACACTGATAATTCAAGTATGACGCACCAATGATTACAATACGTCCTGCTCTCAGAGATGTTGAAATGCAAAAACAAAACAGAATTATATGCCCTGAAATTGACAAAACATGGTAGCTGTAGAAAAGGCCCAATTTAGCATGGAAGGACACTCGGATCTCAAAGGTACTCGGGAAGGCATGCTCTCAAATACCTCTTAGCTTGCCCTGGACACCAGCAACTCCTTCAGGAGGTGACAACATGTCAGTTGCTCTAAAATGTAAAGGTCTGATTCAGAAAGTTGGGTGAGAGGAAGGGAGGTGAGAACAGAAGTAGCTAGGGGAGACATGAATCTGTACCACTAAGATGGGCTGGGATGAAGATGAAGGAAATAGGTGGTTAGGCAAAAGGGTACCTGGGATTAAAAATAATAGCATTCATCTATGCTGAAATAGACATGCTTTACAAAGCAAAGCAAATGTTGATCTGATTCAACTCTCCCAACACCTCATGAAGGGGATGAAACACACATCATTTTTCCATGATCAGTAAAGCATGGGTACTCAGAAAGTTCCTATTTGGTTTGCCCAAGGTTACATGGCTAGTAGATGGTGGTTGGAACTCAAATTGAGGCTTCTAGGCTCCTGAGAATACTCACCCTACCAACCCATGTTTCAGAGAAATTCCTGATTTTGAATTTTGCTTATACTTCCCTCCGTGTCTTCCCAGAGATGGTGCCCATGATAGCCAAGGAAGGGGACTAGTCAGTGAGGCAATCTCATCTTTGTTGTAGCTCCTGTCCTCATTGAGCTTTGTTCTCCATTGTTTTCATTTGGGAAAGGGCAGCATTTTTCTTTTTCTTCTTTGCTGCTTCAAATTCCAATGAGCTTACATGGCCGAAAGTTCCTGAACCCAACCTCAGAGCAGTTGATTCTTAATTAACTGTCCCTCTCTCAAGACTAACCTTCTAGATCAGATTTCCTTGGTCAGAGGTGCTTATCATGCCAGTGTCATAGTGGCTAACAAATGTCACTGAGAATACATCCCAATGAGAATGTTGACCAGCCCCTACTGCATATAAAATGCTGTGTTAGGGTTTAGGATTATGGGAAAGTAAGAAATGTACAACCTTCTCCATCCAGGAAATGACATAGGTATGAAGCTACCGCCCAAGACAATGTCAAAGGGAACAGGGAGACAGAGGAGGAAAAAATGCTATGTTCCATTGTGAACAGGTCTGAATAGATGGGAAGAAATAGGACAGGATAATGTTGAGGGTCTAGACATGAAAAATGTTTCAGAGGTCACTCTTTGATGACCCATGCACAGAAATCACTGCATGCACCTGTTAACATATCCAGGGAGTCTTGCATTGTTCTAATTGAGTAATTGGAAAAATAAGCCTTTCGCTTCACTGTTTTCTCTCCAGGAAGTGGTTACATGGCTCTCTGCTAAAGAACAAAGGACCCACTTGGGGGAGGTGCAGATTGGCAAAAAAAGGTGTAAACATCTCCTTACTGTTACTCGACAGTGCTCCCCATTGGGACTTTACCTGCAGGAAGTGATTTTTTTTTCCCCTTGTTTATAGATTTTATGATTTCAGGACTAGACCACCTTCACTCCAAGGGAGCTTAGCCCATACCCAAAACAATTTTAGGCTTGCTGTGGCTCACATTTTTCCCCCACAGGTGGGAAATGTCACTGTGGGATTTAATGCTGAGGATTGAGCTAGTAGTAGATTTAACCATTTCTTATATAGGGACACCTTGGTGGCTCAGTCGGTTAAGCATCTGCCTTCAGCTCAGGTCATGATTCCAGAGTCCTGGGATTGAACCCCACATGAAGCTCCCTGCTCTGTGGGGAGCCTGCTTCTCCCTCTCCCTCTGCTTCTGCCTGCTATTCCTAGTGCTTGTGCTCTCTCTCTCTCTCTCTCTCTCTCTCTCAAATAACTAAATAAAATCTGAAAAAAAAAGAATTTTTTTTAAAGATTTTATTTAGTTATTTGACTGAGAGAGAGAACACGAGATGGGGGAGGGAACAGAGGGAGAAGCAGACTCCCCGCTGAGCAAGGAGCCCCATGTGGGACTTGATCCTGGGACTCCAGGATCATGACCTGAGCCGAAGGCAGCCGCTTAACCAACTGAGCCACCCAGGCACCTCCTCCCCCCTCCCCCCCTCCCCCGCAAAAAAAGAATTTCTTATGTAAAGTTACAAGAAAATGCCTGGATGCAGGGGAACTGAAGGTTGCAGGGAGAGTATCCTTTCATTGGAAAGTTACTAAGTACATGGGGCTCTACCTAAGAACCAAATTTGGAGCAGAATTTCTCAGGATACCCTTTCTTTCTCCCAGATAAATCCATGAGCCTAGGAATCCCCAGACCTCACTTGGTTGTTTTTAAAACATGAACCTAAATGTCAGGGAAGAGCAGTGGTTGAGATCCTCAGACCTGGGAAACCCAGATTCCTTTTCCAAAAAGGGCAGGGTAACCATGAATGACTAAGCCTCCTATAGCCCACTCGACGGATCAGCCTATACATGAGGTCCGTAAAATACCCAGGGTTACATTTCATTTTAAATCAACCTCATCTATGTTATTTAGTTGGATGGGAAGTAAAGAATGCTCTGGAACAGTTCCATCTGGCTTCCTGAGGGCAAGGGGCTGTTGGAGTTGGTGGATGTGGAAGGAACTAGAATGAGCCAAAGGGGCAGAGAATAAATGGAGGTGAGTTATGAGACGGCCCCACACAAGAGTCTGGCAAAGTCTCTTGGACTTTTACAAAAGGCAGCTTCCCTCTGCACTGTCACGAAGGTATGACTGCAGAGATGGTACAGGTGGAAATTATTTGCCATGTCCCCTGAGACCTGAAGGCACATGTTTACATAGACTTACAACAGGGGCAAAGTAACAGTCAGTGCTTTGTTTTCACTCTGTCTTACCACCACCCCACCTCACCCCCCAGCACGGGAACCAAAAGTTTGCCTTCAGGTGCTACTTCGGAAAGGGAGGCCTTGGAGCCCAGGGCAGGAAGAGGACAGGGCGGCTCCTGGATGCCCTCGTTTCCTTTCCTGAGTTGGCCTTTGGACAGCAAAGA
Organism: Ailurus styani; assembly: GCA_002007465.1. Classification (NCBI taxonomy): domain Eukaryota; kingdom Metazoa; phylum Chordata; class Mammalia; order Carnivora; family Ailuridae; genus Ailurus; species Ailurus styani. The sequence goes on along the minus strand of LNAC01000640.1, from coordinate 519,892 downwards.
TCCCCATGGCTCCCAAGATCATAGGTTTCCCCATAGCTGCGAATATCAGAATATCATGCAAAGCCCATGAAGACTAAGGTATGACCACCTTTCTGTCCACTAGTGGCCTAGACAGGCCACTCCACTCCTGCTCTGCACAATCCTCATGGCTGTTAGCCTTCTCCGGGCTGTAGAGAGGGGTAATAGAAGCCTAGGTTTTATTGATCTGATGACCTATTGGCCCTAAAAAAAAAGAAAATTGAGCTATGTTTCTGGCCTTCTCTTTCTGCAAGACCACAAAGGTCACTCAGAAAGATGTTCAAAGAAAGAAGCAAGCAGCTGCTGTCCCTGAGAGCCACAGCCTAGGCCTGTGTGGGTGTGTGTGTGAGTGTGCATACACAAGCACACACACACACACACACACACATACCCCGCTGGCCGCAGCAGCCCCATGCACCACTGCACTTGAGTAAACCAGTTCCCTGGTGGTCCTTTAAAAGATGAGGTGCTTTCTAAAAGGGGGTAATGGGTTCTGTGTTGGCAGCCCTTACCCCTTCCTTACAGCGCTGCTCTTTTGTTGAAATGCACTGGTTTGACACGGGGCGGTTCAGCCAAGCAGACAACCCCAGTGATCCCCCAGGGTCGTCAAAGCATTTTCTCTCCCTGGGGAGTGGAGTGAAGACAGGTGAAGGGTCTTCTGCTGCCAGGGCCCCTGGCCTTGTCTCCCCCTCCCCTGGCAACCTGCCCCTCGCCCCCACCTAGCTGTCCTTCACTGAAGCCGGGGAGCTGAACAGGAATTTGATAGCCTCTCTCTGAACAACACCCACATCCCCTCCAGTGTCTGAAAGAGTTTCCCATGCTCTGGGCCTAGCGTCTGCTGTCCCTCCCGTCAAATAACCCACACCTTTCTAAAGTGGCATTGCAGAGCCTGCACAAGGGGTCACCTCTCTCTTGGACCTCTTAAATTTGGGGAAGGGGTTCCTTTAAAAAGCCCAGCTTTTTGCAGCTTTTTTAAACCTTCCTCCCCTCTAAGCAGGTGGGACCAGCTTAGGGCCGTGGAAGTGAGTGGGAAAAAGATAACAAGGCACAAATTAGAAAGAAACAGCCTCAAAGTCCTGAACCCAATCTCCATATTAAGTTTGAAACAAGAGTAGAAGTTGGATTTTGTTAAAAATCAATTAATCAGTCATTCGGGAAAGAAAGGAAATTCTACCAGGACAAGTTAGACTCAAACTTGAGTCTTGTTGGCCGGGTTTTTGGTCTGCAGCTGATGGTCAGATAACAAAGACAAAAGTCTCTAAAATAAACTCATTATTAGGCTTACTGCATCAATTCGTTACCACAGTAGCTATTCACAACCAATTATTTCTCTTTTCTGGATCGAGCTGAGATCAGGATCCATTTCAACCAATATACTGATTTCTTCTTTTCCCATTGAGGGAGACTTGAAATAGTCACCTAGAGGTCTTTTCTTTCCCCTTGCGCAGACTTATTTACATGGCCGTCGGCCCCTGAGGGCCACAAGATACAATCAGATGGGTTGGCCCCAGGGCTACAAATGCATGTGCTTCTTCTTTTGATTTCCCTCCTCCTTTTTCTCTAAAACACTTTTGGAATGGCAACTTCGGCCAAGCCAGAACCAGGAAGTCTCTGTGCCCAAAACACGGCCCCACATACCTCTGAGGACAAGCCTGTATTGTGGAGATTCTCATGGGGGCATATTGTCCAGAACATGAATGACAGAGTCCACTGACCTGCACTTGGGGTCAGGCGCCCCCACTGAGTCTGCCGGGCTTGGCCACGATAGCTTCCTGCAGGTTACTGGACATTTCTATGCCTCAGTTTCCTTGTCTATAAAATGGGGATGATTGGGTACCTCTGTCACACAATACTGCACAGAAGCAGGGGTTATTGTGAGGATGAAGTGAGAGCGTCCGTGTGAAGCCCCTACAAGAGGGACAGGTATATGGGAAGCTTCCCCAAATGAGTAGGTGCAGGTTGGGGATGGATTGAGATGACAGGGGAAACGCATCTAAAATAATTGGGAATCACAAGAACTCGTGTTGAGACCAGCTCTACACCTTCCTTGCTCTTCACCTCAGGAACATCAATTCTCCACGCTGGTTTCTGTGCCTGAAATTCAAATCCAACTTGTGGAGAGCAAGCAAGAATATCTGGGGCAGCACGCTGCGAGTCCCAGAACATTAACCACTGTCTGGGTGGTTACCACCCAGCTGGGTTACCATCATGTTTTTAGAGCATCAATGAGTCTGCGAGGAGGGGATTATATATCTCCATGGTCCATTTTGTGTTCTTTCTGCAGCAACTGTCAAGGAAGGAAGGGGAACGTAATCTTGGGTCTTTCACTGTTTTCTTGTCCCTGAATGCTCTGTGCTTCTGAGGAAATCACCTCACCCTAGGCCTCACTTTCCTATCTGGGAAATACTGACCCATGCCTACCTAGTCACCACAGCTTTCAAGGCTAAGAGGACCAAGCTAAAAGATTCTAGAAGATTCTCTTAAGAAGGTCAAGGCTTCTGTATTCTCAGAGTCATTAGTTGATTAACCAGTAGACTTTTCAGATCAAGTGTTAACAGTTTGTTTCTAATAAATGTCTTAACTGTCAAGAGGAGGAAGGAAGCTAGTAACATTTCATAGGATCTTATCCTCATTTCCCAATTTTGGATAGAATTCCCCAAATTGGCACCTATTTTGGACTCTCTCTCTCTCTCTCTTTTTTTTTTTTTTTTTTTTTTTTTGGAGTTGACAAGATCCTGCCAGAAGTTGGACTTGGGTCTTTTGAAGGCATTCTCTTGCTTGTACTGTCTTGATTCACGGTATGGAAAAGTCCAGAAGAAATAAACACGCTAAGACACCCCTGTTATGTGTGTTAAGGAAGAGAAAGGATGGTAGGGTCTAGCATCTTTATCCACTTGGACATCTGCTGTATTCACTCCCACACCTTCAGCTCATCACATCAATTATTGTTTAAGGCTTCTTTATCAACACATTCTTTGATGCTAACGAACATGTAAATAGAATGAGAGCAACAGGAAATATAAAACTAATCCCCACCCTCCAAGAAGCCACTGATCATGCTCATTAAGTTTCTTTAATTGGATGCCTATAAAACTTCAGGTTCAGGATTAGATTTCTTCTTTTGATATCAGTATGAGATTTCCACATTATTAACTGTAGGGAAGGGTGGATTCTAAGGTTTGTGTGTTTTTTTGTTTTGGGGGGTTTTGTTTTGTTTTGTGTTTAATTCGACTGGGGCAGTGGCCAGAAATTAAAGGGGAAAAAGAAACCTCTAAGCTGTTGAGATTTAGTCATCGATATAGTTTTTGGAGTAAATTCGTATTTTGCTACTTATTGCCTGGCCAGGCGACAAATCTATTTTGTTTGGATCCGAGCAACGGTTTTGGAAAAAGAAATCGTATTGACGGTAATAGCTTAAAACATGAAATTGTTTTTATTCCCGGTTTGGAGAAATTGTAGGGCACATTTTGCTTAGGCAATCCCTTTGACTCCAGTCTGAATACAAATGGAATACCAAAACTGCTGGGCATGTCCCCCCTTATCTTCTACCCAGAGACTGATTTCATTACCATAATTGCAGGCTTGCCTGGCTCTTGGCAGCGTCTCCCCTCCGAGACCCTTAATAGCCTTACAGACGGTTGCTGCGGCTCAATTGCTCTGTCTGTAGGCAGAGGGACACCAGACTGCAGAGGAGAAAGGTTATGTCTCCAAAGACTCAGCATTGCCCTGTCACCACCCAGCTGCACACTCCTGGGACACTTGTCCTTCCAGAACTGTGTGTGGGTCCCAGTCACTCTCCAGTGACCAGCCAACAAACGGCAGTGAATCAAGACGTATGATTCCTTTTTTTTTTTTTTTTTGAAAGCTTGCTAAAAATGCCATGATTACTTATAAGTTTGCAAGGGGTGGAGATCTGTGATGGTAGGGAATAAAGCCAGTGATGCTCCCTTCTGGGCAACCCACACCAGAACAGAGATTCACGTGTCTGGCTGCAGCCCGAGGACACTCCGGGACTGATAGCGGTACTCTTGACCTTGCATCTGGATCACACAAGGCCTCAGCCCAGGTCCAGCATCGGCCGGCAACTTCCCTGAAAGGTCAAAGCAAGGAGAATTCCAACCTCCCCATTCCTGACCAACAAGGAAGGGGCTGTTGTTGGGCGCCTCAGGATGGGCGCAGCCTGGTGCAATTTGGCAGACCATCCCAGCAACTCTCTCAGATGTTGGGTTAGGGCGAAACTGGAAATGCATCTGCCCAGTACAGCTTGCGCTGATTACTCAGAGCACGTGTTTCTGATTCATTTGCACACAACTCATCCAGGGGGTGTTGCAAGGGCTATGTGATGGCCAAAGGAACCCAGTGAGTCTCTTATTATATTTTTTAAACAAGTTTCTCGACGTTGATTGTCTCTCAGAGCCAAGAAACTGCATTCTTCCAGCCCCGTGACTTCAAAATGAGCCTCTGTAAATCTGAGAGCAAGTTCTAACCTTGGCTCTGGAATTCTCTGGTCTGACCCTGAGGGTCGGCTGAGGAGGGTGCACACAGGGTCTGGATATGGAATGCGTGAAAATCATAGCTGTAGGACCTTGAGGACCTTGTGCTCACACATCCACACAAGCAGTGGCAGCCAGCTCCCACCAGCCCCTGTGGCCTTTGTGCCCCGATCTTTGCATGAAGGGACAGTACTTGTATAACTTTTTGAGAGGCAGTGTGGCCAAGTTAAGAGCATGGGCTCTGGGGCTAAAATATCCACATCTGCCACTTACCGGCTGTGTGACCTTAAGCAGGTTGTTAACTTCTCTGTGAAAATCTAACCTGTTGTTGTCTAGCTAACCAAAACTTAACAGCTTGAAGCCATGACCATTGGTCCTGTGGGTCAGGAATTTGCACAGGGCTCCACCAGGAAAGCTTGTCTCTGGTCCACATGATGTTGGCTGTGGTAGCCCAGCTGGGCTGAAGCATCCAAGATGGCCCCAGCTCACATGACTGAGGCCCTGGAGTTGGCCATTGGCTGAAGTACCTCAGTTCTCCACCAGGTAGCCTCTCTTTTCAACAGGGCTCTATGTGTAAGGTTTCCTTACCTCTAGTGGGTAGGAACATTCCAAAAGCATGAGAATGGAAGCTACAAGACCTCATAAGGCTTGTCACAGTGTCACTCCTACTATATTCTGCTGGACCAAGTAAGTCACAAGACTAGGCCAGAATGAAAGAGAGAAGAAATCACTTATTAATCACACCTACAAGGATGGGATAAATTGCTGGGGCTATCTTTGCAGGTAGTCAACCATAGGGGTCAATCAACCTTATATGGTTGTTATGAGGATTAAAGAAATTAATATATGTAGAGCATTTAGAACTGTGCCTGGTACAGATTTAGTGCTTAATAAGTGTTTGGTTTTATTATAATTACTCTTGTGTTACTTCAGGAACACATATAGTACATGTTTACTGCTTGAATTAAAGACTTCCCAGCTACGTAGTCTTCAGTAAATCAGGAACCCCAGTGATGACCTGTATCCCCCCAGCCTGAGGCCCATGTACATCAGTCCTATCTGGTCATGGGGCCCACTGGGCCATCTCTGGGTGTTTTCCATCCTGTATCACCATGTAGTCTCAGCATTCCTCCATGAGAGACCATCCATCATTTCCTTCTGCTCTCTTAGGTTTTCTTCCGAGAGTACCTAGTTTGGAGGTTGTAGACTCCTCATTGACTCTGGCCTGTTCTGAATTCTTCAGGTCACCATAGAGGTGGTGGATGGTCCTGACTCTGAAGCAGATAAAGATCAGCATCCAGAGAATAAGCCCAGCTGGTCAGTCCCATCCCCCGACTGGAGGGCCTGGTGGCAGAGGTCCTTGTCCTTGACGAGGGCCAACAGCGGGGACCAAGACTATAAGTACGAGAGTACCTCAGATGACAGCAACTTCCTCAACCCCCCCAGGGGGTGGGACCGTCCAGCCCCAGGCCACCGGACTTTTGAAACCAAAGAGCAGCCAGAATATGGTGAGTTTACCACCCAGTGATATAAAATTGGTGGGAAGAATAAATGAGGATGATGAGACCTAATGGACATGGAGCCAAGCAAAACCCAGTTTATAGTATGTGGTTTTGGGTCTTCTGTGAGGCATACCTCATAAAGACTTTGTTCCACAGAAGCCCCAAGAAGGCACCAGCAGCCACATTTTTCTGGAAAGACTGTAATTTTTAAATCATGCCAATTATCCTAGGAGAGAATTTTTTTTTTAGTTAGGGGTCTTTGAGGTTCTTCTGCCTTCCCCCACCCCCAAGTTTTAGTTTTATTTCTCAAAATGAAGAAATCGCCAAATTAACTTCCTGGTATATTTTACTGTAAAAACTCATACTGAAAATCAATTTAGTCCAAAGAGAGGTGTCCAGCTGCTTCTTTTGAGCAGGCAGCCATGTAATGTTTGACATTGGCGTGGAGCAGCCCTTGGGAACCCACAGGAACGTGTGCTTCACGGGTTGTCAATGGAAGTCTTACCCACCAATAAATTTTAAGACACCAAGTTGGGACTTCCAGTTTCCCATGTTTTTAGAGCAGGAGAGGGGAGGTAACAAGCAACTTACAAATTCAGTGACTTTAATAAAAAAAGTTTTTCACTTGAGTTGGGGTGGGGGACAGAGTAGGGGAAACTCAGCTCCACTCCATCATTCAGGGATCCAGGCTCCTTTCCTCTTAGAGCTCCACCAACCGCTGGGGCCTGAGTTACGCATTCAATGCTCTACATCAGGTTGGCAGCCAAGGAGACAGACAGGTGGAGCCTGGAAAAGACACGCGTGCTCTTAACCACCTTGGGCTGGAGATGGTACATATCACATCTGCTCAGACTCTGTTGATGACACCTGGTCAAATGGCCCCCACCTAGATACAAAGGAAGCTGGGAAACACATCCTGGGTGTTCAAGAAGAAGGAGGAGACCTGGCAAGCCTTCTTGGGGAGTCAGGCAGCCTGCCTATGTTATAAGAATATCTGAGGTCATACATGTGCCTCCATAATGACAGTGTTCTTATGGCTTCACCACCAGCAGCCTTAGGAACAAAGGCCATGTGATTGGAATGACTTGTCTCACACCATTGTACTCTCCCCCTTACCTCTATTTCTCAGTAGAAAGACCAGCTGTGTATTGGAGAGTCATTTCTACCACTAATAGACGATACTAAGCAACTTCCAAAACAGGAAGACTTTTTTCTAAGAGCATGCCTTGTGGCTGGCACTGTGCTAGGCTCTGGGAATCCAAAATTTAGAAAGACACAGGCCTTCCCTAAAGAGGATCTCACCTGTCCATGGACAAGGGAGAAAAGTTGAGTGATAGAGGAAAACAGTGCCATGGTAGAGATACACATCAGATGCTAAGGGAGCAGAAAGAGAACTCCCACACTTCCTCCAGCCAGGAGGCTTATAAAACCTCCCCTTTCCCAGAAGAAGTACAGTTTACCTGTTTTCCAAGAGAAAGGACTAGGGATAATCACCAACATTTATATAGCACTAGTCCCATGCACTAGTCCCTCTTCATGACATCTCACATATATTCGCTTATTTAATCAGCTCTCTGAGGCATGTACCCCATTTTACACATGGGAAAACTGAAGCCTAGAGAAGTGAAGCAACTTGACCTTGAAAGTCAAGATCTGGGATTCATCTCAGGCAGTGTGAGCCCAGTCTGTTCTCTTAACCACTTTGTTATCCTGCCTCTCTGGGAGGACAAAAGTATCATAGTCTTCAGGACCATAGAGTGGTTCTAGAAATGCCTGCTTAACTTGGAAGACAGAAATGAGAGGAAAAGTCTAGTGGTATTATGCAAGAGAAACCCAGAGGATCCCTGGGTGCCAGTCCAACATGTCACAAGTTTCTGGCTTAGCTGTTTTCCCAGCACACAGTGGACATTGTTTTGAAGAATGGAACTCAGACCCTCCTCATCAGAATCCCTGGATTACATAATTAAAAGTCACCAGTCCTGGCCTCAGCCCCTTCCCTTTATACCAATGGTCTTCAAGATGTGAACCCCAAATCAACTGCATCAGCACGGCCCGAGACTGTGACAGGAATGCAAATTTTCAGGCCCCAGCCTCAGGCCTATTGAACCAGACACTCTGAGCTTGGTCCCCAAAATCTGTGTTTGAACAAGCCCTCCAGGGGGCTCTGGTGCCCTGAGCCCGCTAATCCAGAGCAACGGTCCTCAGCCTTGCTTGCTCCTTACACTCACCTGAGCAATATTTTAAAGTCCCGATGCTCAGACTTCTCTCCAGACCGGTTAAATTGGGATCTCTGGGGGGCACAGCCCAAGCGTCGGGATTTAAGAGTTAGTTCCATGAGCAACTCCGGCGTGCGGCCCAGCTTAAGAGACGCTGCTGTCCTTCTACTGAACTAGAATGTCCGGGAGTGAGACCTGGAGTTCGTCTTTCTTTGCTTTTTTGTTTCTTTCTTTTTGCAACCCATGTCACCTGATGATTCTCAGGCTCACCAGAGTTTGAAGGCCACGACTAGAAACAATTTTTGCTTCTAAAGCCCTTACAGAATACACTCTGCTGAATTTGTGAGCTCGAAGAACATCGTCCATTTCGATCTTGAGGATAGAATTCACTTCTACGGGGACGGTGACTGTGGCTGTCTCAGTCACCTTCACCCCAGCTTTCTAGGCCTAGAATCCCTGTGGAGTATCTTGCATCTGGATCTGACAGAAGCCCAGGAGAAACTCCCGTCTTTTATGGTTTGGGAGTATCTCTTAGAAACTTTCTCATCATTGGAGTATATCCCAGGATAGCTACTTTATCAAGAAAACCTTGTCCTTTATGATGCCCCTAAAGGAATGCCTCCCAGACTTTCACATGAACGCAAATAACCTGGGGGTCTTTTCCAATGCAGCTTCCGATGCAGTGGCTAAGGCCGGCATGGCTGGTCCTCGGACTGCACTTTGAGTAGCAAGACTCTGTGCAGCAAACGCTCAGCAGTGGGCCCAATGAATGAATGAACGGCTGCTTCTCTGACCGGCTCACAAGGAACGTGTGGTTTCCAGAATTCTATGCACCATCAGAGATGAATGCTCTTTTTTTCAATCAACAAGAAACTATTAAGCGATCTCTTAAGTATTTGTCCCCAAATCGGGTGCTGTGAAGGATACAGGGAGAGAAAGCCTGGGAAGGTGGGGTTCCTACAGTGCAAACTTCCTGGGGTTCCAGACCCTCTGGAAGCATGTGCTCCCTTGTCTGAGGCATGCTAAACCTGCCACAGGAACTGGTCTTTGTGGAGGATGTTGATCTCAGATTTTTAAAGGTAGCATCTTTAATCAGAATTTAAATGTTTTTGGCCAAAGAGTACTTCGAAAAAAACAAGTGAAAAAAAAAATAGACTAGAGTGGCATCTTTAGAATACGTTATAAAGCACACCATGGAAATTAGTTAGACCTATTGGTGATTGTGGGAACACAATGGCTTCAGTTTGGACCGTATTTGAGATGTTCCATTTGAAACGCCTTCTGTAGAGATACTTAAGATATCAAGGACAAAGGAAGAGCCCAGAAAAATATTTTTCTGTCAAATAGTGAGTGGTATACCATTCCCCAAGTTGTTCTGAATAACCCACATAATCAAACCAGATAGACGTTGCTTACTGTAACCTGGGTTTGGGACTCCATTCCTTACAATTCTCTGGTCAGGGGCTTATCTTAACAGAGTTGCCAGTGATTTTTGTCAAGGCTTTTTCTTTGTAATGTTGAATTATGACCACGTACATGGGTGGCCTCGTGAGCCAGAATTAAAGCTGCAGGGGGTACCAGGATGTAGAGGAGTATACGACAGGAGCAGAGAGACCTCACATCCCATCCCAGCTCTGCCAGCTTTGAGCCGTGTGATGTTAGGCAAGACCCTTAACCTCTCTGAGCCTCAGTTTCCTTATCCATAAAAGGAGGATGTTCCCACCTACCCGCAGGATTATTATTGGAGTTTAATCAGTATGTTTAGGCAGAAAAGCTGGTTAAAAAAGGCCCTCAATAATTGGTAGCCACTCTCATCGAAGATTAGTAGTGGAGGCTTGCCCATGACCAAGTCAAGATCCAAATCACTGCAGTTGCCCAGACACTATAACTGACCCACAGAACTCTAGTGCGCTGAAACTGCTTAATCGCTACTTTAAAATTTCAAACCACATGCTTGAAACCCAGCTGTCAGCCCAGCACACTGCAGATTGTTTTCTTCCCTCACTGAGCCCTTTGATGTCACAAGGACTGGTTTTTACTGTCATTGTTGTCATCTCAGCCATTACTGCTGATCACATTCATTTTCTGCTCTGAGCAATGTTCCCTGGCAGGTGAGCAAATGAGAACAGGCTTGTTTTATTAAAGCAGAAAGAACACTGCCCTCAAAGCCTTCTGTCCTTTGCACACATTAAACAAATAGAGATCCCCCAAGAGGAGGTCTTTCCTGGGACATTCATCAGAGACAGTTGGCTACAGAGCCTTCATGGTGGTAAGCTGATATACACACTTCGCCCTTCATCACTAGCCTAACAGAAATGGTGAGCCACGTGGCGACGGAACTGTTCTGCACCTGACTTTGGGGGACCATATTTTAAGTTTGGAAAATAAAGGGCTTTGGGAGCATTTAAAATAAAAACATGAAGAAAGCCACTTACTGGAATAATAAGCCCTTCATTGTTCCAGAGTCCATGAGCCATATAGAAAGCATATTTTAAGGAGAATTTTATGGTATATTTGTAACAGTTAACTTTTGCTGCTTAAGAAACCACCCCCCAAAATTTAGTGGCTTAAAAGAACAAATGGGTTCTCTCTTAAGAATCTGCAGTTTGCCTGGACTCTTCTTCAGCTCTGGGCTGGGCTGGCTGGGGCTGGATGGTTTAGGATGGCTTCCCTCTGCAATGGGGCTGCAGCTAGACAGGTGGCTGGCTAGCGTCTCTCTCCTACTGTCCCTCACCCTCCAGGTGGCCAGCCCCGGCTCTTCACATAGTGTTGGAAGAGTTCCCTACAGCAAGAGGGCAAACCCTGATGCACGAACACTTTCCCAGCCTCTCTTTTGCATCATATTTGCTATTTTCCCATTGGCCATGGCAAGTCACATGGCCCAGGCTGGGGTCAGCAGGAGAGGAGAGTAACCAAAGGGAAGAAATGGGGAGAGGAAAGAGAAATTAAAGAGTCAATCCCATTTACAATTGTACCCAAAACCATAAGATACCTAGGAATAAACCTAACCAAAGAGGCAAAGAATCTGTATTCAGAAAACTATAAAGTACTCATGAAAGAAATTGAGGAAGACACAAAGAAGTGGAAAAACATTCCATGCTCATGGATGGGTAGAATAAATATTGTGAAAATGTCTATGCTACCTAGAGCAATCTACACATTTAATGCAATCCCCATCAAAATACCAGCAATTTATTTCAAAGAAATGGAACAAATAATCCTAAAATTTATATGGAACCAGAAAAGACCCCGAATAGCCAAAGGAATGTTGAAAAAAAAAAGCAAAGTTGGCGGCATCACAATTCCAGATTTCAAGCTCTATTACAAAGCTGTCATCATCAAGACAGTATGGTACTGGCACAAAAACAGACACATAGACCAGTGGAACAGAATAGAGAACCCAAAAATGGACCCTCAACTCTATGGTCAACTAATCTTCGACAAAGCAGGAAAGAATGTCCAGTGGGAAAAAGACAGTCTCTTCAACAAATGGTGTTGGGAAAACTGGTCAGCCACATGCAGAAAAATGAAACTGGATCATTTCCTGACACCACACACAAAAATAGACTCAAAATGGATAAAAGACCTCAATGTGAGAAAGGAATCCATCAAAATCCTCGAGGAGAACACAGGCAGCAACCTCTTCGACCTCAACCGCAGCAACTTCTTCCTAGGAACCTCACCAAAGGCAAGGGAAGCAAGGGCAAAAATGAACTATTGGGACTTCATCAAGATTAAAAGCTTTTGCACAGCAAAGGAAACAGTCAACAAAACCAAAAGACAACTGACAGAATGGGAGAAGATATTTGCAAATGACATATCAGATAAAGGGCTAGTATCCAAAATCTATAAAGAGCTTCTCAAACTCAACACCCATAAAACAAATAACCCAGTCAAGAAATGGGCAGAAGACATGAACAGACATTTCTCCAAAGAAGACATCCAAATGGCCAACAGACACATGAGAAAGTGCTCAACATCACTCGGCATCAGAGAAATACAAATCAAAACCACAGCGAGATACCACCTTACACCAGTCAGAATGGCTAAAATCAACAAGTCAGGAAATGACAGATGTTGGCGAGGTTGCGGAGAAAGGGGAACCCTCCTACACTGTTGGTGGGAATGCAAACTGGTGCAGCCACTCTGGAAAACAGTATGGAGATTCCTCAAAAAGTTGAAAATGGAGCTACCCTACGACCCAGCAATCGCACTACTGGGTATTTATCCTAAAGACACAAAGGTAGTGTTCCTCAGGGGCACGTGCACCCGAATGTTTATAGCAGCAATGTCCACAATAGCCAAACTATGGAAAGAACCTAGATGTCCATCAACAGATGAATGGATAAAGAAGATGTGGTATATATATACAATGGAATATTATGCAGCTATCAAAAGAAACGAAATCTTGCCATTCGCAACGACATGGATGGAACTGGAGGGTATTATGCTGAGCGAAATAAGTCAATCAGAGAAAGACAATTATCATATGATCTCTCTGATATGAGGAACTTGAGGGGCAGGGTGGGGGGTTGTGGGGGGTAGGGAGGGAAAAATAATGAAACAAGATGGGATGGGGAAGGAGACAAACCATAAGAGACTCCTAATCTCACAAAACAAACTGAGGGTTACTGGGGGGTGGGAGGGTAGGGATAGGGTGGGTGGGTTATGGACATTGGGGAGGGTTTGTGCTTTGGTGAATGCTGTGAAAGATGTAAGCCTGATGATTCACAGACCTGTACCCCTTGGGCAAAGAATAAAAAAAAAAAAAAGAAATGGGGAGAGGAATTATGGAAGTCATTTTTCACATAATCTGACACGGTATTAACTTTCAGTAATTTAGTTCCAAGAAACTAAGGCCAGAAATTACCTTGTGCAAAGATTCCAATATCAGCCTCATGGCAGGGTTAATGCTTAAATCTCAAAGTTCAAGGGTATTTCCCCAAAGTATCTCACCATATTACTATAACAGGAAGGAAAGGTTGCCAGAAATTTCTACAGTTGTGGTCCTGTTGCTTCTGCTGAGCCAAGCATCATCGGGTTTGCCCTCTTACCAGCTGGAGAGAGACCCTAGCCAGCCAATGATGCACTTGGCATCATTGGATTATGTATCCACCATATAGGTGACAGGAACTCTACCTATGTATTTAGGAAATTTCTTCTGACTGGCCCACCGCCCCCTTTATGAGTCTAATGACATTACAGTCTTTGTGACTTTTTGTTGTTGTTATTCCCTTCAACAAAGCTGGTCTTGGTGGTCCATGTAGGATGTGGTTGCCTATGTTCATGTGTGTCTATTACCCACTGCACCCGAGTGCTCCCCCTGACAAGACTGTGATATCACGATTGTTGCCGGCATGTCCATGGGGAGATTACCAAGAGACACCAGACCACAGAGGTCTTGGAGTGAGCAACTACTGCTTCTCCCTCTGGAAGCAACTTGTCTCTCCAATTCTATGTGTTGATGCCTAGTAAAAGATGGGAGACATGAAGACGCTCACACTGGGGAAACAGGCCCAGCTCCTTCACACGAGGCAGTAGTTTCAAACATCTGGCTTGGCTGTGTTGCTGGAAAACCATTTCTTAGAAGAAGATCAAAATACAGAAAGATTCCTTCTGGGGAGAGAAGAGAAATGGACGGGGGCCCTAGGGGCAGGCAAGGTGTGGGCAAACTCTCTGCTCTGGGTTAGGGTGAGGACACAACCATGAACATCCACCACCCCCCACAACTCCATTTAATGGGCTGAGGAGACTCAGCGGCCCTGTGTTTGCCTGAGGAGTGTTCAGAGTGAGCATCATGTAAACAACAGCCTGGGAGGCTGGCACAGAGCCCACACTGCAGGTAGAAACATGTGTGGACTACATTCCTGCTGGGCTTACATAATAACGATCACCACAACCTGTTATGAACCAAGAGGACCCCTTCCCAGTGGAGCACATGCCTGTTGCCCCAAGCTTGGCACTGGCAGAGGCCCCGAGGCTGTAGGAAGATATGGATAAACTAGGAGAAAACTATTACAGAGTAGAGATGCTGCAGAGGCAGCCACACTGTAGAGATCAAGGGCTCAGCACTACGACCCCAACTTTCCTTTCTGTTAACCCTTATGACCTTGGGTAAGCCCCCCCAACCAGTCACTCCAGGACTTGGTTTCTTTACTTTTAAAAAGAGAAACTAGTCTTGATAATATACCGACCTTCCTCACACCCCTCACACTCCCAGGTCCCCCTCATGTGGTCTGCTTCTCCTTTTTTCCATACCATTTATTGGCTTCTAATATACTGTATAACTTTCTCATTTCTTGATAATTATTTATTTTCCGACTCTTCTTACTAAAATATTCGTTCCACCAGGACAAAAATCTTGGAAGTTTTATTTAATGGCATTTCCCATATACCTAGAATTATGCCTGGCATATAATAGGGGCTCAGTAAATATTCATTGGATAGATATTAAGCAATGACCATGACGGTTCATTTCTAGCTTTATCATTATGTAGTGGTTATCTACTGCTGTATAACAAACCAGCCCAAACTCAGTGGCTTAAAACAACAGCAGTGTATTATTTCTCATGATTCTGTGGCTCAGAGCTCAAGCAGGGCCCCACGAGGCAGTTGCTATGCTCCTCATGTATCTACTCTATTCAGCTGTCCACTGGGTAGAGCTAGAAGGTTCAACAAGGCTTCACTCACATGTGTAGTATCTTGAGGCCCATAATATACAAGTTAGCCTCAGCTTCTTTCACAATGACTGGCCTGAGCAAATTGCTCAGGATTGCCCAGAGTGAAAGTCAGAAGCTGCCAGGCCTCTGGGGTGGAATTCAGCTCAGATTTCAGGGAAGGAGAAACAGACTCTCTCTCTCTCTCTTTCTCTCTCTCTCTCTCTCTCTCTCACTCTCACTCTTGCTCTCGCTCTCTTGATGAATGTATGTATGGGGAGGGAAGGAAGTGATGGTGGTCATCTTTGGAAACTACGTACCATAGTATCGCCTGATCCTATACTCTACAAATGCATGCATTCTCGATAAGCACTTACCAGGAGCCTTCTAGGGGTCAGACCCTGGCCACATGCTGACCACCATGGTGCTCAAAATCTCAGACAGAGTCCCTGCTCTCACCAAGCTAATCCCTAAAATGAACTCCAGAGCCACAAGCCTTTTGACTCCAGCTGGCATCTGGTGCCCTCCAATGGTGAGAATGATGGAAGGAGACAACTGGCAGGCTGCTTGACAACGGGGATTTGGGGACTCTTTGGGCAGAGGCTGGTGACCGTATCCCTGGCTCCCTTCCAGATTCCACAGATGGCGAGGGCGACTGGAGTCTCTGGTCTGTCTGCAGTGTCACCTGTGGGAACGGCAACCAGAAACGGACCAGGTCCTGTGGCTACGCATGTACCGCAACAGAATCTAGGACATGTGACCGTCCAAACTGCCCAGGTGGGTTCATGCAGGGGAGTGGCTCCAAGTTCCAGGGGAAGTTTTTCACTGATATTTAAACCTTAGAGAAAATTGCTTTTTAAAGGACAGCCATTTCCCTAATAAGAATTCTGATCAGACTGAACCAACAAGAGATGAGTAAAGAGCTGAATGGATGCAAAGATGGGTTTCCTGAGGCTGAGGCACAATTTCAAGAGCTGTGAGGTAGAGCACAGTGCCACAGGGTACGTGTTTAATTTCAAGGGGGGACTCTGGTTAACTTGGGCCTTTGATGCGGGTATTGCTGTGCCTTGAAGAGACACATGCGGAGAGACATTCGTGGTCCGATAAGGAAGCCAAAATGAGAGGCTTCACAGACACAGACAGGACGAAAACCATGCCAGTAAAAAGCCCTATTGGTGAGGCGTGAGAGCTGCTGAAAGCTCCATTGAAGGAACCTGAAGACACGTGGCAGTTAATTATTATTATTTTTTTTTTGAAGATTTATTTATTTACTTGAGAGAGAGAGCGAAAAAGTAAATGGGGGAAGGGACAGAGGGAGACAAAGAATACTGAAACAGACTCCCCCTGCTGGGCTCAGTCCTGGGACCCTGAGACCCTGACCTGAGCTGAAATCAAGAGTCGACCGCTTAACAGAGGGAGCCACCTAGACACCACCAGTTAATTATTACTTTAAACTGCATTGCCTACTCTGGGCAAATGCATTAAAATCCGGAGATTCAAAAGCAAAAATAAATAAATAAATAAATAAATAAATAAATAAATAAATAAATAAATATAAACTGCATTGTCAGTGTTTTAAAAACTAAACTGAATTGTTGGGGTGCCTGGGTGGTTCAGTGGGTTAAAGCCTCTGCCTTCAGCCCAGGTCATGATCTCAGGGTCCTGGGATCGAGCCCCGCATCGGGCTCCCTGCTCTGTGGGAGCCAGCTTCCTCCTCTCTCTCTGTCTACTGCTCTGCCTACTTGTGATCTCTCTCTCTGTGTCAAATAAATAAATAAAATCTTTAAAAAAAAATAAAAAATAAGCTAATTGTAAACTTGGTGAGAGGCCATATTGAGGGTGAAAAATAATTGTGTCTGTCAGTAGCAGTTGGGTATCAAAGTGTGGCCTGTTTTTATATGGCATACACGTTTTTAGAGGGTCAAGAAGAAGGAAAAGGAGGAGGAAAAGAAAAAGGAGTAGGGGAGGAAATACACAACCAAGACCACATGTGACTCACGAGCCCTAAAATACTTACTCTCTGACCCTTTACAAAACAATTTACCAACTCCTGGTCTGTAGTTCTGCGTTTACATGTGTTCCCATTGCCAGGTAATATACCAGCTTAAAATAAAATCTCGGGTTCTTCTAACAAACGGCACATTCTGAATGGCTTCATCTGAAAGATATTTCAGAGACAAAAAGTTTGATCCCCATGTGCCCAAACTTCCTTTGCCTTTCTTTTTTTTATTTAAATTCAATTAGCCAACATACAGTACATCATTAGTTTCTGATATAGTGTTCAGTGATTCATCAGTTGTGTGTAACACCCAGTGCTCATCACATCGCATGCCCTTCTTAATGCCCATTACTCAGTTACCCCATCCCCCCAGCCACCTCCCCTCCAGCAACCCTCAGTTTGTTTCCTGGAGTTAAAAGTCTCTCAAGTTTGTCTCCCTCTCTGATTCTTCCCATTCGGTTTTCCCGCCCTTCCCCTGTGGTCCTCTGTGCTATTACTTATGTTCCACATATGAGTGAAACCATATGATAATTTTCTTTCTCTGATTGACTTATTTCACTTAGCATAATACCCTCCAGTTCCATCCATGTCTATGCAAACGGTGGGTATTCATCCTTTCTGATGGCTGAGTAATATTCCATGGTATATATGGACCACATCTTCTTTATCCATTTGTCTGTTGAAGGACACCTCAGCTCCTTCCACAATTTGGCCATTGTGGACATTGCTGCTATGAACATTGGAGTGCAGGTGCCCCTTCTTTTCACTACATCTGTGTCTTTGGGGTAAATACCCTGTAGTGCAATTGCTAGGTCATAGGGTAGCTCTATTTTTAACACCTGGAGGAACCTCCATACTGTTTTCCAGAGTGGCTGCACCAGCTTGCATTCCCACCAACAGTGTAAGAGGGTTCCCCTTTCTCCACATCCTCACCAACATTTGTCGTTTCCTGACTTGTTAATTTTAGCCATTCTGACTGGTGTAGCGTGGTATCTCACTGTGGTTTTGATTTGTATTTCCCTGATACCAAGTGCTGTGGAGCATTTTCTCATGTTTCTGTTGGCCATTTGTATGTCTTCTTTGGAGAAGTGTCTATTCATGTCTCCCACCCATTTCTTGACTAGAGTATTTGTTGTTTGGATGTTGAGGTTGATACAGACTTCCCTTTCCTTTTATTTTATTTTATTTATTTTATTTATTTATTTATTTATTTATTTATTTATTTATTTATTTATTTATTTTGAGAGTGTACAAGCAAGTGGAGGGGCAGAGGGAGAAAGAGAGAATCTCAAGCAAACTCCACACTCAACATAGAGCCTGATGCAGGGGCTCGATCTTACGACCCTGAGATCGTGACCTGAGCCAAAATCAGGAGTCCAGCACACAACGGACTGAGCCACCCGGACACCCCCAGACTTCCTCTTTCTACTCCTAGAACTCAGTTGTCAGACCATAAGGCTGAGATTTAAAACAAAAAAGAAGTGGAAGTGAGCATCTGGGTGGCTCAGTCAGTTGAGTGACTGCCTTCAGCTCAGGTCTTGATCCTAGAGTCTCAGAATCCAGTTCTGCTTCAGACTTCCTGCTCAGTGGGGAATCTGCTTCTCCCTCTGACCCTACCCTCTCTCATGCTCTCTCTCTCTCTCTCTCTCTCTCTCTCTCTCTTTCTCTGAACCTCTCTCACTCTCTCTCTCTCTAATAAATGAAATCTTTAAAAGAAAAAAGTGGAAGAGCAGAGGGTTTCTAAGGAGAGAGAGGAAGGATCAGATTGGGCATGCATATGTTAGGGAGGCAGCATATGTAGAAAATGGGGCTGAAGTTTAACAAGTGGCTGTTCTGGCTCTCCGTCAGCCGTGCGGGTGGATCTCAGGAAGTGGAGCAACCATCAAGATGCTCTTCCTGATCTTTCTCATGCTCATCATAATGAAGCTGAGTTGGAAGTCTGATGTGTTAGGATTTAGATAGGTGGAAATAAACCCCATAAATAATAAGATGAGAGGTAAGAAGAGAAGCAAGACAGGAAAACAATGAAGAAGGAAGAGAAAGACAGTATGAAGAAGATGAAGAAAAGATGATAATGAAGATCATGGAGAATGGGATTTTTTGAGGACTTAAGTATCAAGCAGATTTCTAAGGTCTTCATGTGCCTTATTTCACTTAATCCCTGCAATAGCCTCATGAAGTGGGTGTTTATTATTGTACCCACTCGACAGTTGTGGAAACAGGCAAGGGGTTAATGTGTATGAGTCACACAAGCAGCAAGAGATCAATCTTGAATCTGAATTCAGGC
The DNA here is from genome assembly GCA_002007465.1 of Ailurus styani. Taxonomy (NCBI): domain Eukaryota; kingdom Metazoa; phylum Chordata; class Mammalia; order Carnivora; family Ailuridae; genus Ailurus; species Ailurus styani. Next base: position 500,721 of record LNAC01000640.1, on the reverse strand, counting down.
AGTCTGATTCCACGGTCCATGTTCTTCACCATTAAACTATTCCACTGCCACCAGGAGGAAGGATATGGGCCTCAGCCACTCATGGATACAGAAAGCATTTAGCGTCGGGGCTTGGGGGCTTGCTGTTGTTTTTTTTTTTTCCCAAGCTGGTACCCAGATCCAAGTCTACCCCACGGCGACCACTATTCTGAATGTTTCTCTGCCATCATTTTGAATGTTTCCTTCTCATTTTCTCTCACCACCTAGAGCAATGTGCCCAGCAGCCCTGCTCATACGTTTTCTTCTCTTCTGACCCTGCCCTTCTTCCATCCTTTCTGCGTCTCTGTTCCTGGGCCTTCCAGTTTTTTTCAGGGCTCCTTTGGATCATGAAGGATTTTTCTTTTCTAACAGGATCTTTCTATTTGGTTTGTTGATTCTGGGAAGAGTCATGGAGCAGGCAGTCTCCCTGGCCTAGTGGTGATTACACTGTAAAAGCTTGTCCCCTAGGTCAGCCCTACCAAGGGGCCTCACATAAAGTCAGAGAGAGCCCCTTAAAGGAAATCAAGTCATGCCTTACAGGCAACCAAGACTCTCCACCAACATAGACTACCATGTTCCACCACCCCAGCCTCCTCAGATACCTCAGCTAACAGAGCATTCCTGTTTTAAGGGAAGCCTGGATGGGAGTGGTAGTTTGGGGGAGGAGAGGGGAACCAGGAAGTAGGAGACAAACTGGATTCAGACCCTCAGAGCAAGTAATGACAAGCCCAGCTTACTCTCTTTGAAGCATCACGGGCAGTGCCGGACATTCTAGAATGTGAGGTATCTGCTCTTTAGCTGTGGACTTCTATATTCTCAAAATCCTCCTGGGGAAATTATCAGCTAACACTCACCACTTACTCCTCTAAGTGCTTTATTTACGCATAATTCCTTGAGTGCGTTTAACTCTATGAGATGGGGCACTTATTTCTCCCCATTTTACTGATGTGAAAGCTGAGGCCCATGAAGGGGAAGTGGCTTGCCCAAGGTTACAGACTGTGATGATTTGAACCCCGTCAGTCCTTAAAACTGGTATTGACCACTAGACAAAATATTAACCCCTGCCTCTAATCCAGTTTGTTACCCTGACACCACCGAACAGATAGCCATGCAGACAGCCATGCAGTCCCCTGCTGCCCCAAACCCCATTCCTGGGCCGAGTGAATGAATTCCTTAAGACCCATTCAGGCACATTTGGATCTGATTTCATGCTGCAAATGGTATCTGGTGTTTTAATATATTTTATGCTCTACTACCTGCTTTTTACTCTTTCCTCCGCTGGCGAGTTCCTGCCCATGAGTAGTAATGAATACAAAAAAGGCTTTGTTCAGGTGTATTTGTTTCTTGATTTGCTGCGGAGATGGGGGGTAACTGTTTCCATATAACTAGGGGAAAATGAACTCCTGTCTGTGTTTAGGAATTGAAGACACCTTCAGGACAGCCGCCACTGAAGTGAGTCTGCTGGCGGGAAGTGAGGAGTTTAATGCCACCAAACTGTTTGAAGTCGGTAAGGAGATTCCCCCCCCCTTTTTAAATCCAAATATTGATTTAATATTTTGGAGATTCCTTTTACTTTTGCAGTGCCATCCCGTCCTAGGATCCATTTAAATGTTTCATTTTCCTCTTACGGGGTCCGGTTCTCCCAGCGAATTTCTTGCTCACCGAATATACTCCAAGCAAGAGAGAGCCATCCGGTGCGCCCTGCAGCAGGCTGAGCAGAGCAGAGAACCCTCTGTGCTGCCTTGCTTGCTACCCAGCTTCCATAGCAAGAAGTGGGACAGGAGTGGAACAGCTCTCCCCTCAACATGGATTCGGTCTCCAGTGGGGCCTTAGGCCACTTGGAATCCCTTCTGACAGCCTTCATGGAGTGTCCCCAAGAAGTTAGGAAATGCTGGTCTCAGTTTTGAAGCAAAAGGAGGGAAGGAGGGGAATGGAGCTTTCTCAGTATTATGCCTACCTTCCACTACCCCATACATCTTTTTGTAAGCCTTTGTCATACTCTGCTACTCGTCAGCTCAAAAGTGCTAGACCAACACAGTCCACATGAACCAAGCCAAATTGCAAGTGACTACTCAGGTGCAAGGGGAAATCTTCCTTTTTAAAAATAGCTTTAGAATAGAATGCAATTCTTTATTGCAGAAAGATGAGACTCCTTCTGCCACATTTCTGCGTGCCATCCAAAACTTCTTCAACCCCAACCAAACAGGAGGCACTTTGGATATTCTCTGTGACCCAGGGCTTCCACCTCAGTCCTTCACGCAAATTACCTCTAGCAGAAGCCTTCTGCAAACACAGTGCATTTGACTACCCCTCCCCCACCCCAAAAGAAATTAGAGACTAAATGTGGGAAATTTACATTAAATGGTAGAGCAAAAAAGGTTGTGTCTTGGGGGCAGAGAGCTTCTTGGTTCTCTCCCTATTGCATACCCTAAAGACAGGCAGCTGCTTGCTTTTTTTGCCAAGGATAGGTCCAGTTACACAAAGCCACACCTGAGGTGGGACTAAAGACACACAGAGATGAGTAGAGATGGCTGTCAATCAGGTTCTGGGCAGGAACAAACATGATACACTGGAATCAGGTAATTGAGGAGCATTCAGTGAGAGCCTGTTGGCAAAGGTGTGATGAGCAGGGTAGAATGGACACCAAGAAGGTGTTGGACAGAACAGTGGGGAGCCCTTACTGCCCCTTGGCCTGAAAGGACCAGGGTAGCTGTGTGGAGAGGGCTACGGGCCAGCGCTCAGGCTCTCACAACTGTGTAGCCAACCTGCAACAGTGAGGGAGGAACCACAGGAGCGAATACGTTGACCTCATTCTCCTCTCTCCCCCTCGTCTCTGACCAGGTCCTCCCCTTGGCTCAACCCAAAAAGAAGTCAGGGCTCTAGGGGCCCATCGATAGAGTCCACACAGGACAACCTTCCAGGGCAAGGGAAAACATGGGGTGAGGATAAAGAAGGCCAAATAGAAGATGCCTTGCCGAGATGGGATACAGTTTGATCTGCTCAATGTCATTTGCCAGTCCTGGTAGTGCCTCAGTTATCTGATCTGTCAAATGGTATGAGGTAACAGGGCCCCCTTATAGAGCTATTGTAGAATTAAATGAGTTAATATTGGCAGAGCATTTAGAATGAGCCCATCACAGTGAACACCTACCAAGTTTGATAGATAAAAATGAAGTCAGTGTATGTTCTGTCGGTACCTGCCCCCAACCTCACCCCCATCCTGGCCACTTGATTCCTAATTAGGGCACCACCAGCCTCCCAGGCACCTGGGTCAGAGCTGGGAAGTCACTCCTGATGTCTTTCCTCCTTCCCCCTCAAGCCCACCCAGGCCCAGCAGCCCTACTCTCTGAACATGCTCGAGCCCTCCTGTTCTGTCCCTTCCCACCTGGACTCTGGCAACTGATACCAGCACTGAATGTATCTTCTTCCTGTACAGCTCTTCCGATAGCTCACTGTCACTCCAAAACCTTCAGTAGTTCCCTAGTGCCCTCTGAACAAGCCTGAACTGCATTGAAGAGCCCCAGGATCTGACAGCAACAAACTTCCTTCCCTATAGCCTCTGTCCCGGTGACACTGAATGTGTTCCCCACCCCTGGCCAACCCCAGCAGATTTTTTTCTGCTTAACCTTGGTGTATACGAGTAGCCTGCTCCTGGGCCAGTCGTTCCCATGGGGCAGGGCAGGACCTGCACAAACATATCTTGTTTTTTCAAATAAAACCAGGAATCCACATTAACAAAATGGAACCACCTAAGTCTTAAATTACTTCAACAATTATTTATTAATTGGCAATGAATTCGACATCTTTTAATATTGTAAGGTCCAAATACAGCAACCTCCAGGAGCAGGTTCTGGCTGGAAGCCTAGAGAGCAGTGGGCTCTGGGCCTTACTGTTAAGTTCCCTAAAAGCAGGGGCCACCTGCTCCTTCCTCTTTGAAGCATCTTATCATATGGATTTGCTGACAGGGATGGTCACTCTCTAGTGCCCGTGGTTAAGAGATTAGGCCACCAGCTCTAGCTTAAACCTGTCAGTGAGTGGCACAAATAAAACTTGGTTCTACCAGTTCTCCTTGGAGGCATTTTCCACCTTGTCACCAGATACTTAAAGAGGACATTCCAAATTGCCCCCTGAATTAGTGTTCATTTTGTTAAAGGTCTTAGTGGAGTTATCCCCCTACCCTCCCTTTCTTCCTCAGATGCCTCCTAAAATTCAGGGATAATAATTTCATATATTTTCAAGAAATAAGACAGATGAAGAAACTGTAATGGTGAAATCCAGTTGATGGCAGACAAGGGTCACTGCTCAAATATCATCTCTCTCCTTTTCTGTGTCTGAAATTTTTCATGGTATAATGTGTGGCAGACGTTGCCTTGTAAATAAAGTTCCCAAGTTCAAGGCGGGGTGTGAGCATGACCAAAGGGAGGGCTGGTGGTTCCAGGGGACCGCAGGGGTTGCCCCTGGGAAGGGAGGAGCTGACATCAGTGTTAACCTGCCACCTGTGTTGCATATGGTGAGAGGGTTTCTCTGTGGTCTTTCTCAGACACGGACAGCTGCGAGCGATGGATGAGCTGCAAAAGCGAGTTCTTAAAGAAGTACATGCACAAGGTCATCAACGACCTGCCCAGCTGCCCCTGCTCCTACCCCACCGAGGTGGCCTACAGCACGGCGGACATCTTTGACCGCATCAAGCGCAAGGACTTCCGCTGGAAGGACGCCAGTGGGCCCAAGGAGAAGCTGGAGATCTACAAGCCCACAGCCCGGTACTGCATTCGCTCCATGCTGTCCCTGGAGAGCACCACGCTGGCCGCCCAGCACTGTTGCTATGGCGACAACATGCAGCTCATCACCAGGGGCAAAGGGGCGGGGACGCCCAACCTCATCAGCACCGAGTTCTCAGCCGAGCTCCACTACAAGGTGGATGTCCTGCCCTGGATTATCTGCAAGGGTGACTGGAGCAGATACAACGAGGCGCGGCCTCCCAACAACGGACAGAAGTGCACGGAGAGCCCATCGGATGAAGATTACATCAAGCAGTTCCAAGAGGCCAGGGAGTACTAAGGAGATGCCCCTCCGGTATTTGTGACACAAACGCACTGCGCCGATCTGCAGCCGAGGCACAGTCGGTCTTATCCGCATCCGTGGATATTTGTATATACCACGTGGGTATGTTTCCTAAATCACACTAGGGGTTCGCACTAAGCCCCGGTGATGGCCTTCTGAAGCCACCTTGCCATCCGAAATGCCCACAGAGCTCCTTGGAATCCCTCCTCGGGGTGGTGTTGGCAGGAGGATGAGGACAAAGGAGCCAGAAGAACCTGGAAGCCATAGTGAGTGGGATTCGATTCGCACCCACATCCTGCGTTTCCTGGAGAAGCAAAGAGGGAAAGACTGAGTTGTAAACGTTATAAGCAGTTTTTATATATAACTTATTTAATATGAATGTGACAAGCATAACCTTTTCGCTGGAGTTGTGAAACTGTTTAATCACTTCTGTGAGAGTTCAGACAGGGGCTTAAGGAGGTGGAAGAGAAAGGGAATTTTGGAGTAATTTTTTTTAAACTAAATAAGTCAACAGAAGTGTACCAAAAACAAGAAAATGCTCACCTTAAACCAAATGTTCTTTAGTCCTGAGGCACCCTGCTGGAGTCTTGGCTTCCAGAATGCCCTTGCCTAATATTGGATAGGGGGTGAGGGGCACATGGGGATTTTAGGGGCAAATCTGAGGACTGGTTTTAAATAGGCTTTAAAATAAAAGGCCACTATTAGCATAATGCTCTAATTTTATGAAAAGACTTCAGGGCGGCAGAAGTTCTGCTCATGCCTTAATGGGAGGTTCAGAAGGCTGCAAGAAGGTCAGACATAAAAACAGGTGGTAGCACTTTTGCAGAAGAAAAAATAAAAGCAAAATAGATGGGAAAAGAACACGGACCTCATTTCATCTATTTTATTCTAATGCCATTGTAACAATTTTTTTTCTCCACCAACCAGCAAATACATATAAAAAGAGTAGGGGAACTCGAGTCTAGAAAAATCCTAATTTTTTTATGTTTTAAGAAAGGAAAAAAAAAAAGACTACGTTATTTTTGTAAAGTATTTATTGAGTCATTGAGTCTTGTGCATCAAGCAATTGTAATATGACCTGGTTATGTAGTGTGGAACTTAGGACAAACAAAGAGTTTGTTTTTATGCAATCTTAACTTGCAAAACTCCAGGAAAAGAGAATATACCATAAAATCATAATAAAATGTGTTACCTGCAAATATTTATGATGAAAATACCATAAAGAATAAGCCCAGGGCGTCAAGGCAAGAGAGAGGAAGGTTCAGACCAGGTGGGAATAAAAGGCTCATTGATGTGATGGTGGGTGGTATAACTCACAACATCTTAGGCACCAAGAATGTCAAGCCAGTCCCCAGGAGGCTGAACTCATTGACACACAGGTAAGTTTTTGCCCACTCAGAGCTAAGAAAGAGCTAAGAAAAGCAGACTAGAGCAAAGGCTTAAGATAGTCCCGGTGAGGGCTGCCCAGGTGGTTCAGTGGTTAAGCATCCAACTCTTAAACTGGGCTCAGATCATGATCTTGGGGTCATGAAATTGAGTCCCAAGTCAGGCTCCATGCTGGACTTGAAACCTGCCTAAGGTTCTCTCTCTCCCCCTTTCTCTGTACTCCCCTACCTTCCCCCCATCTATCCCTTTCCAAAAGAGAGAGAGAGAGAGAGAGAGAGAGAGAGAGAGAGAGAGAGAGCATTCAGATGAGCAGGACTTCTTCCAGACAAAATTGCGCAATCACAGAAATAAGTAGAACTCCTCATCATGCAGATTATTCCTTTTCCAGATGAGAAAACCAAAACCCAGAAAAAAATATATATATCAAACTGGACCCATCTTTCTTTTCCTAGCCTAATGCTCTTTCTACTATATCAAGTTGTTGGTGTCCTGGTGGTGTCTTTGGTATTCTTGATCCCACCCTTATGTTCCCCTAATAAAATCCGTTCTTTTGGAAAAGCTCTTATCAATCATTTACACTTTAGAATGAATTACCTGTGTATTTTCCTTCTCAGAATATTTATATTTAAGAGCTATTTCTAATTGACATGAGAAGCTTTATTGACATCAGAAGGAATATTAAGCAAATGAACTGGTAAGGAGGAATCAATACATCTATGTATCAGGGAAGCAGATTTGGTTTCTAATAAGAGGAAAACTATTTTTGCAAATATAGTTGGTTGCAATGGATTCCATTGCCTTTGAGGTGGTGAGTTCCCTGTTGGGACAGGTATTCAAGCAGATACAAGATGAAGCACATGAGAAGATCAACTGAGTGATGAGAGAAAAAAATGTGCAACAATAACACTTTCTAATAAATATTTTTTTTAAGGGTAAGTGAAAACTACTATGGGAAAACAGGCAGGAATCAGGGAAGTAGCTGTTGGGGCTAATGGAGGATTGGTATTTCGTAAAGCACAGAACAGGGAGGGAAAGTGGATGCATTTAGAGTTAGAAAAAAGTAAGAATAAAAACAAAGAATTAGGAATGAGCTTTGTTTTCTGAAGGCCAGTATATTTAGAGTGATGAGCAGAGGAACAAAGAGTGATAAGTTTTGGAGCTGTATCTAAGGTGTCTTTATTAAGGATTTGGCGTGGAAGATTAAAAGGAACAGAACTCTTTCCTACTAAAGTGAGAATGACTGATATGAGCAGTATTTTCAATGGGCTCTTTGCCTTTACATATCAGACCTTGCTGACCTAGTAAAATGAGAGTTGGAAGAAGAGGTGGATTGGGGGCAGGGGAGAGCCCCTGGGCTCTTTGCCTACTGAATGCATCCCTAATCTCCTATACATCATCAGGTTAGTGCTACACCTCTGGGAATTTGCTGAACTATGGTCTGCCTCTATCAAGGTTAGCCACTTTTCAGTCCCGAAGCCAGGGAGTGATGCTCAGAAAGCCAGAACCCCTCCCTTTGGGTATCTGATAAAACAAGGTAATCTTATCTTGTTTTCAGTATAGGGCCTCAAGCCAGCCCCAGGGTAACCCCAAGTAATTCCCTCCTTGAGAGTGGGTCATGTGCTCAAGGGCTGATTTCACCTGCAGCAGAGTATGCGGCCTGCACCCTTGCCTTCAGCACCAACTATGACCCCTCAACAAGCGCTCTACAAAGGCCACTCATCCGAATTTGCTCCTTTGATTCTCCCTGGAAAAAGAGCCTCTTTTCTAATAATCCACTGGGCATGTGCCCCCGCCTCCCCCGTGAGCGAGCCAATAGGGGCAGAGATGCTCAAGGCCCTCTAGTGGCCACACATGGGAAAGTTAAACCAGAGGACTGGGACACAGCTTTCTCTTTGGCCCCAGCACAACTGTCCACCATGATTATAGTCTCCGGAGTGTTTCTCTCTGTGTAGCTCAGTGGTCAGGAGGTTAGAGTTCTCCAGCCAAACTAACCTCAGGGATCAAAGAATAGGTACTATCCTCTCCACTCTTTCCTGAGCTCACACTTCCGGCCTCTGTGCTACTCTCTTTACCATGGGAGGCAGGCAGAGTACATCACATTCATTTTACGGATGCAGAAAAAGAAGCCCAACAAGGTTAACGAACTTGCCCGAACTCATAATGCTCCATAAATGGTAGAGCTGGTTGAAGCCAGTCCTCTCTAACCCTCAAGCCAACATTTGTAACTTTCCTCTTTGTTCTACTCCTTTCCTAAGTCTTCCCGACACTCACAGGATCAGTTTGGTTTTTGTTTTTCTCTAACTCACTCTGCTTTTACTCAGCTTGTTCAGATCTGCGAAATGTCCCTACGTCAACCCTCACAGTGTCTCCTATTGGGCACAGAGGGTCTGGCTTTATTTCTACATATTCTGCACAGCTCTGTCATTCTGTAAGAGGACACCAGAGATACAACAGCATACAAATCCGAGTCTTCCTGTTGGAGGGCAGACAACCGAAAAATAAATAAGCACATAATCTAAGATAATGATAAGTAATATAAAGAGAAACATTATTTGATCATACACATATGTTGCATTATTTATTGCAATGCTAGTTGCTGTAATAGATAATCCTCAAAATCACAGTGGCTTAACATGGTAAAAAGTTAGGGTCTGTTTCTGGTCAAGTGGCTCTCCTCTAAGTGATGACCGAGGGGTCCAGGCTCCTTCCGTACTGCGGCTCAGCCATCTTCAAGTTGTGACTCTCTAGGACATCCTGGGGGTCAGGCATCTCTATTCCAGCTTGCTTAAAGAATAAAGAGCTGGCAGGACAAGCATGAAAGTTTGCGCTAGGTCAAGCAGAGAAGTACTATACATCATTTCCACTCCATGTCCACAGCTCTGTTCCATGCCACAGTCTTCTGCGAGGACGATGGGGAAATAGAGTTTAGCTGGGGCATTGGGGGTACAGGAAGCTGAGATAGGCTATGTGAGCGCTCAGTCAGTGTCTGCCACAGAGGTAGACCACCTGGTTATGAAAGCCAGCGGAAGGGACTCTGGATGGGCCCAAAGTAGGTGACCAAAGAAGAGTGGTTCTCCCCAGCCCCTCACTATCTTCCGCATTGTATTACAGTGCTAAACTGGACCTCAGTTTACTATCTCTCAACTGGATAAGACCATCTCTCTTACCTACTCATTGTCACATCCCCCTTGGCACTTACCACACTTCCTACACATCTGTGTCCACTGCCCAACTCTCAACTGGAAGCTTCTATAAGCCTTAGCCTGATGGCTTTCTCTGGGAAGTGGGGGCCCTCAGATTGCACAAGGAACCGAGTGAAGTGCCAGGGAGTTCACAGTTCCCCCAGGAGCACTTAACAGCTGACTGAGAGGAGATATGTAGATGAATACCCCAGCCTCCCCACCCTCCACTGGGGCAATTCTGAAGCATATTTTATACTATTCTCAGAGTTCCCAGTGGGACTGAGCTCCAGTCACCCACAGAGGTAACTTGCTTGCTATCACACCATTTATTGGCTTCCTTCCTATCCCCGTGTTTCTTCCCCCACTCCCTTTCTGTGGATCGCTGGGATCATCTCTCCAGCATGCTATCTGCTCAGATCATTCTCTTTGGATTCTCTTCCAGGATTCTCTTCTCAAACCAAGACATAACTTAATGCTTTAATACTTACTGAGTGTCATTCAAATATAAGCTCACTCTTATTTTCATCATGCTCATGTGGAGAGGAGGTTTTGCTGTTGGTGATGGCTCTACCAAAAAAGAAAATTCAATCTCATTCGGACCAGAGGTTGGTGCTATACCAGATTTTCAAGCTTTTACAAAACAAAGTAATAAGCCCCCAGTTTTTATGATTAGATCCAAAGGACAGGAAAATGACTCTGCCAGATCCCTCTAAAAATTACTGAACACCTTCTCCTCATTTTCGAATTCATTTCCTTGCTGACTACAAACCAGTGCTGCTCCACGTACCACACTTTGAGTAGCCCTGTTCTAATCAACTGAGTGACACTGATCAGTAACCCCATGAGCAGGGATTCTGGCCTGATGTACAAAATCATGAAAAAGCTTCACAGGAAGTTATGTGTGGGGAGGAAAGAGGATGGGGTTCTCCCTTTGTCATCCACTTACAATTTCCAATGGAAAAATGTGTGGGTTGTCACCATTATGCCTGCACTATTTCAGACTAATTAAAGGCTTGCCGTGGTAATTACTGGGTGGGTATACTCAGGAACATACATCCATGTGTACAGACCCTGAACACAGTAGTATAAATTAAGACAGAAAGCTTACAGCCTGTTGCTTTTCTGAGGCTTAGTGTTGGTTTACCATACAGGATTAGCAGAAGAGGGGCACTTTCTGGGATCAGAAGGTAAGACTTCTTAGGAAACAAATTTATGGGACTAGCAACTCTTTGTTGAGCCAGAAGAACAAAGCTTAGAGACAGTTTGGGTTTTTGTTTTTCATTTTGGGGTTTTGTTTTGTTGTTTTTTTCTTTCTATCTCCATCTCCATGTAAAGGCTTGGAAGGCCAATGTACAAAGATCAGTGCCTTGCCTGGAAAGGCAAAAAGAACAGCATCCTCAACCATTTCAGCAGCAGGGGAATTGGTGGAGGGGCTGGATTGAGACACAGCTGCAAAAGCAAAGCTGGGTAAAGAATTTTATGACTTTGCTAATTTTCTATCTGTTCTGGGAGTAATAAATACGCCCTTACATATATTCATGATTGCCCTCAAAATAAAAAATAAAATAAAATAAAATAAACAACTTTTAAATGGCACAGAAAAGCCTTTCATTCTTGAGGCATGTAATTCATGGATGATTTTCAAAATGTCATGTTTGAATTGGGAAAGTAGCATTTCTTGAATTAACCGGCCAGTTGCTTCAAGAACATGACTCAAAGGATATAAAAATTTCAAGCCTGACTTTTAAAAAAGAAAAAAGGAATTTTTTCTATGCAGCTAAGTTTATTTTTCACAAAGGCCATGGCTACATAGTAGGTTTATTTGCCATGGAAAGGAAGGGTCTAAATGAAGCACACCTTTAATTCCTTAGTGAAAGGGAGCAGTAGCAAACCTCAACAAGGACTGCTTCAAAATTTCACACCAGTGGACATGCGGTTTCGCTTTGTCTAGCTCTGTCTTCCTTTATTCCCTTCTACACCCAGCTTGGGTTTTGTTTTATCTTTGGAGACCTTAGGAAATGGACAAGGAGACAGGGGAAGGCAAAGAGAAAAGCCAGGATTTCCCAGGACAAAATCCTCTTCAGAGCTTCTAAAGTAACTCATTGCCCCTGTTGTCGATATAACTAAGGTGAGGTCTTTACACAGGAGAAGACCAGAGAGACCCGCACCCCTGATGTGGTCCTGTCCCCAAGGAGCCTCCAAATCCCCCCTCAGGGACCAGCCCTGACCAGGAAGAGATTTCCAGAGGCCTCGTGCCTCAGAGCCACGTGATGAGTATTCCTCCAGTCAAAAGGCAGTGGGGGGGGGCGGGGAGATTCTGTGCTGATTGCTCAGGAGGGAGGGCCTTTCTTCAAGAATGTTTTCGGGTCCTCACCTGGGGACTGACTGTACTGAGTGGAGGCCAAGGCCACCTTCCCCAGGTCTCAGGAGAAAGCCCTCCATGAAGCGAACCTTGGCCATTCCGTCCTGCTCTTATAGGAGAAAATTGAGGAGAATTATAAGGAGGAAAAAAAGGAGGAAATCAGGGATCCCGTTCTAGGAAGATAAAGGCTGGTTCACGCCAGTCACCATCAGCAAATGTACAAAACCAAAGCTTGAGATAAAAGCAAACTCACCCCCTGTTTTCTCTTCTTCAAGATTTCTACACTGTGCCATTCCAGTCGCCTGCCCCACTGCTCCTCATTCATTCCTTCTGCCACCTAATAAGCCATCTTGGAGCCAACCGTCCTTTTTTTTTTTTTAATACTCTTAAGTAAATAAATAAATAATATCCTTCAAACCTTTAATTGATGTATAACATACAATCAGAAAAATGTGCACGTGTCATAATCATGTGACTCGGTGAATTTTCACAAAGCGAACACACTTATGACCAAAGTCAAGAAAGAGAACAGAAGGTTTGTGAGGGAGCTCCCTGGGATGAAATGTTCTATATCTCAATTATGGTGGTGGCTACACAACTTTCTGAATTTGTCAAAACTCACTGAATTGGGCCCTTAGAGAAAAAATTGAATTTCATCATATGTAAATGTTACCTCAACACAAAATAAATAAAACATTCCCATCACTCCTGCACCACTTTCCAGTTCGTACCCACTTCCCACCAAAAGTCATCGGTGTCGTGACCTGAGATTGATTTTGCCTGATTTTGAACATTGGCAGAATCCTACAGCATATGCTCCCCGAGGTCTGGCAAGTCGGGCTCCTGATCCCCACTGGTCTTTCCGAGGATCTATCCCACTGCCATCACCGATGACTCAGTATTCATCTGCCACAGAATTCTCCCACTGCCTGCTCTCCTGAAAAATTGAATTGCAGAAAACCAAACAGAGTAAGAACAACTAGATTATGAACAACTTCCGGCTTCCGCTGGATGAACCAGATGTGAGCCTGGGATGCCAGGTGTTTCTGCTTCTAGTCAGAAACTGGAAGTTATAGAAGGCAGAGTTTAGACACACCAGGGGCCACTGATCCACATCTTGTCTGGGTCTCCAGAGGCCAAGGGTTGAGCAGTGAGCCCCACTTAATCCTAACAGGGCCCAGTCACTCAGGAAAATGGGAGAAGAGGGCTACGAGAGGCACAGATTAGACAAGAGAGAGAAATCAAGGGAAAAAGGATGGTGAAGTGGAAACCTGAAAAAAAAGTATCCCACACTCTAGCCTATTTATCTGTCCAAAAAAAAGACAGGGTTGGTTTTCAGAGTTCTAAGGTTGCTATGACACCTGAAGATATGAAGGGGTTAAGTTTTGGCCACAGGGAAAAGATTAACCCCTCCCCATGCCACACACACACACACACACACACACACACGCACACACACACACACACATTCTGACCAGACATGACAGAAGCCCACGGAGGGGCATGGCATATTGTCATCTCAGGGTACCTGGCAATGTTGTGTCTGAAGACTGGTCAAAGGAAGGGAGCTCTCTGCCCAGCCCGCGTCCCACAGAGACTGTATAGGGCTCTGCTGGTGAGCAGGGAGGGAAGAGAGCATTGGCAATTCTAAAAACCCCACCTATAGATTGAAGGCTAGAGGATCTGCCTAGCCTACTTTGAGGGGGTGACCCTGGACCCCTAAGTCAAGGGCAGGCGGGGGGTGGGGTGGCGTGCAGCAGGTGCAGCTGCAGAGCAAAGGGCCCGGGCTTCCCTTCCCATGGGAAGTGACCAATAACTCGGACCACTGACCCCATTAACCATGCCTACACACACACACTCAGCAAAGACTGAGGGGTCATGAGCTCTGGAAATAACAGCATCCTGTCACTTTTCTCAGAACTAAGATAAAGCCATGGGAAAGATAGTAGAGTATGCCTCAAGCAAAAATACTTCCCAAATTCTGAAGAGAATTCAGACTTAATTAGCAGAGTTCTGTGTGGTATACTAGCTTTGTATTTCAGGAGATATTTTAACCTTGAAAGCATTGCTATCATCCTGTGTTTGCAAACCCAAGGGCAGCACTTTGAGACAGACGATGCCAGTAGGGACTCAAGGCTGAAACCAAGAGAACTTAACTCTGGTTAATTTAAGAAGAAAGGAAGCATATTGGACAGATGTTGGGTAGCTTTAAGAAGATTCAAATAAATAAGAATAAAATCACATCATGTATTATTTAAAGGGGAAGCTATATCAAACAAGGTAACCATGGGTTAAATAAGATAGAAGTTCATTGCTCTCTTATGAAAAATAAGTCTGGCCTTAGATAGCCCCAGGGAGGTATGGGATCCAGTTTCTTCCACATTTCTCTTCAAGTCATTTCCACTCTATGGTCTAAAATGACTACCCAAGCTCCAGCCATCACATTCATATTCCAGCCAGCAGAAAAAGAGAAAGGGGCAAAAAAGGACCTCCCAGAAGTTGCAGGCACATTTCTCTTTGTATCCCATTCACCAGAACTCAGTCCTCTGACCTCAACTAGTTACAAGAGAGGAGGACGTCTTTATCTGCGCAGCCAGGTGACCCAGCTAACAAGAACCCACGATAAAGAAAGAAGATATTTTAGAGAAAATGAGCAGTTTCTTCTACAGACGCCTAAACCATATGAATTTCTATGACAATGGCAGTCACACTTTATGGCCAGTGTAGTCAGACCAAGCAAGGAGCCCCATGAGCAGGATAAGTGATGTCACTTTTCCTCCCAGGGTAAGTGATGATTGTCGCTTGGATCCAAGGAGAGAAATGCTCTGTTCCAGGAAGTTCCAGGTCCCCGGTCCCACAACATCCAAAACCCTCAGTAGCATTGCTGTGCACATGTGATCCTTGGTCCCCCATCCAGGCCCTTGGCCTTAAAGCCTCAGCTGGAATGCAGGAACGTGGTGTATTTCAGCCTCTGTGCAATGCCCAGGACCTAGCCCAGGGCCAGGCACCCACAGCCGGCTTTCAAAGAGATGCTTATGAAATTGATGAATGAGCCTCTACATTCAACTGCCTCCCACATACATGTGTGACTATTTTTCATGTGGATGAAAATATTTAAAAGTATTACTGAATTTAGAAATGTATATGTTTTCTTCCCATGTGTATTTTCTCAGTGAATGTCTAAGTATGGGTGTGTTTGGGGGAGGGGGCTGGGCAGCAGATTCTCAGGCTAATCTGCCACGTGCCAGCTGTGTGACCTCGAGCAAGATACTTCACTTCTCTGTGCTGTAGTTTCCTCATTTGGTACTGTTGCTCATGGGGTTGTCATGAAGACTTAATGAGTTAACATTAATATTCTGTAAATCGTGGGTGTCACTCAGGACAGTGATTGTCACAGAGGTTTAAATAAAATATTAAAAGTGCACATACTCTTTGACAAAGACTCTTTTTTTAATGTTGTAAAAAGAGACTCCCAAACAAACCTGGAAAGCTATGACCCAGCCTAGATAATTTTTAATTTGGCAGCTCTTTCAATTCAAGCATTTTTTTTAATTGCCCCAATCCCAAGAGCAAGCCAGTTCCTCACTGTCAGACAGTTTGTGGGGCATCTCCTGAGGGTCCGGGTCTAGGTTACAGAGTTACAGGCTGCTCTAAGAGACCCCCCCCCACACACACACACCGTTCACCTCGCGCCCTGTTGTCCTGATAGATGAACCCGGTTCAGAGACTGACTGTATTTCTCTCTCCAAACCCTCCACCTGCCACCTTGCTCGCTTCATAGCAACCCAGCAGCTGACCATGTTGCAAACAGAGACCAATTCCCTTTGATGCATGGGACCAGACGAGGTCCATATGAGGCTCTCAAACAAAGCTTTTGCTTTGTTTCTAAACAACTTAAGAAGGCTTAAAGGGGGAAGAAGCACCCTATTTTCTCAGGCTCCTTCTCCTGCTCAAAGAGAAAGAAAAATCCAAGACCCAGGGAGGGACCCAATGAGACAGAGAGAGAACCAGACTTGGAGAAGGAGACAGGAGGGCAAGACAAGTTTAGATTACTTCCTAAAGGATGGGGGGTGGGGGGAGATACGTGATCTTTATCTAATCAGACAGTCTACCCAGGAAGTCCCTGAGATCAAAGCAAGGGGCTTTTTATTTAGCCCTGTGTCAACTTAAAAACAGTCCTGGCAAAGCCACAGATCTGGACAAGCTCACACCTCTCCCCACCCCCACTGCCCTGAGCTGTCTCTCAGCATCTGAACCCTCTTAACATTCCATTTGGAATAAAACCCTGGGATGAAAAGAGTTCCCAGGATTACTGTGGGAAGAAGAGACAAAATTCGACAAAGTAAGGCAGGAAAGGCTCAGGCAAGCCTTCCTGGCTTCTCAGACCAACTAGGTGCGCACTGAGGGAAGGCATCACCATTTTCACTTCTCTGCATAGATTCCCCACCACCCACCATCTGCCTCGGATCAAAGGAGTCCTCAGAGGTACACAGCCGCTTGTCACAAGCATTTTTCCCCACATGCCCGGCACTGTGTCAGGATGACTCTGAGGAAGAGCAGGCACTAAGGGGGAACGACCAGACTGACGTGGGATAGAGGCCAAGAGAGGAGAGCTATGGTCCCCATTCCTTGCTCCCAAAGATGAGCTAGTGAGAGGGATTGGGGTGGGGTGTATTTGTGTAGAGCGGGAGACACGCGAAGCCTGACCTGTTGAAAAGACAGGTGCTGAGGAAACTGGGGACTGGTTCAAAAGGGAGAGAAATCACTTTTCAGAAATATAGCAGCTCAAGGGGAGCAGGACAGGAAACTTGGGATCACACCACAGAAGTAGAAAGAGTTCATCCCCCTGGATAAAAGACTATAGAACCAGGGTCACTCTCCAGTGCATTACCAAAGAGAAAGCTCAGCACCACTTTTTTCCCCAATGCAGCTGAGATCCTTGTATCCTCTATTTCCAAAAACGCAGACATGGTATGGGTCATGATGAATTGGATTCATCAGCTCAGACCTGGTTTTTCTTAAACAAGCCAGGGACAGCTCCTTGAGTTGGTTTATTTTTATTTTATTTTATTTTTTTTTATTTTAGAGTGAGAATGAGCAAAGGTGGAGGGGCAGAGGGAGGGGAGAAGCAGACTCCCCACTGAGCAGGGAGCCCAGCGCAGGACTCCATCCCAGGACGCTGAGATCATGACCTGAGCCAAAGGCAGACACTTAACCAACTGAGCCACCCAGGCGCCCCTCCAGTTGATTACTAAAAGCAGTTTTTAAAAGAAGAGTATTTAACATTCACCTTGAAAGGCAACTTTGTTCTTCAGCTTGAAATGGAAGCTTCCTTCTGGGAGAATGAACAAGCCTTTCTCTGTCCTCTTCTCCCAAAAGAATTTGTTTTTTCACAGCCAAATCGATGGGAAATGCAATATTTCTTGAGTCATCTGGATTTCAATGTAGTCAGTTTGTCACTTTAAGGGCGTGTTTTTCTCTAAGAAACGTTATGTATCTTCCTCCTAATAAGGACAACGTGCACTAAAGAGGAATTCTAATTTTAAGCCAAGAAACATGTGAAATAATTGCTTGATGTTCTGTAGGAAAATGTTGCAACTTCCAGGTACATCGCTGGGATCTGGCTGTGAATCAGCTTCAGTATCACTCACACGTGCATGCTTGTGTGGCCCCTTACAAAACATGTCTTCATGGGTGTTCTCTTTCATACCCCCGACTCACTGGTAAGGAGATGGAAGGTGCGAGCAACTAAGTGAGTTGCTTAAATATGCAGAACATTGTAGGGATCCATTGCCTCATTATCTGTAAGACATAACTGAATGTGATGTGTATTTTTATTTTTTTTAAAAGATTTTGTTTATTTATATGAGAGAGAGAGTATGAGAACGGAGAAGGTCAAAGGGAGAAGCAGACTCCTCATGGAGCTGGGAGTCCGATTCGTGACTGACTCCCGGGAGTCCCGGATCATGACCAAAGCCAAAGGCAGTTACTTAACCAATTGAGCCACCCAGGCGCCCGAGGTGTATTTTTAGAATACAGCTTTCAGCTTCAGGACTTATGAAGCCTAAAATGACGGGCAGGATCCAAAAGTATGGAAAGAAGTTCTTATCCACATTTTTATCAGGAGCGTAGGATTTAAATGTGCATCCTTACGTCTTTCTGAAGACTGGTGGGTTTTAACTGTGATTGGATGAGAGCCTCTTGGAAGAAATTAAGCTTCAATTGGCTTCAATTGTGCCCTAATCATTATCATCTATTTCAAATATTCAGGACGCTTTCCCTTCCACAGGTGGTAAGGGCTAAGTGATGGAGGTCAAAAAGATGCCTGCAAGATGTCTTCACATTTTCTTCGATTTCCCAGGCACTGATCTCTTCTCAGGGCTGGCGCCGAGTCAGGGATCAGAAATGGCTTCCAACACCTCTGTAGAAGACACTTACTAAACACATATATATTAGATAACAGATAAGTTTAAAGCCAAAGCATCCTTAGCAATAACCTAGTGTACGTTTCTTATTTTCCAGATGAGAAAACTAAAGCACAGGAGGGGCAAAGAGATTTACTCATGCAGCAGAAGAAAACCACAAGGACTCCTAACCCTGATGACTACATTTTAACACCACTGGGTCAGAAAATATTTTGTTTCTTTTCTGCTCCTTCTTTTCTTGCTGGTCAGCTATTTCTTGCTGCTCCAAAGAAACGAATCAGAATGTTTCCATTTGATTTATGGAAGTGTTCCAGCCAGGGAGCTTCTTTTTAGAGGCCAGGAACAGAGACACTCCACCTAAGTGACCACCAGGGGGTGCCCAGAGGACAGTCCGACAAATGGGGGGGGGGTGCCTCCCTGGAGAATCTCCCTTCTCAAGGGAAACACATGTGATACCACAACTGAGATTATTATCTTTTGTTCTTAGCAAAGGGTTAGAGGTCTCCGGTCCCTTCTGAAAACGAGTTTGGGCATGAAAAGTGGAAAGAAAATCTGCAACACGTGCAGACCTCATGCTTAAGATGTATTTATTTAGAGCTCTTGCTTGCTCTTCTAATATGTCTTCATAAATAAAATGGGGAGAAACCTGTCGCTTTAAATCCCAAACAAAGCAGAAAGGAGCAGGGATTAGATGTGATGAGAGGGTTCACAACTTCTGCTATAAGAAAGGTAATAAGGGGTGTGGCTTATAATATGACTTTCTGCACCCCAACCTGTTTCCTGGAACAGTCATCCGGTTGTCTGTCCCCAGAAACTTGACCATGACCAAAATCCCTCTGCTGCCTTCAGAAGGCAAAACTCACTTCAGGTGAAAGCCAGATCCAAAATGATCAGCTCTTCAGTAAATCCTACTAGCATCAAAATACTGATATGTGGGTAATACGTATTCATTCATAATTCCCACTTGATGAACTGGATTCTTCGATTTGGTCATGATTTTTCTTATTCACGCCATGAACTACGCATAACACAGAATATTAAAAGTTTTTGAAAGAAGAGTACTTCAGGGGCTCCTGGGTGGCTCAGTCGTTAAGCGTCTGCCTTGGGTTCAGGTCACCATCCCAGGGTCCTGGGATAGAGCCCTGCACTGGGACTCCCTGCTCAGGGAGAAGCCTGCTTCTCCTTCTCCCACTCCTCCTGCTTGTGTTCGCTTTCTCGCTGTGTCTCTCTCCGTCAAATAAATATATAAAATCTTTAAAAAAAAAAAAAAAGAGTACTTAACATTCACTTTGAACGAAAACCTTGTTTTTCAACCCCAGCAGTTTGAAATGGAGGCTCCTTTATGGATTTAAAAAACAAAACAAAACAAAACAGTTTTATCAACCTCCAGAAAACTCTCTCTGACTACCTGCTGTAGTCACACCCTCCACCCCATCCTCCTGACTCCTGATAAGCACTGATCGCTATAGTTTTGTCTTTTTGAAATGTCATGTAACTAGACACATAGAGTCTATTACCTTTTGTAAATGGCTTCTTTCACTGGACATAATGAGTATGAGATTTATGCAAGTTGTTACTGTTGTTGCTGTTGTGTATATGTGTGAATGGTTCGTTCTTTTTTTATTGCTGATAGCAATCCAGTGTATGAATATACCACAGTGGGCTATCTATCACCTATAAAAGACATTAGAGTAGTTTCTAGTTTGGGGCAATTATGAAAAGAGCTGCCATAAACAATTTCATACAGGTTTTTGTGTGCACCTAAGATTTCATTTCTCTAGGATAAATATCTAGGAATGGGATAGCTGGGTCATATGGTAAGTGTATGTTCGACTTTTTAAGAACATACCCAATAGCTGTCTTGTTTTGAATTCCCACCTGCAACATATGAGCATTTCAGACACCACACATCTTGAACACTTGGTATTGTCAGTATGTTTTTCCACTTGGGCCATTCAAATAGGTATACAGTGCTACCTCATTATGTTCTTCATTTGAATTTCCTTTGTAGTTAATGACATTGAACTTCTTTTCATGAGTTTACTTGCCTTCCACGTATCTCTTTAATGGAATATCTTCAAATTTTTGCTCATTTTTAAAATTGGGTTGTTTTGTTACTGTTAAGTTTGGAGAGATACAAGTTGGATACAGGTTGTTTGTCAGACATGAGTCTTTCAGATATTTCTCCTCAGACTATACTTTTTTTCTTTATTTCCTCAAAAGTGTCTTTTGCAAAGTGAAAGTGATTAATTTTGATGAACTCCAATTATCAATATTTTTCTTTTATCTATTTTACTTTTGCTGTCATGTCTAAGATGTCTTTGTGAAACCCCAGGTCAGGAAGGTGTTCACTTTTTTAAATTTTTATACAGTTTTGCATTTTATATTTAGATCTGTGATTCGCTCTGAGTTAAATTTTGTATAAAGGGTGAGGCTGAGGTCAAGGTTCACTTTTTTGAATAGGATGTCCAGTTATTTCAACACCAATTGTTGAAAGAAACTATCCTCTCTCCTTTTATTTATCTTTGCACTTTTGTCAATAATAAGTTGATTTTATTTGTGTAGGTCTTTTTCTGGATGCTCTGTTCTGTTTTGTGGATATATATGTTTATCCCTTCCCCAACACCTCACAGTCTTAATTACTATAGCTCTAAGGCAAGACTTTAAGTCAGGTTGAGTTCACTAACTTTATTCTTTTTCAAAATAGCTTTAGCTATCCTAATGCTTTTAATTTCCCATATAAATTTTGGAAACAACTTGTTCTTATCTACAAAAAATCCTGATGGCATTTTTATTGAAATTGCCTTAAATCTACAGGTCAATGTAGGTAGATTCAACATATTACTATGTTTAATTGTATAATAATCCATAAACATGTTATGTCTCCCCCATTCATTTAGGACATCTTTGATTTCTCTCATAACACTTGAAAGCCTTCAGCATATAGATTCTGCACATTTTTTTAGATTTACAAATGAAGGATTGAATTTTTAGCAATACCTTATTTCATAACAATTAGCTATTATTAATTATTGTTATGGTCTGAATTGCACATCCTCATCCCCGACATTCATGTGTTGAAGTCCTAGCACCTCAGAATATGATTATATTTAGAGATAGGGTCTTTAAAGAGATAATTAAGTTAAAATGAGGTCATGAGGGTTTGATAAGGTTTCTTGATCACTCACACTTCTTACAATATGACCAGTGTTCTTTTTTTTTTTTAAAGATTTTATTTTATGTACTTGACACAGAGAGAGAGAGATCAGGTCACAAGTAGGCAGAGAGGCAGGCAGAGAGAGAGGAGGAAGCAGGCTCCCCGCTGAGCAGGGAGCCTGATGCGGGCCCCAGTCCCAGGAGCCTGAGATCATGACCTGAGCCGAAGGCAGAGGCTTTCACCCACTGAGCCATCCAGGCGCCCATGACCAGTGTTCTTCTAGGAAGAGGATAATAGGACATAGACACGCACGGAGAGAAGACCACATGAGGACACAGGGAGATGGCCAAGGCAAAAGGCCGTAGAAGAAACCAACCCTGCCAAAACCTTTATCTCAGACTTTTGGCCTCCAGAATTGTGAAAAAATGTTTCTGTTATTTAAGCCATCTGGTTTGTGGTACTTTGTTATAGCAACCCTAGAAGATTAATACAATAATCGTACTCTTAAAAAAATTGGTTTCAGTTGTCCACTGCTAGTATATAGAAAACCACTGACTGTGTGTACCTCATATCCTGTAACCTTGTTAAACTCACTATTAGTCCTATGAGGTTATTTTTAGAAATTCCTTGAGATTTTATAATCAACAATTGTGTCACCTGCAAATAAGGACAGTTTTACTTTTTCCTCTTCAGTCAGAATGTCTCTTATCTCTTGTTTTTGCTATTGCAATGGCTAGGACTTCCAGTATAAAGCAGAATGGGAATAATTTATTAGCATGGATTTTACCATTGATCCTTACATTGTGTAACACCAGTTTTAAATGAAAATATAAGAGTATTTAACTTGTACAAGGCATCACCAAATTTACACAATTTGTATTTCATAGCTTATATGTGCTTTTTGTTTTGTTCTTATCAGAACAGTGGAAATGCTGCACAAAGCTAAATCAAGTGTTTTTATCTTACTTCTTCACACACTCACATTCTACCAACCAGTCTCCATTTTGGGCTTACGGGTGAGCTAGGAAGGACTGAAAGGAAAGGAACAATTCGTTGTTCTATCTTTCTCTTTCTGTCGGTATCATTACCAGCCTACAGTGTTATATAGGATTTGATAAGGTTTCTTGATCACTCACACTTCTTACAATGCCCTTTCTTCTTTCTGCATTCAAAGCAAGTCTGGTTTGAACAGAAAGTGTGGCCTCCCAGGGATATCAATACTACAGCTTGCTTTGTATGTTGTACACATATGTGCTTTCAGTCGTGCTGAATTCCCATGCATTGCTGGTCTACCAGAGTTCCACACTCATGTGCCATTGCAAACACTAACTGAAAATGGGCAGGAAAGAACACAACAGACTCACATATTGTATATATCTCTTCAGCTCATATACATGGTCCATTGCCCTGTCAGACTTCACTTGTGCAGCTTAAGACAAAATTATTAAGAAAGTCAAGATAACAATAGCAGAGCATTCAACCAAACATGGGGCCCTACTGAGCATAGGCCCATGCAACTCCCTAATTCACATACCCAGGAAACTGGCCTGGCATATATGTGTTGAAATCACCAGTAAGGTGATTCTCCATTTTTAAATTTGTTTTATTGTTCTACCCACACTTGACTTCCTGGGAAATCCATGGAATCCAGTGTGACATTTTGAGATCATTAACCACTTGACAGGGGAGGAGAGAGAAATTTAAAGCAAATGTGTCAGGAGTCACACCTAATCAAAGATCAATCCAAAGCAAAGATAAAAGCACCTTGAAATTACAACATGAGTCAACAGCAAGATAAAGTTTGATCCCAAATATTTCGGGAACAGGTCAGTTGTGTCAAGGAACACATAGCTTCTCCCCAAAACATACTAAAATAAAAATATTCACTTTTTTTCCTACCTGCCACAATCCCTTTACACTGCCTCCCTTTAAAAAGACATAGTTGATGTTCCACATGTAAGCTATAATGTTCAAACTTAAACAGCTCGGTGGTGTAATAAGACTGTCATCCTCACTGTTCTATCAACAAGTAATAAAGTTTATGATAAATTAACGGTAATATTTCTTTTATATATCAATCAAATGTATTTCTTGTTTCACTTTTAGTATTTTCAAGGGCATAATACTGAGGAAAAAAGCCAATCTCAAAACATCACATACTCTGATTTGATTATATGGCATTCTTTTTTGCTTTTTTCTTTCTTTCTTTCTTTGTTATTTTTGAAATCTTTTTAAAATGCATCACACATATGCTTTCTTCTTAAATGAAGTGTACAGATTCCTGTTTGACCTGTCCTTGTGGACTGAAGATTATGATGTCAAACGTCAATTATTATACTTGCAGTTGGGTTTAACAAATAATATTCAGGAACATTTACTGGCAAGGCATTATGCCAAGAGTAATTGCTGTCTTAGTTCGGGCTGCTATAACAAATATACCACAGTCTAGTGTGTGTGTGTGTGTGTGTGTGTGTGTGTGTGTGTGTGTGTGTGTACCAGATATATAGCAAATATACTTATAAGTATCAGGTATTTATTTCTCACAGTTCTAGAGGTTAAAAAACCCAGGTCAGGGGCCAGCATGGTTGGGATCTTGGGGAGGACCCTCTTTCTGGGTTGCAGATGCCCAGCCTCTTATATTTTCTCATGGTGGAAAGCTGGCTAGCTCACTCCAAGCCTCTTCTTACAAGGGCACTAATCCCATTCACAAGTGCCCCACCATCGTGGCTTCATTACCTACCAAGGCCCCACAACCAAATATCATTACATTGGGAATAGGGTTTCAACACATGAATTTGGGAGGGACACATTCAGTCCATTACAATTGTCCTTGCTATTTGATGCATATAATCCATTTGGAGAGGTAAAGCAGATGTGTAAGTTCAAAATTCCTCGCAAGTGCTGTTATAAATATCTAAACAAGAATTATGGGGACAAGGAAGAGAAGAGAGGGAGAATACATCTTGAGAATTCAAATGGGTCTTGAAGGATGACTTGCGATGGTAAGAAAGTGTGTGCCATGCTAAGAAATTCACACCTCTTCAGTGAAAGGTGAAATAGAGCAGGGTGGTTTCCTGGTACCACAGGTTAAATGTTTGGGAATAGATGGAACAGTGAGAGAACATTAGATTTGTATCTACAGACAATGAGGAGCCATAGAAGGTTTTGTAATATAAAGATGGCATCAGCATTACACTTAATTGCAGCAATGCATTTTTGAAATGCATAAGACTGTTTCTACCTATATAAACTGTTCTAGAGTTATGCATTCTTTTAACTTGTTATTATAAGTTTTCTGCCACCATCTGGTCTGCCAGCTAGTCTTTATACTATCAGCATATATGACTCAAGCCACATTCATATATAACTTCCTACTAAAATTCTGCTTCTAACCTACCAAAAGCTAGAATACTAAATAACCAAGATTATTTGAATTGCATTTAAGTAAATATACATAGGCTATGAGATACAGACTAAAACTTACTATTTCTCTAGATTGTTTACTGTTAACTTAGTAAACAGCAGGGATTTGCCTGAAACGGAAGTGCATAGGTCTGGACCCCAATAAAAACGGAGATTTCCAAAGGAAACTTCTGGTTAAAACTACCAGACCATGACTACTTTTTCTTCCTACCCAAATTTCATTGTAACGACTGCTGAGGAATTTTTGAAAACAAATTAATCAACAAGGTCAAAGAGAATGAGAGACAATTTGCCATAAATGCTTTCAACAAATTTTTGGAAGGTGAGAGATGAATGGAAGAATGGTAATTACCTTGGCAAATGAAGAAAGGAGAAAGCGAATTGCTTGCAGACAAGTGGGGACAGAGCTGCTTCACCCTGAAGAAACTCTGAGTTACTCAGTGTTTATAAGCAACAAACGTTTCAAAAGAAAGGTGAGAGGAAAGCCCCTTGTTTGTGGGAAGTTTGCTCGTCATGTGGTTGAGCCCATCGATCTCCCCTCCCCTGTGTACCTTCAGTCCATAGCCCTTCCCTCACGTCCTGGCAGAAAGCCGGCAGTTGATTCTTTGGGGAGCAGGTGAAGAAAGGTCTACATGTCATACTGTGGATCCCCCAATCCTACTTCCTCTCACTGTTTCCAGAACTACTCTCATCTACACACGCATGCGCACACATACAAACATACACCCTGGCAGTAGATTTAGGCTCCCCTCTAAACAGTTCAGAGAAAAGACCTTCAAATAGTGACATTTTGGAGTTCTTCAAAGAATTGGTGATTCATTCCCTAACGACCGTATAGGAAAGTGTCCTGATCTATAGTGTTCATGCATCCCAACATAGTGCCTCACTTTTTAGTAGACTGAGAGGTTTTCTTCCCTCCCGACACCAAAAACATAGAGTCTTTTCCAACACCATTTCTCCAACACTCTGACACCAACTGGTGTCGATAATTCAATTCAGTTCTGATACAATCTACTGGGGTTGGTGTCAGATCCTACACCTTAAAGGGAGACTAGTCCCTTTAAGACTGTCCCACTTTGGGTGCTCATCACAAGTCTCAGACCATCCATACTACTGACCCACCAGCTATAAATTGGGGGTGTCCTCAACCCCCTCCTTAGGTTTAATGATTTGCTGGACTAACTCACAGAGCTCAGGAAAGCTTTACTTACTATTACCAGTTTACTATAGAGGGTATAATTCAGGAACAGCCTAATGGAAGAGATGCATGGGGCAAGGTGTGGCGGGAGGGTCACAAAGCTTCCATGCCTTCTTCAGGCACCACGTTCCTGGCACCTTCATGTGTTCACACACCTAGAAGCTCCCTGAACCTTTCGCTTTAGGGGTTTTAATGGAATTTTTATTACATAGACACAATTGATTAAATCATTGACCATTGATGATTCAACTCCACCTCTAGCTCCTCACCTCTCTCCGGAGGTCAGGGGGTTGAGGTCAGAGTCTTAACCTTCTAATCATGGCTGGAACTTTCTGGAGACCAGCTACCATCCTGAAGCTATCTAAAAGCCCCTCAACCAAAGGACATTTCATTAGCATACCAAAGACACTCTGCTCCATCAGGAGATTCCAAGGGTTCTTAGGAGTTCTGTGCCAGGAAAATGGAACAAAGGACAAATATTCTTTATGCCACATAAACATATCACCAGATATTGTGAAAAGTCCCCAACATGAAAGAATAGGAACAAAGATCAAAGGAGGGGGAGAATTAATGTAGGAATGAATAAGAGGATTAAAAATATTATTACTATTCTCAAATACACAAGAAAAGATATTGTATCCAAATAACAGTTTGTTATGAAAAATGAATAATTAAAGAGGAAAAAAGCTCTTGAAAATGAAAAATATGATTGCAGAAATTTTACTCATTTCATTGACAGTTGACAAAGTTGAGGCAAAGATCGAAACTAGGAAAAGAAAGGAAAGCAAACTAGGGGACTGACCCAACATCCACCAACAGGAGTTGCAAGGAGACAGGACAGAAAAAAAATCGAGGAGAGAAATTACCAAGGAAACAATGCAAGACAATTTCCCAGAACAGAAGACATTGGTTTCCAGACTGAAAGGATTCTCTGAGGGTTCTAGACAATAAATGATGAAAAATTCACGCTAAAGTGCAGAGGTGAGACATTTCTGAAGAAAAGATAGAGTTAAAGAGAAGATCCTAAAAGCTTCCAGGAATTAGAAACAGATTACACAGAAAAGAATGGGAATCAAAAGGTCATCAGGAAAGAAGACTCCAGCCGAAAGATTTCAGATGGTCAGTGAGTCATGTCATGCTTTTGAAATCAGTGAGAGAAAATAAGTTTCAAACAGGACCAGTGAAGGCACAGAGGGTCCTGACCTCAGAAAGGAGCCTCACACTTGGCTTTCCTGATGTGTTCACCATTTTTAGGACCTAAATAATTTTATCTTTGAATTTGAGTATTGGGCATGAAGTACCACAGGACAGTGGTGCATGCCCAGCGCTGCCTCCTGTGGCCCCCCTCACCTCCCTGGCATGCGTTTTCAGCCACCTGTTCCCTGACTCCCACGGAGAGGCTACTGTGGCCTCTGTCCCCCCCCCCCTCCACGCAGCCATGGGCCTGGTACAGGTACAGGGACGATTGGGGTTGGTCACGCACACCTCACACACTTGGTGGCCAGGCTCCGCTCCAGGTGCATGTGAAAGTCTGGACCCGTCCAGCCAACCTCCCCATGCCTGAGGGACTGTGACATTAAAATAGCAAATAAAAAAATACCATGGGAGGTTGAAAGGGAGAGGTCACAAGAGAAAGGAAAAAAGCCTTTTTTCTGCTCTTTGAGAATTTTCAGTGTGTGCTGAGCCCCATGAACTATGCAGCCATCCCTGGTTTCAATTTAGATGCTGCCTGAGAAGGGAGAACTTTTTTTTGTACCTCAAAAGCTCAACTGCAAATATCACCAAAGATAAAAAGAGCAAGTCCTTCTCATATTGGGTGATTTTATAACAATGTCAGGATCGTTCGAATGTGGACCCCAGAGCCCCCAGTTGGAAATTCCTAATTCCAATGTGTCTTTTCTGAGCCACACCCTGACTACCGGATTAGGGTGCTGACAAGCAGGTACTGGGTTCACATCCTCATAGCCACAATTTCAGGCCCAAAAAGACAGTCTCAGACAGAACTAGATGCTCGCAAGGAAATCCATGAGTGGATTTAGGGGTTTAGTAAGGTTTTTGCAATATGAATAGAGCCACCTGTTTTAGGAGATTTTCTTGGGGTTGTCAAAGTTCAAGTTAAGGCAAAACCATCTCAAAGAGGATGTGAGACTCTGAGAATGGCTACTGAGAATGAGGAGGATTTCATTCTCTGGGAAATCTTTAGGAGAAAAGAGATTCCTGCTCCTCTGGACCCACACAGATTAGGCCAGAGGCAAAGGTGGGGAGACTCAGACCCTCAAGCCCTGCCCCCAACCTCCTGAGTCTCTGATTTTCATTTTCTTAGACACCAAGGTCATTGGCAGTAGTGAGAATCGCCAAGTTTAGACCTTGCTTTTTGAAGTAAGTACAGCAACTTGTTTCACACAGCTCCGCATTCTCAAAGCCCTTAATTCTCCCCCCATCTTCCCCCTCACTGTGCACCCCCCAGAACCTCAGACCTCACTGGATTTGGTGACCTGACAACTGCCCTTTACATAGGGATTTGTACTGTAAATTGCCACTAAGAGGCCTCTGATACACATCTTCCTCACAAATTTATGCTGTCGTGGTTTTCAGACAGAAACGGGTATGTACACATGTGCCAGCCTTGCGGCTCATCAGACAGGTTCTATGAAGTTAGTCGCCAGGTGGTAACCATATTACTTCATGCTTCTCAGTAACTTCTGTGCAACACAATTACCTTTGACAGTTCTTGAGTGGGACAGCAATTTTCAGCAAATGTTTTCAGTAACCGGAGGCCAGAAGGAAAGGAAACGTGAGTGCTTCAGTTAAGCTTTGAGTGTGGTTCTGACAGCTCTTCAGCACCTCTGTGGTGTTATAAATAGGAATTCTGTGGAAATTCGGGCACATGGAACTTAACGGAAGGGAGCTAAAGGCCAGTGGTTTCCACTGTATTTAAGAAAGAATTTGCTCTTATGCAGGATAAGTCCTACCATGATGAATTTCTTCCAAGCGCCAGAATATAGTAGAATTTTCCTTTCTGCTAGGGATGTTTTGTCCTCCTTCGTGCTAATCCCCTACTGCAGAGAATGTGACGTTCACTTCTTGGACTTGCCTGAGTGTATCATGCCTTCAGCATTCCTCAGAGTTATCTAAGTAAGATGAAGATCAAGTCACCCTCCAAGTACTAGTTTCTGTTTTCAGGGGAAAAAAAATACTGAGTCATCCCAGGTGAGCTGCTCAAAATCTGGTCTTATAGAGTGAGAATATGAAAGTCAATCACTTCTCCACAATCCCCTCATTAGCACCACCCACACACACACGCGCACACACGTGCGTGCTCGCACACACACAAGTACGCGTGCACACATGTGCAACAGGGACTTTCTAAGAAAACACAAAGTACCTGGCAGTCTCTAGTCATACATCATAGGAAAAGAAAAGAACCTATAGGTCCCCAAATCACTAGGTGTTAAAGGACTGATTATGCACAATTGATACATTGGTAGAGCTAGGGCTGCTGGAGTTGAACGTGAGGTCACGTGGCCAAGACCACATCCCAGAGAACGTACAGTGTTTCACATCCTACTGGCCTGATGCAGAGCAAAACTTTCCTTTGACACACCCAAGAGAAGAGCCTACTCTTTCTTCCAGTTTCATTAGCAGTGTTTCACAGGCGAGATTTCTTTTGATCTCCAGTGACTAGAGACACGATATCATCAGCTGCAAATCAAGCCACATTTTCTCTCTTTCCCTAAAATTGGTCTCCCTGGCGAGGACAACGCCAGCTAATCTGTAACACGTTGCAGATTGCGGCATCTCCTGGTGCCACCATTTGTCACCTTCTTTACTTACCAGCCGCTTCGTCAATAACAGTTGGTGATTTTTTCCCCTAGACTTGGACACCAGAATTCTGATTTTAAACTTTGCCTGCATACCTTGCTGTCGATGAGGCAATAGGGTGACTAGCCATCTGTCATCCTGTCATCCTCCAGCAGGCTTGCTGGGGCTTGTTCACGTGGTGGTCACCAGAGTGAGAGGAAGTGTGCAACACTCCTTGAGCTTCAGACTCAGAACTGACAAATGCTAACTTCTGCCATGTTCTCTTAGTCAAAGCAAGTCAGAGGCCAGCCCAGGTTCAAGAGGTGAGGAAACAGACTTCGCCTTGTGATGGGGAGAAGCTTCAAAGTAACAAGCAAAGTTAGGAAGAATTTGCAGCCATTTTGGCAATCAATTACAATACTCAACCAGTATTCTGGAACTACACATGAGGGCTGGCCTTCCCAAATCTTTGCTGCCCAAAAACCCAGACAGAGTTTGTTTTTCCAGTGGGGCATGGATTGCAGGTCTGGATGGGTTGTTTGTTTTTGTATTTGTTTTGACTTTAAGTTATTTCCAGGATGTTTCTTTCAGAGCAGAGAACGCTCAGTTGTGTCTGCCATGTGTATTAAAGATGAGCTGTGACAGAGCATTGCTTTGTGGTAAGAGGACCTGGAACCTGGGACAGAGGCAGCAGAGTCTGTGACAGACCCTTGGGGCATGGGAGTCCACCCTTCCAAAATAAGGAGACAGTCTTCTTCCTGCGGAGCTGCCTGGAGCCACCCGACAGCCAAGATTGTGCAAGTCAAGGGCATGACCAGTGTTACCCAGCCCTGCCAGGGGTGACAAAGCAAGTTCACCTCACCAGCACATCGGGGACACTCCAGCCTGATGAATTTGTGGAACTCCTGGCCCTCAGTTGACAATATCTGGCTCATGCTTTCTCTGCTTTCAAGTTTGGAGATTGCACAAGTGACATGAAAGCTTGCAGAGGGCCTTGGAATGTCCCTCTTGATGAAATCACACACAGGGACAAGGAGGGGTCAAATACTCCTGACAGGGTGCCCCCTGATGATGTGCGTGTGTTAGAGGGTGGGTGCCTGCCGGCTTGGGTCACTTCTGGTCATCTGGGGCATGGACAAGGAGAAGCTAGAGGACGTGGCTGGCAGAGATGCAGGAAGGAATGTCTCGAGAAGAGTGAAAAATTGCTTTCATGCACTTTTCTGGCAAAGCCTCCAAGGATGGAGCCTTTTCCTGAGGAAATATTGCAACATGCTGAACTGCTGAAGGGTCAGGGAAGGGTCCTAGCCTATGGGGGTGAATGCCCCTTCACTGGCCTCCCTTACCTCAGGCAGAGTCCTGCTTGGTGGCATTCCCATGTGAGTGGGGAAAGTGAGAAATTCCACTTCCAATCCTTGCCGCCCACACGGAGGTCTTAAATGAGGTCCGGCAAGAGGCCAGTATCAGATATGCCCAGAGGCCCACGTGGGGAAGCCAGAACTTCCACCCAGACAAGCTGTGGCCATGCTCATCTACCACTCTCGTGGGAGAGCAGCGGCTCAGCAGTGCCTGAGGGAAGCACAGTTTGGCTTTTGGGAAACCGGCCTTGTTGGGCTTCATTCCTCAGGTACTTGCTTTCTGGCTCAAGAGACAAGGCTAAATTCAGTGCGCACCCATGTGAACGTTTCTGAATCCAAAAGTCAAGGAGACTCCTCAGACCACACTTGTACCAGGGGACAAACAAAAGAAATCCATCTACTTTCTTTTAGTGTGTCTCTCCCTACTGGACTAGGGGCAGTAGAACTGGGCCAAGCATCCGTGGTCCCTGCCCTCCTTCGTTAGTAGGAAAGTCCTCCTATTCTAAAGATGGCCCAGACCTGTCCTGAGATGCAGGGCTTCCCCCATCAGTTTTCTAGCTTCTCTCAGGCCTCAGTGAATTGTACTCTACCTCCTTCCACTTGACATCCTTTTTTTTTCACCTGTGACCCGTTTGCAGAGCACCTGCTCAGATCCCACAGCCAGTGGTTGCCGCCAACCTGTAGGATGAAAGGCATCAGGCATCCCAACCAACAGAGTCTGTTTCTGCAGAATCCAGAACCTGAAGGGTTCTGAAGCCCAACTGGGCAGCCCTGTTTCCACAGAGCTGCCACAGAGCCAGACCAGCCTTGCCATTGGTCCCCCTAGCCCACCAGCTTCTGCACGTTTCCATGTGGTTACTCCACTCAGGAATGTTTTCACTTTTAGCTCTTTTGCTTGTAGATGTTCTACTCCTCCTTTCTCTATTGCTCCAACCCCAGGCTGATTCCATCCTTCTTTGTTTAGTATTCTCTTCTCTGGTATTCGGTGGACTTTCGGTTGTGGGATACGAGCAGGAATCTCATCTTAAGGAGGAGAAGCATGATCTATGAAGGCCAGGGAGTACCCTTGGTCTTGATCTCCAGGTGCTGGAGGTGTGGTACTGTGATTTATATTAAGAAATATATATTTGGACTTTGTCCCCATTTCTGGCACAGAGATTCTAAAACCTTAGAATTTCCAAAGTTATGAATTGCCTTTTGTTAAGTTAATGAAGTGACTTTTGGATCCCACCTAAGGTTGAGGGCTAGTTGCTAGGAGAAACAACCAGGTAATTAGAGGGCTGGAACCTTCAGTACCATCCCCCTGACCCATAAGGAAAGGGGAGAGGGGCTGGAGAGTCAATCAATCACCAATGGCTAATGATTTAATCAATCGTGACTATGTAATGAAGCCTCTATTAAAAATTTTTAAAAAATGAGATTCAGAGAACTTCTGGGTTGGTGAATACATGGAGATTTGGGGACAGAGGCACATTCAGAGAGGGTTTGCAAGCTCCATACCTTTTCCCCATATATTGCCCTACACATCTCTCCCATCTGTTTCTGAGTTATGTAATAATAAAATGGCAATCTAGTGAGTAAAATGTTTTCCTGAGTTCTGTGAGCTACTCTAGCAAATTAATCAAACCCAAGGAGGGGGTCATATGAACCTCTGATTTATAGCCAATCGGTCGAAATACAGGTAACAACCTGGACTTGTGACTGGTATCTGAAGTTAAGCAAAGTGATAGTGTCAGGGGACTCAGCCTATAGGATTTGAAGCCATCTTGGGTAGATGGTGTCAGAAATGAGCTAAATGGCAGGACACCCAACTGGTGTCAAAGAATTGCTTGCTGGTTTATAGGGAAAGTCCCTGCACATTGGCATTAGAGTCAGAATTATGGGGGATGGGGAGGTGGAGGCGGGAGCAGGTCTTGGGATGGTCTCAAGTTTACAGTACCTAAAATATTCACACACATATGCACACACACAGACGCCTGCCGAGCCTGGATTTTCAAACCCAAAGTTTCCTTCAATAAAACATTTAGAATCAGACTTTTCAGGCCCTGATATATTGGTACAATTAATTTAAGCAAATGGTGGCAAAGGGAAGGGGTAGTTGTCTAAATAATGGAATGGGAAGTTGGGTCAGACGAGATTGGGGAGATAACCCTCATTTAGAATCAGAGATTCTCAGAATTTAAGAAAGAGATCTGCCAGTAGAGATCTGTGTCCCCAGGGGAAGTTTTCTGGAATGAAGCTTTATTCTCTCAGTGATCTCCTTGTTATACTTAGAAACATCTGCCCTCCTGGGAAGTAAAGGTAAGATTGGACCATGGGGATGATACTCCATGTGAGAGAGGATGTCCCTTAAGGCCAAGTTCTCAAGCATCCATTGTTTTCCTCCCATCTTCCTAGGGCTTTGTCTTCTGCATGTGTGCCGCACACCTAGCTCACTGTGCTGGCCCTTCTCCATCCAAGCTGGCCATGGGTTTACCCCACTCCAGGCTCACTCAGGGACAGACATGATTAATGAGCCACAGTAGGCCCAGGAAATGGCCTTAGTGGTCTCCAAGATTTCTTTGGCTTGAGGCATAGTGGCAGCCCTAAGTCTTCCAGGATTCTACCATACTCAGTTCCATGTAAGGAGGTCAAACCCCATACAGGTAAGCATGCCCAGTCCAACTGCTCCTACCCACTCCTAACCCACCACCACCTTCCGCAGTCTTGTGCATGTTTATACATTCCAGGCTGGACTCCTAGAAACATGAACCTCCCTGATTCAACCTTTGAAAAATTGGTGAAAACTTTAGAATTGTTTCCTTTCCACTTTTCTTTTTTATTATAAATACCATATAACCACATTACAGAAAATGAAGAAACTGGAGTTAAAATTTTTGTTTTTATTTCTGTTTAGTCTTTGTATGTATGCATATGGGTTTTCCTTTTTGGATTTGTTTTGTTTTGTTTTGNATGAAGAAACTGGAGTTAAAATTTTTGTTTTTATTTCTGTTTAGTCTTTGTATGTATGCATACGGGTTTTCCTTTTTGGATTTGTTTTGTTTTGTTTTGTTTTGTTTTGTTTTNTCATGACCTGAGCTGAAGGCAGCGGCTTTAACCCACTGAGCCACCCAGGCGCCCTTGTTTTGTTTTTTAAAGCAGTAAGCAGAACATAGGGAATTCTGTTGGCCAACTTTTTCTTCACTTTAGCTGTATTTTCTGGCCCATGATGCCTTTGGGCACTGGAATCCACCAATGGTAATGGCGGGGGACCCACAGTGCCACTCAAGAGGCAAAGTCAAAGGGCTGACACTGCACCCTTTTGTTCTTCCCCAAAAGAATCTAAGGTTCTTGACCTCCACAGAGCACCACTGGAAAAATAATTTCCCTCCCTGAGCTGAGCAGCCCTGCATGTAGCCAATGGCAGGGCTCTGGCACTGCTCCCGGTGGACCTAGGTTTTGCAAGAGGGAGGTCTAGCACGCACCTTTCCCCAGCAGAGTGACGCAAGTCTGCTGCCTCACAGAACAGAGCCGTCAGTGTCTCTGAAGGATGGACCTTGGCACTGGATTCAGAGTGGGTAGAACACTGGGTGTTTGTTAGCTGAGCCAACCCCACCAGTTCCACTGCTTCCCCAGACTCAGTGCGTTCTCTTAACTCTGCCAGAGGTTGGAAGGGGGCAGCTAGGGATGTGGAGCAGGACCCCAGGGGACTGACCCCCGCCACTGCCGCAGCTCCTCAAAGCCTAGTCGGTCTATTCCCATGAAAACACACAGCCCCCTCCCAAACTGTAAAAAGCGTATGAAGAGCAGGACTGTTTGGCCAACACACTGGCTAAGAGAAACCTTGGAGGCGGCTCAAGGGCTACTGCCCGTTCCACAGGGACCATGCTTCCAAACACAAATATTAACCTTGGCCTTCTGTCTGTCTCCTGCTTCACGACTTAGACGGCACTCTTTTGGGGTCATGTTTAAGTTGGGGGAGAGAGATGAAGAAAGAAAAAAAAATGAAGCCTCCTGCAACAAAGTGAGCTTTTGATTTCTAGACAGTATTTAAATGGTACTAGTGTTTAAAATCCACCCCTGTTGAAAGACTACTTTTCTAGGAACTTCTAGAGCAGAAGGGTGAATCCATGCAGCTCTATTTTATGTGGTCCACAGGCCGAAAACACAAAAATGGAAATATCAGTGCTGTGATTCCTTGTTGCAAAAGCCCTCAAGTGACAGCTAGTCCTCACAACTCAAGACTGGAAGCCTAGGGAATCAGCTTCATAAAGCTTGAAGACAGGTCCTGCGCCATAGTGGTTTATATTTTATGAGATGGTCAGCAGGTGTGGCCACAAGAAGAGACATCGGAGAGGTTCAGGGTACAACAAAGTTTCTTATACTCACATATCCTAGAGACAAGAGGCATAGCACACCTTGCTGGGCCACAGAGGACAGACACCAGGGTGGTCAGAAGGCAGAAAACAGGAATGAAAGGTGTGCTTTGGCCATAGCCTTTATTGGGGTATCTTTGGGAAAGGCAAGGCAGGGCAAGGTAAACAGTTTAGGATTGCTAGTTTGAAAACTTTAAGGAGGGGTCACCAGTTGCCCGGCAATGGCACCAGCCCTAGGATGGTTAAGGCAGAGGAATATTGCCTCCTGGGATGCACCGGCCAAGTACAGTAAGTAGGTTACTCTGGATTGGTTAGTTTGCACCTCAGGGACAGGTTCCTGGCCCTATCCTTTGCTATCTCTAAGAATTTTCTAACCAAGGGAGGGGCTGTTAGAAAGATCTTTCTCAGATGGAAAAACATCATGATGAAACTGAAAATATTACAATACACCTAGCCTTCTCTAGATGGGCCCAAATCTATGAAAATCCACCTCACCTCATCAAGGATGCCAAATCCAGAAGACAACAGTGGTTCTGGCCACAGCATGGTGCCAGGGCCAAAGTACTATGGTGTGCCAAAAGTTAAGTGGCCCAGGGACAGAAGAGGAGAGGCTTCTCGGGCCCCAGGAGCTGTTGGCTGCTGGGGGAGTGGTGGGAGGAGCACAACCCACATCAGGGCTCAAGTCTTTCAAACTGGGGGCCCCAGACTTCAGCAGTCATCTGGGCTTTAAAGAAGGCAGAGAAATATGCAATGCAGCTGTTAAATTACCCTTTCTTCATTTGTGCCCTAGTTACTTTAGCTCCCCAAGTTACATATAATTTGAGGCTCCCTTTGAGAAGGGCATTGCAATACACATCATGAAACCAATGATTCCACGTCTAATAATTTGCCCATAGGCAAGAATCAGTGACAAACTGCAGTCTTAATCTCTCAGATGCTTAATTATGTTTATACTAGAAGAAATTTGACAACAGTCAAAAGTGAACTGGCTAAACTACATTATGTACAAGCAAGGAATATGCAGCCATTTCAAATGATGTCTTCAATAATTTAATGTGGGTTGATATGGGAACTGAAAAATGGTTATAAAACAGTATGCATAGTGTGATACTAAAAAGGCCACAAAACACAGTACAAAACAGCCTTTACTTAAAATGTGTCTATGTAGCTATATATTCATAGAAAAAAATCTCCATGTGAGGGAGCCCTTCTTGTCATGACCCCAAATTCCTGCCTTGACTCCTGAAGCAGGAACTCCATCCCAACAGTGTGGCTTTCTCAGAGAAGGTTCCCTGCTGTGGAGAGGGCCTTCCAACCTGGAGAGACCAGCTTATCTTAATTGGCCATATCGGCAGCAGCAAATTAGGATCATTCTGTTTCAAAACCCAAAAACAGAGCTCCTCCCTTTCCTGTCCTCTCAGACCTACTCTGGCAGGACCATAGACTTTTTCTTACCTCAGACAGGCCCAACTGGGCCTCTTCTTTCTGCTTCCAGCTTCTCAGTTAACCTTGGATGAATGAAACCAGTCAGGCTCACTTGGGCTCCAGTTGTTTCAAACTGAATAATTAATAAAGCTGATAACTTATAAGCATCATCTAGACTCCTTGTGGGCCAGGGGAATGGATGATAGGTTTTAGGCCAATCCAGAATGGCCCAAGACAGTGAGGGCCTAGGAGACATTTGGCAATGGTCAGGAGCCATTTTTGGTTGTTCCAACAGAGATGGGAAGTAGGAAGGCAGTTGCTATTGGCATCTAAGGGGTAGTGGGTAAGAGGCCAGAGATGCCACTAGACACCCTACAGTACACAAGGTAGCCCTCCATAATAAGGACTTTTCTGGCCCAAAATGTCAGTGGTGCTGGTATTGAGAAACCTTGGTCTGAAGGATATATATAGAAGTGCTAACAGCAATTTGTCTTCTGTTTTCTTAGAAGGAAGGAAGGAAGGAAATGTCAAATGAAGGAAGGAAGGAAAAAAAATAACATGGCTTCTAAAAAAAGGTAGCTAAAACTATAAATTTCTTGGGTCAGGAATGTTTGTCTTTTGTACAACTTTGTGTTCTGAGCACCTATATCAGTATGTGGCAGGCACATGGTAGGCACTGGGCAATTGTAGATAGATAAATGGGTGGATGGATGGATGGATGGATGGATGA
The DNA here is from genome assembly GCA_002007465.1 of Ailurus styani. Taxonomy (NCBI): domain Eukaryota; kingdom Metazoa; phylum Chordata; class Mammalia; order Carnivora; family Ailuridae; genus Ailurus; species Ailurus styani. The sequence continues at coordinate 462,843 of LNAC01000640.1, read as the reverse complement.
GTGGATGAGTGAATGGGTGGGTGGGTAGATGGTGGGTGGGGGGGTGGATGGGTGGATGAGTGGATGGGTGGATGGGTAGATGGATGGGTGGGTGGGTGAATGGATGGGTAGGTGGATGGATGGGTGGATGAGTGGATGGGTGGATGGGTGGATGGGTGGGTGGATGGATGGGTGGACGAGTGGATGGGTGGATGGGTGGATGGGTGGATGGGTGGATGATGGATGGATGGGTGGGTGAATGGATGGATGGGTGAATGGGTGGGTGGATGGGTGGATGGATGGATGGGTGGGTGGACAGGTGGATGGGTGAATGGGTGGATGGGTGGATAGGTGGATGGATTGGACCAGCCTCCATATCATCAAGAACACTTAAATGTCTTATAGTAATCATTTTGCAATATACACTTGTATCATCAAATCATCATGTTGTATACTTTAAACAATGTTACATGTCAATTGTATCTTAATAAAGTTGGGAAAGAACAGGGAAAAAAGATAAAGTGGCTATAGCTTGTTAAAAGTTCAGGTATGGCCATATGTTGGTGAGTATTTATTGAAAAAAAATTAAAACCTGGTTCCTACCAACAGCTTCTGGCCCTCTTTGGAAGCCCCACCCCCCACCCCATGATGGAAATAGGGCCTAAGAGGTAGAGAGATTGAATTTGGTAGAGTCTGGTCATAGCTGTGCATTACTGGAAAAGAAATGTGGTAAGTCAACCCATCCCTAGGGACTTAATAAATTTCATGTTGGCTTATTTTTTTTCTCTTTCACTCAGACAATGTGAATTTTTAGCTACTGATACTGCTGTATGGGTGGTGTAGTGCGTGTCAGAAAGCATGTAGTTCTGTTTCCATAGGTTTGTGGCTGGTCAGTCCTAATTAAAAGACTCCCTTTGTCTTGTCTTCAGGGCTTCTGGACATGGCGCCTGAGCTTTATTTTTGGCCCTGAGCACCAATGTTGCTTCCTGTTTTGTTGCCAGATTAATGACATACAGCATGTGAGCTAAAGCAGCCCAAGAGAAATAGTTTTCTCACCTTCCTCCTTATTCCCTGGGACAATTCTGGACCCACAGATCAAGTGCATCATACAAGTGCCAGTAACTCTGACGTGCTAAACACCCATGTCCTGCCACCTCCTGCCTGTTGGTATTTTTGACAGTCCTCAATTAGCATGGTACGGTTAACCTCAGCCTGTCATTTGTGTGGGCTAAGCTGTTTGAAAAATCCTGGGGTCAGCAGGGGTCAGCCAGTGGTGGGAGGACCATTTTCCTATAAACAAATGATGGAACCTCTATGTCTGGAAGATACCAGCTGTGGTTTGGTGCCAGCGGCCTTTTGAGGGGACAGAAATGTCATCCCCCTTCCTTCTTGGCTCCTCAGGCTGTCTCATTCCTGGGACCGATGCTCTTCCATTCCATTATCAGAAGGCCTTAGGGGGCCTCTGGGTCACCAGGATGTCTGGTTCTAGTTGCAAGTTCTCATTACTAGTGCTAAATTTGCAACATTTACCAAGTAACTATATGGAATAACTTATTCGAGGGGGTGGCTGGGTATGGAGTTACAAATCCTTGAGAACATCTAGGAAAGCTGATTTTGGTATGAAGACTATGTCACCAAAACCACTCTTACCATGAGACCATTTCGTTGAGACAATATTTATTCCTATGATTAGGGGCATGGGAGGGAAAGCATGTAGATAATTTAAAAGGAATTTTAATCAAAAAGAAATGAAAAAGAAGGGGATCAGAAAACTCAGCTTTGTCTTCCATGACTTGAAATTTTTATCTGGTCCTTCGGAATGTTACCCAAACCCTGATATTAGAAAGAAGGTTCTGCCCATTCACATGTAGTATGATAGTGCCTATTGAAATTTGCAGAGAATCTACAAAAAAAGATCTACAACTAATAAATGAACTTATCAAGGTCACAGGATACAAGGTCAACATTTAAAAACAATTAATCAGGGGCGCCTGGCTGGCTCAGTTGGTAGAACATTCAAATCTTGATTTCGGGGTTGTGAGTTTGAGCCCCATATTGGGGGAAGAGTTTACTTAAAAACAATAATAATATAACAAAATTTTTAAGAAGAAAGAGAAAAACCCAATCAATCATACTACTTCATGATAGCAATCAACCATCAGAAATCAAAAAAATAAAAATATGATTTACAATAGCTCTAGGGTGACATAATTATGTAGAAATATAAAAAATATGTGCAGAATCTATATGAGAAAAATTACAAAACATTAAGGAAAGATATCAACAAAGATCTAAATACATAGAAAGATACACCACAGGGGGGCCTGGGTGGCTCAGTAGGTTAAGCATCTGACTTCAGCTCAGGTCATGAAACCAGTCCTGGATTCAGCCCCATGTCAGGCTTCCCACTCAGTGGGAAGTCTGCTTGTACCTCTCCTTCTGCCCCTCCCCCTGCTCATGTTCTCTCTCTCTCAAATAAATAAATAAAATCTTTACAAAAAAGAAAAATATACTACATCCATGAATGGGAAGACTCAACATAGTCAAGATGTTAATTTTCACCCCAAATGACCTAAGGATTTGACTGAGTTCCAATCCCAATCCCAGTAGGATTTTCTTCTGTAAAGATAATAAAGTAGCATTGGTTCTAAAATTCATATGGAAAAGCAACTAAAACTGCCAAAACCATTTTGAAAAAGAATAATGAATTTGGAGAAATAATGCTATCTAATTTTAAGATTTATTTTAAAGCAATAGTAATCAGAACCATCAAAATTTAAAACTTTTGTTCCATAAAAGACTCTATGAAAATAAAGAGAAAAAAGGAAAAGAAGGGTACAGAGAAATACTTGCAAATCATGTATCTGACAAAGAGCTTATAACCAGAATATATAAATAACACTCAAAACTCAACAATATGAAAACAAACAATCTAATTTTAAAATGGGCAAAAAATTTGGATAGGCCTCTCTCCAAAGAAAATATAAAGATGGTAAGTAAGCAAAACAGAATTAGCCATTAAGGAACTACAAATTAATACCATAAGAAACTACCATATATGTATTTGAATGGCAAAGAAAAGAGAGAGAGAGAGAGAGAGAGAGAGAGAGAGAGAGAGAGAGACAACATCAATGTTAACAAAGACACAGAGCTCCTGGAACTCTCACACCCTGATGTTGGGAATGAAAAAATAGTATAGCCACTCTGGAAAAGTTTGGCAGTTTCTTGTACAATTCAGCCTATACTTACCATATGACCCAGCAACCCTACTCCTGGATATTTACCTTAAAAAAATGAAAACCTATATTCACACAGAAACTGATCACAAATGCTTTAGCAGCTTTATTCATAAATTCCAAAATGGAAACAACCAAGATGTCCTTCAGTGGGTGAGTGGAATCATAGACTATGAAACCACCTCATAATGGAATACCACTAGCACTGAAGACTTGGGTCCATGCACCAAATTGGATACATCTTGAAGGCATTAAGTTGTGTAGAAGAAGCTAGTCTCAGAAGGTTATATACTGGGGCGCCTAGGTGGCTCAGTTGGTTGGGTGTCCAACTCTTGATCTCAGCTCAGGTCTTAATCTCAGGGTTGTGAGTTCAAGCGCTGCATAGGAGTGGTAAGAGAGTGTGCCTCTAAAGGAGTAGTATTGAGGGAATTTGAGGGGTTATAGAGCTGTTCTGTGTCATGATTGTGGTGGTGGTTATTTTTATCTTAAGATTTTTTAACAATTGAAAAGTAGGCTTTGTACAAATACGTTATTATTATGTTGTACACCTGAAACTAATACAATGTTATAATTCCAATCTATCTTGGTGAAAAAGAATAGGCTTTGTGTAACCCTAGGATAGTGCTATCTAAGAGAACTTTCGGTAATAAAAATGTTCTATATCTTGATATGCTGTACTGTAGTCACTTGTCACATGGGATCAGAAGGCATTTGAAATGTGGCTATTTTGAGACACTAATTTTTTTATTTTATTTAATTATTTTAACTTTAAATAGTCACATAGGGCGAGTAGCTACTGTATTGAGCAGTGCAGTTACAGAACACTTGAATTGCTATGTTATGTTCCAGAGTTTACCTAACTTGTGTAGATGCAGAAAACACAGGGATATCTAGGATGATAAGAAATCCAAAATTCATCACAAGTATACTCACGGAGAATGTATTAACTTAGATTTTATAATCTGGTTAAGGTTTTCTGAGATTTGGGTTAAAATAAATTTACATTCACTCAGCATATTACATCCAGCAAGTGGGCTGAATAGGAGCAGACAGTTGGAGCAGGAGACACACCAGGAGCTTCCTGGGTGACAGCAGAAAACCAGTCTATATCCTTTCTTAGTTGTTGTAAATAATCCAAATGCAAATCATTTCTTACTGACTTGGACTTGGGTCAGCCACAATGAGTAACCATGTTGCCTCTTGGACTCAGACCCTATACAACCATTGAACCAGTGTTTTAAAATAATACTTGGGAAAATGCGTGGTTCCTTATAACCTAGCCCCTGAGCACCCTCCAAACACACAGAGAGGGACTTATAATTTCCCCCACCCTACATCCCTGCCCCTTTGCTTTGTCCATCAATTCCACATGGAGTCCCCTTTCTATTCTCTCTTAATGTAATAAAAGATGGTTTCCTGTTCTTTATTACAGTGTCTCCCAAACATCAATCATTTGAGTACTGCCTTCTTGAGTTTTTGCCTTGTCTCTATCCCTCCTGTCCTATTACTGATCTTAATATTTTGAACATGACTCACTCTCACTTACTTAGCTTAAGTGATCATATCCATTCCACCATAGGATTTTTTTGTGCTAGTTATATTTTTCCAGCACATACAAGAGCAAATATATTATAAGGAAAAATGTTTGGACATTCAGGCCCTAAAGTTAACTCATGTACCACCAGTGCCACACTCAGCACTTTGGGTAATGTGGTTTCACAATCAGCTCAAGCATCCACACCTCCAAGGAAGTGGGTTATGCACTCCTAGTGCTCCAGTAGTTAGGCATAAGCCTTTTGTCAGAGAATTAGAAGACTCTTCAGTGGAGAAATCGACATTTGGGTGTCCTCCCACAGAGCAATTGGTCAACTGCCTGATTCCACTGTGAAGCCTTTCTTGCATATAAAGCTTGCAGTCATGTCTTAAATACTTTACTAGAAATAGGAACAGAGAGTCAAAGACCATCAAATATTTGAGGAATGTCTCCTAACATAAAAGACAAAAACCGAGGGGTACCTGGGTGGCTCAGTCCTTAAGTGTCTGCCTTTGGCTCAGGTCATGATCTCAGGGTCCTGGGATGGAGCCCCACATCGGGCTCCCTGCTCAATGGGAGGCCTGCTTCTCCCTCTCCCACTCCTCCTGCTTGTGTTCCCTCTCTCTGTCAAAAAATAAATAAAATCTTAAAAAAACCCACAAAAACCGAAATGAAGAACTACAGAGAAAAGAAACAAAGTTCAAACAGATAATGTAGAGATCAGAAGAAAACTATAAAAATCCCACTAAAGTTAACATCCCTAGATTGAAAAGAGATATTATAGAGCACCTGGGCGGCTCAGTCAGTTAGGTGTCTGCCTTCAGCTCAGGTCATTATACTGGGGTCCTGGGATCGAGACCACATTTTGCTCCCTGCTCAGTGGAAAACCTGCTTCTCCTTCTCCCCCCTGCTCAAGCTCTCTTTCTCACTCTCTCTCTCTCAAATAAATAAAAAAAAAATCTTAAAAAATAGAGAGAGATGCTGTATCCATGAGACAAGAAGAGGAAAGTATAAAAATAATAAGAAACAACTCCTGTAAATTTATAATAGGGTGGCTAAAATTTTTTAAAAAATCAGAAGGCTTGGAAAATAAAGTGGGCGAAACCTCAGGAAGTAGAACAAATAGAAAAGTACTTTTCATAAAGGTTGATTAAAGTCTTGGGGAATCAATCTAGGAGATCCAAGATCCAAATAATAGTTATTCCAAAGACTTAGAGAATGGAGAGGGAAAGAAATTATTAAGGAGACTACAAAAGAAAAATTCCATAATTTGTGTGCCTTGAGATTGAAAGGGCTCACTGAGTGGTCAGTACTGTGAGACTTGTGGAAATAAAGAGAAGATCCTGAAAACTATCCCAGAGAGAAAGAGAGAGAGAAGGGAAAAAGACATCACTTACAAAGGATTGGAGATGAAATTTGCATTGCACTAGTCGCAGCAATATGTGTGTTAAAAGACAGTAAAGCAATTGAGTTTCAACCAGGAATCTACATACAGCCAAACAGATGCACCCCTAGACTGAAAAAATAAGTGCCTCCCATGGGCTCTGTCTTAGGAAACTAATTAAGATAGGACCCAGAAATCTCTGCAAGTGGAAAACAACAATAAAATTAAGCATTGGGCAAGAAAGATAATCACAATTCCTTACTTGGTTCTGGGGGAAACCATATTTACCAACCATAACAACATAAATAGTGACAATTGATTTAGCTAAAAACTGCAATGTAATTATGACAATAGGGAGAGGGGAAAGGGGGAGGGACTGTGCAAAGGTACTGTATCCTAATGTAACACAGCAGGAAGTCAACACATAGGGCCTAATATGAATAATCCAGAAAGAGTGTTAAGCAAACAGATAAATTAAAAAAAAATAGTTGAAAGCAAGTGGGTCTTGGGCAGCAGGACTTGGGGGTAGGAAGTGGTAAGGCCCTTGATACTTGGGGGCTTATTTAATTTTTAAATTATGTACATGTATTTTATAAAAAAGAAAAAAATTAAAAAGGGAGAGGAATTATGGCTGCCGGGTTGTAGATCAGAGAGCAAAGATTTAGTTGCTGAGGGAAGCCATAAATTATAGCATAGCCAACTTTCTAAAGGCTCCCTTCTGCACACACTACCCCCAGATTATGTGACAATATTACACCAGGGAAGAGAAGGAAAGCCATGCCCAAGCTCCACCCTCCCTTTTGGGAAATTCTTGGCTCCGTTCACAATACCGAGTCTTTGTTTCACAGTGTTTGCAGGACTCTGCCCTTTTGGAGGTGAGATGTTTACTTTCCATGGCCAAAACTTTCCTACACCCCTACCCTACCATACATGTGGCTGGGGAATCACACAAGCCCTAGCGTGCTTCCTCCAATACTATGCTTCAAGCCTTGGTCATGAATTATGTGTAATGTGATGGTGATGGTGCCTTTGGAATGTTTTATGGACTGGTCTTTCTTCCATTTTGACCAGGGTCATGATGTAGCTAGGGATGTGACTGGTGGGGAGATGGCAACTTAACTCAGCTGTACTTAAATGCCTCCGTGTAACTCTTTCTGCTCCCCTTCCTCCTAAGCTCCAGTCCCATTTATCTTGGTCAAGGAGACCTCTCCCACCCCCAAAGAGTGTTATAGAGAGCTCGCTGTTCCCCACTTTGAAGCAAGATAGTTATGTTGTTACCATGTGCAACCTTGCTCATACCTCAACCACTACCGCTTCCTAAATATTGAGACCTCATTAGGATCATCAGCTATTATACTAACATGCTCTTGGTACTTCCTCTCACTCTTCATTCCCACCAGATTCCTGACAGGGGAAACTGAAGTTTTGTTTCATAGAGCAATCATAAATCAAAAAATAAAGGAAAGTCACAGAAAGGACAAAAAGAGAGAAGCCTCACAAATCCATATCTCAGTTCCAGGACTTGTTGCTGAGATCTTAGTATTTTATATAATGACAACTTTCATGGCTTAAATTCAAGAGGTGGGAATGTAGCAGTCAGTATTCCAGTCATGCCTACAGATTTTTCCAGACTTAACAATGAGCAATTGTTGTGAAACATAGTCTCCTCATTCAGCATATAAAGGTCAGAGAAGTAATCTGCCTTTTTATACTTAGTCGCAGGGAATAGGGAACTGGGTTTTGGGAGCTGCCAGCAGCCTCATAACTTAACAGAACTAAGCCTACATCAACAGGACTTTACTATTTGTTCCAGGAAATTCTTGTCCAGTAAATAACCTCAATGATTGCTCCAGGAGCTTCCTGAACATCTAGTTATTTTCAAACAATGGACTACTCAACCAGCCCCCTTTTTCAGGCCAACAAGTTGCTTTGTGGGACAGACCTACTTGCTTATTGAAGCATACCTTGCTTCTTAGAACCCTTACCTTCCTGTGAACTTTGCCCAGCTGGAATCCCCACGTTGAAAGGTCTGCCTTAAACCACTCAAACCCAGATCTAAAACTCTACACATATAGGCCTGGACCTTTCCCTTTGAAGGTACTACTGAGACTTGTCAAGGTGGTGTTCTCCCTTACTGCAGTAAGTAACAAACAGCTTTGCTTGATCAGCAGAGTATAGCTATAGTCTTTTTAGGGAGTTGGCAGTCAAGAAATACATGCATTTTAACCATTTTTTGTATAATCACAACTGTTAGCTTGCCAGTCTTGTTCTGTTAGCCTATTTTCCATTTCTTTCATTCATTCTTGCATTCATTAAAAAAAAAATTTTTTTTGAGCTCTATTGTGAGCCAGAGAAATTAAAGAGGCTTGGCTCCTCGTTTCATAAAGTAAGGAAAAAAGACACTAATCAACGAATTACACAAATACAAATAACTATAAACCATGCTAAGTGTTCTAAAGAAAGGGGGTGTAGTGCCAAAGAAACATTTAATAGGCCTACCATGGGAAATCTGCAAAGGATTAATCCATTGGAGTTGAGCTAGAAGGACTGAGTAATCTCCAGGTCTGAAAATGCGGTCTCAAATGTAGTCTGAAGGGCAATTTTGCAGGCTGAAGGAAAAATTCACCCCTCTTAGGTTAGGAATTCATTATCATTCTCTTCAATTCCTTTATCTTCAGAATCAGATAACCATTTTGTTTCTTCTGCATATTTCTCTTTCATAGCAATGAAAAAGAAAGACAAATATGTTTAAAAAGGAAGAGAACCAAAGAAAAAAGACAAGATATCCGTGTTTTCGGGTGCCTGGGTGGCTCAGTGGGTTAAAGCCTCTGTCTTCGGCTCAGGTCATGATCTCAGGGTCCTGGGATCGAGGCCCGCATCGGGCTCTCCGCCCAGCAGGAGCCTGCTTCCTCCTCTCTCTCTGCCTGCCTCTCTGCCTACCTGTGATCTCTCTCTCTCTCTCTCTCTCTCTCTCTCTCTCTCTCTCTCTGTGTCAAGTAAATAAATAAAATCTTTAAAAAAAATCCATGTTTTCGTTGTTCAACTCCCTTTTCCATAGTAAGAAGCAGTCATGGTAAAAATGGATCCCAACCATTCTGAAAAAGTCTGGCAACTTCTTATATTTAAATTCTTATACAAATGTAAAATACCACATAACCCAGGATTTTCACTCCTAGGTATTCACCCAAGAGAAAGGAAAATTACCCCTACACAAAGACTTAACTATGAATATCCTTAGTAGCACTGCTTTTTAAAGATTTATTTATTTATCTGTTTATTCGAGAGAGAGAGCAGAGCATAGGGAGAGGGACAAACAGACTTCAAGCTGAGCACAGCTGACTCGAGCTCGATCCCACGACCACAAGATCTCTACCTAAGTCAAAATCAAGAGTGGGACGCTTAACTGACTGAGCCACTCAGGCACCCAGCAGCACTATTCTTAACAGCCTGGAACTGAAAACAACCTGGTATTCACCAACAGTAGATCAGAGAAATAAATTTTGGTGTATTCACATTTAGTAGAATACTGTACAGCAGAGAAAAATAGGTGCCCTCCGGCTATATGCAACAACATGGATGCATCTCTCAAACACATTTTAAAGGCTATACACAAACGAATACATACCAGGTGATTCCATTTATATGAAATTCTATAAAAGACAAAAAAAATCCCCTTTAATCTGTAGTAACAGAAAACAGATCAGTGGTTACTAAGAGCCAGAAGTAGAGGGGTACTGACTACAAAGGGGCATTAGGGAACTTCTTGGGATGATAAAAATGTTTTATATCTTGCTTGTGGTGGCAGTTACATAGGAGTATATGTTTGCCAAAAATCATTTAACTGTACATTTGAAGTGGATATATTTTATCATACATAAATTTTAGCTACATGAAATTGACCTTTTTTTTTTTTTTAATGAAATGAAGGTGGAAGAAATTTGTTTCCAAATGAGACTGGTGAACTGAGCTCCAAATGTGATTAAGAGTCAGAGTTTTATGGCAATTTTTCTGCAGGGAAAAGAACTACATCAGGCTAGTCCAAAGACTTCCTTTCAGTGGGGAAAAGAAATGGTTAGGTAATCATTTTTAGATATCAAAAGAAAGAAATGTCAGCTGAGAGTTGCCTGGGAGGATGAGTAACTGGTTTCTCAGACATGGTCTTAATCCCATCAGAATTCATCAGAAAATTGGGGTGCCTGGGTGGCTCAGTTGGTTAAACATCTGACTCTTGATTTCAGCTCAGGTCATGATCTCAGGGTTATGAAATCAAGCCCTGCATCAGGCTCTGCACTGGGCATGGAGCCTACTTAAGATTCTCTCTCTCCCTCTCCCTCTGACTCTCACTTCTCTCTTTCTCCCTCTCAAAAAACAGAGAAGAAAAGAGGAGAGGTGAGAAGAGGGCAGGAAAGGAGAGGGAAGGGAAAGGGAGGGGAGAGAGGGTGGGGGGAGGGGAGGGGAGAAGAGTAGAGAAGAAAAAAGAATCCATCAGAAAATTGCTTCTGCATTTATCAGGGAAGTCAATTTCTTCCTAAGAGGAGGTTTATGTATAATAACTCTCGAAAAGGTCCAACTCCATATAAAATTTGGTACCTTTTCTTTCCTCCCAAATATAAATTTACTAAAAAAGAGATGGAAGGAAAACATTTTAAAGTGTTAAGTGTTGTGATTATTTCTCGGTGATGGGATTGTAAAGGAATTTAGTTTTCTTCCTCATCTCATCTTTTTAAAAAATTTCTAGTATATCAAGTGCATCACTTTTGTAGTTCCAATAATAAGAAAGAAATGTTTTTCACCACCATTTCAATAAAGAATTCCATTTCTTCATTACAACATGTTTGATTTTGAAAAATGAAGTAAGAAATATGAAAGTGCTGGCCTGGGATCTGTGGAGGGAGGACAAGCCATGTTTTCTCAATAGCACTAAGCTGAGGAGTGAAGCAAGGTTAGGAAGGGAAGACATTCCTTAGAGAAGGAAAGACGCCAGGAGATGGAAATAAATAGTGCTGTGGCCATCAGGGGAGGGGCAGGTGCTGATTTTCTCTTGTTAATTCTCCTCCCATCCTTTGTGCCTGTAGTGGCCAAAGACGGACAATTAACAAAGGTCTACCTGACACACAGCAGCTTGCCTTGTGCTCCTGTCCATGGGGTTATGAGCTGGGCTGAGACCCCTAATTTTGTTAACAAAGACCCAGGATTTGAAGTCTACATATCTGACCCCCGAGATGGGCCAAACTGGTACCTCCACTGAAATACTTGTGCCCGTTGAGAGAAAAAAATAACGTGAAGGGACCTGGAGTAGTTTGCTTTTTATTGGGTGCCCTACCTCCTGCATCTTCCAAGGCCAGATGAGAAGGCATCCTTCTGAGTCATCCAGCAACTCATGCTGCAGTTCAGGGTGTGTATGGTGCAGAGGAGGAAAAGAGAGAACTCAAAGTAACTTGTAGATTTTGTACACGAGCCAATGAGTAAACAAGATCATCAGTTGAAATGGTGAGTTTTGGGGAAGGAGCAGGCTTGGGGGTTAGGGGATGGGGAGATGAAAACTAAGAGCTCTGTGTTAGACATATTAAGAAGTGCTTTACTAGGTATCACAGTGGACACACCGAGTCAGTAGTCTGCAGTTTAGGTGCAGTTCAGGCTGGAGATTTGGGAGGCACGATACTTAAAGCCATCAGACAAGATAAAATCATCTATGGAGACCAGAGGGCTGAGGACCAAGCCCAAGGACCACCAATATTCAGTGGGAAAAAAGAGAAGCCATAAAAGGATACTGAGAAGGAGAACACAGGGAGGTATGAGGAAAACCAAAACATTAGGTGTCTCAGAATCCAAATGACAAGTGTCTTTAATTCTAAATCTTCGACAACTCCAGCTTATCTTTAAACAATCCTTTAAGAGATGGCTGCACTATTTGAGCCCAATGACACACCACTCCTAGACCTACCAAAAAGATATTTAGTATGGTTAAGTCTTTGGACCATGGCCCAACATTCTCCCAGTCACCTACATGGTCGATTCTTCCACCTCCTGCCCAGGGAAAGGTCAGCCAAAAACAAGTTCCCTGCATAAGAGATTCATTCTCTGCCCTTTATGATATAAAGTGAGCTTTCCCCCATTTATCCCAGCATTGACTGTCCTGAGCTAAGTGTGCATTGAATAGATATGTTCTTCCAATGAAAGATGGTTCCAAAGAGCCCTCTTCCAGGTGTGTACCAAAAAGCATTTCCTCTTTCCTTGAAGACTCTGCTCTGGTCTTGGTACCAAGAGGGTGTTGCCTTACTTGGCTAAACACACACACACACACACACACACACACACACACACACACACACAGTCCAACTCAGCTCAGGGATTCAAAACACTGAGCAACTCAGGAATTAGTTTGGAGGCCGGAAGTACCAAAGTCACCACCACCTAACTTTTGCTAAGCCTTAAGCGTTGTAGCTAATCAGTTAGTAACATTGAAAGACTCCTTTTATGGAGGCTTCCCCACCATCAATGAACTCATTTTATATAAATATTTAGCCAGGCAATAAACTGGACAGCCTATATTACTCAACATCAGCCTCAAAAGACCCTCCCGATTTATATACACAGCATCTTGGTGGAGCAATACATTTTACACGCATGACATGGTCAGCGATAAATATACCAGGGTAGGTCAAACCTTATTTAGTTCTCTGCTTTTAACTGTCTTGGGCTTTGTGTGTTTCTTTAATCAGTTGGATGATTTAGATAAACAACGTGTATTAGTCTTTGTAAGTATAACATGCCTTGAACTTTCTCCAGATATTCATTCCCATTCATCATCGTAATAGTTGCTCCCCCTTGGCCATCATTAAGATTAGAAACGTCCTTGAACCATTTAATGATATTCCACAAGACTGGACAGACTTTTCATGCCTTGATGAATTGCGATCACTCAGCTTAGACCAATGAAATTGGATATCCTTTAATGTTCCTGATGAATTTAAGGAGTTTAGGGAAAGCAGTGCTCAGGAGTCAAAATGGCTTCACAGAATAACCATTCGTTTGGGGGAAGATGCACGATTTAAGTAAAAATGGATTAATGAGTTAATATCTAATCTGATAGCTAACTGCAATAGGTATTATTTCTTTGTTCACACTGCTGAATATGGTTTTATCTACAAGTGTTCATTTATTATAGAACTCATTAGAACTCTAAAGGAGATATGAAATAATTTTTTTAAAGCATAAGTTAGAATGTCAAACAAAGCTCTTCCAAGCAAAGTGACTTTTATATGTTCACACCGCTGATGAGGAAAACAATATAAAAATAAGGCTGGGCTAGAATGTGTTTAACTACCTTGGAGCAGAGAAAGACTAATTGTCTCTATTTTATGGGGCCCTACATCTCCAGATGGTCACCATGGGAATGATGTGTCTGTGTGATACAAACAAGCGGACTGGGCCATTTGTCCCATAAATATCTTTAATATCCTCACATATCTTTCTATTCCACCAACTCTGAAACCACTGACATCACTATGGTTTAGAGCTGGCTCTAACACATTTAAGTCATCTTTAAGTTCCTCTGCAAACTGGGATCTGAGACAGCAGGGTTAAGAACGGGATGTGAGTGTGTAGTGGAGAGAGCACTGTGCTTGGAGTCAAAAGACCAAGTCCTGGCTCTCTAGTTGGCAATTTGATAAAAATTACTTATAAGAGTATCAGTTCCTTCCTTTATTCATCAATTATTTGTTAAACCCCTATAATGTGCCAGGTGCTGTTCTCAGGATACACAAGAGAAGGTAACAGAACATGGGGCTCACATTCCATTGCTGATCCTGAAGAATATAACTTCCTCCCTTCCAGAATTGTATGGGTCAAATAAGATATAAGCACTTTATAAGGTGCTTTCCTCCCAGAAGCAAGTCCTGAGATAAGAATCTGAGTGCAAGGGTTTTGTTTGGAAGGTACCGGAAACACTGATAGTGGGGCTGGGAGATGAGGGAGGGGAAGGCAGCCAATAAATGATACATTAGCAAGGAAGTCATCACTGTGGGAAACCGGAAACACCAAAGGCAAATTCTGGAAAGTGGTGCAAACACAAGCCCAGTGATATCTCACGCCAGAGGTGAAGGAGTTGGGGTGTTTGTACACCAGCTCCTGAGAATCATGAATTGAGGGCTGCTCCAGGATGTGTTAATGTCCTGGCCTTTCTGGCGTGTCATGGACAGAGTAGTCTTCTGTGATTTTGGAGAGAATTCCCAGGCACAAAGGTGCAGAGTACGGTAATTGCAGAGTACAGCAATAGGAAATCAGCTGGATCACACTGGGCATGGTAGTGTCTAGGAATATGGGGGGGCACTATCAGTGAATGATACAGATGAGTAAAGAATGAACCTATTATCATCGTTACTCTACCAGTCAGATGGCTCCTGTCTGTCCCCAACCATGTGCCTCAATATTTAACAACCCTCTTCAGGCTAGCCTATAGTACATTAGTAACTCTTATTAACCAGCTTGATATGGAATCAGTGTAGACTTAAGTTTCTCAAACTGGAGTTTGCCAGTCCATGTAGATGGAGTCTCCAGAGCCCATGAATTCAACAAATTTTGATATGTAAGAATTTTTCATTTTGATGACAAATTAGAATGAGTGAATACAAACATATTTAGGGTCAACTTGCAACTAATTCAAGCCAGGCAATTTCATTTGTATTTGTATTTGTGATTGTAGTAATCTTGATGCCGAATGAAGATTACAGGTAGCTGGAAAAGAGTAAGTGAGAGAATTGAGTCATGATCAGTAATAAGGTATGCTGAACATAAAATAACTTTTGTGGTCTTATCTTTATGTTCAGCGTTGAACAGCATAGGTCAATCTATGTACACACCAATCTTTGTCGGCAGTAAATGTAGTGGTAAGCCCTCAACTAGGAATTTTTCATGAAATGGATACAATGAAAATTCCCAGGGTATCTATTAAGTGGAGTGGCTAGAAAAATAATGGATAGATAGTTAAAAACAAGTTTATTATCAAAAAGGAAGTATAATGCATATTAGCAACTCAAATGAGGGCTGTCAAATTCAAAATCAAAAAAATCAAGTCAACTAGTGAAATATTTGGTTTCCAAATAAAGGCTTCCATAATAAAAATCAGGACTTCTGCTTCTGGAAAGATGGAGTAGAGGCACTTTCCCTTATTCCTTTCATAAGCACAGCTAAAAACATGAGGCATTTTACATGAGAAAAGTTGGAAAGCTGGAGAAAATAAGGCAGGCCAGTTCAGGACCATGAGTCCTGAGGAACACGTTGATGATTTCCCTGAGTTTTTGTTTTGCCTCATCTATCCCAGACTCGTTATTGGAGAAGCCACCAACCCAGAAATACCAATGGACTCAGACAAAAGAGCCCAAGGAAAAGTCTGCTCCTCAGGCCAATGGACCAGGAAAGGGGCAGTCAAGCAGAACAGAAAACTTTTAGACAAGAAGGGCTCTACTTCCAGCAAACACCACGAGAAATAAAAAGGCTGCAACCGCATCCCCACTCCTTCTAGTAAAGGTGACGGGGAGAACTTAGATTTCTATCTTCATTAGGCTGTTACAGGCATCCCAAGAACCCCTCTGCCAAGTGGAGTCATAGATGGCCAAGGTAGAAAGGAGACTTTCATCTCTTCTAGGGAGTAAAGAGCCCCTTCCCCTCCCTGTGGGCAGGATGCCAGCAAAAGCCCTAGTGGGAGCCTGAACTCCCACCTCCACCAGGGGGTATCGAGGAACCACTCCCCTATAGGGGTCAAAGGAGCTGAATGGAGAACCCAGGCCTCTCTACTTCCATCTGGTAATTAATAAGGGAGCACCCCACTTCTCCCACCAAAATGGCATCAGAGGAGACCTGTTAAAACACAAGATTTAAGTAAGATTCAGAGGGTCATAAAATGATAACCAAAATACCCAAGTTTCAGTGAAATGCCACTGTATAAGAACCAAGAAGATCTCAACTGGAATGACAAAAGACAATCAACAGATGTCAACACCAAGATGTTAGAATTATCTGACAAAGAATTTGAAGCAGCCATTATAAAAATGCTTTGACAAGCAATTATGAACATGCTTGAAACAAATGAATAAAAAATAGAAAGTCTCAGCAAAGAAATTTAAGGTACAAAGAAAAATTACATAGAAAGTTTAGGACTGAGAAACACAATAACCAAAATAAAATCAAATAATGATTTAAGGTAAAAGAGTGACAAAAACAGTGTAATATAGCCATTATATCATTGTTAACATAAACTTTGATTTTAGATTTTGTTGCGTTCTACTTGGATTTATAATTGTAAGCGAGCTATACGCATAAGAAGTTTATACTTCATTTTATGCTTGTACACTTTTAAGTAGCAATAGTTTGAAGTAATTTATGTTAACACTAGCAAACTGTGGGGTTTTGTTTTTCCTTTATGAGAATCCCTCATTCAAACAAGAAAATATTTTTTAAATGACATTTACAATATGTTATAGGTAAATTGTGCCTCCCCCACCAAAATTCATATGTTGAAATCCTAGCCTCCAGTACCACAGAATGTGACTGTTTTGGGAGACACGGTCTTTAACATAAAGTGACAATTAACATAAAATGAGGTCATGTGAGTGCGTCTTCATCTGACATGACTGGTGTCCTTATGAGAAGAGGAGCTTAGGACACAGACATGCATGGAGGAAAGACAACATCCAACAAAACAGACAGGGATGACCACCTAAGAGCCAGAGAGGGAGGCCTCAGAAAAAATCACCCCCATCAACACCTAGATCTCAGACTTGCCACTTCCAGAACTGTAAGGAAAATAAATTTCGATTGGCTAAGCCACCTGGGCTGTGTGGTACTTTGTTATGGATGACCCAGGCCAAACTACTACATAATGCAGTGGAGATTTGATCACTTAACAGAGTTTTAATGATATGAAAGAATTATTGTAAAATGTTTTAGATGTAATAATATGGCCCAGTTATTGTGGTTATTTAAAAACACCTTAATTTTGGGGACACCTGGGTGGCTTAGTTGGTTAAACATCTGCCTTCGGCTTAGGTCATGCCCTCAGGGTCGTGGGATCAAGCCCTGCATCAGGCTCCCTGCTTGGTGGGGGAACCTACTTCTCCCTCTCTCTCTGCTCCTCCCCCTCAACCTTCACTTGTGTTTTCTCTCTCTTTCTCTCTCAAATAAATAAATAAAATCTTTTTAAAAAGTTAAAATTAAAATACCTTAATTTTTAATTATACATGTGAAAAATGTTTGGTAAAACTGGAAATGATCAACCAGGAAAGTGAAGAATTTGATAGGGCATGGTATTCTTTACTAACATTTATTCCTGAATTATATCCTATTTTTTTGTTTTTTAGCACTTAGCGAGATATGACTTACATTATCATAAATTTCACCCATTTAAAGGATACAATTCAATGGCTTTTATTATATTCACAAAGTTGTGCATTCGGCATCATAATTAATCTAAGCACATCATTAATTAATCCTAAAAGAAACCCCACACTACTTATTTATCACCACTTAACTTTCCCCATCCCCCATCCCTCCCAGCTCTAAAAAACTACTAGTCTATAGATTCTGTTTCTATAAATGTACCTATACTGGGCATTTCCAATAAGTGGGATCATATAATATGAGGTCCTTTGTGACTGGCTTCTTTTGTGTAGCATAATGCTTTCAAAGTCCACTCATGTTGTTGTATTTATTAGTATTTTATTACTTCTTATTGCCAAATAATATTCCATTATATGGATATATACTACATTTTTGTTTATTTATCAGCTGGTGAACATTCAGGTTGTTTTCACTTTGTGACTATTACAAATAATGCTGCTATGAACATTCATGTCCACGTTTTTTTGTGACATGTGTTCATTTCTCCTGGGTATATATTTACTGAGAGAGGAAAAACTCAGTGTTTAACTATTTGAGGAGAGCTGCCTGACTGAGTGACTGCATTTCATTGAATAAGTTGAGAAGTATCCCCTCCTCTTCTGTTTTTAGGAAAAGTTTGTGTAGAATTGGTATTACTTCTCAAAATGTTTGGTAGAATTAACCGGTATAGCCATCTAGTTCTAGACTTTCTTTCTGGAAAGATTTTTGCTTACCAATTTAATCTCTTTACTTGTTATTGGTTTATTTTAATTTTCTATTTCTTTTTGAGTCAGTTGAGATAGTACGTATCTTTCTAGGAATTTGTCAATTTTATCTAAGCTGTTGGCATTTAGTTGTTTGTGACATTCCCTTTATATTCTATTTCTGTTAGTTATGTAACATTATCCCCTCCTTTATTTATGATTTTATTAACCTGAGTCTTCTGTCTTTTTTCTTGGTCTGTATAGCTAACAATAATATGTCAATTTTGCTGATCTTTTTGAAGAAACAACTTTGGCTTTATTGATTTTCTCTATTGTCTTTCTATTCTCTATTTAATTAATCCTCATTATTTCCTCCTACTTGCTTTGGGTTGAGTTTGGTCTTCTTTTTCTCATGTCTTAAAGTGGAGTGTTTGGTTGTTGATTTGAGATCTTTCTTCTTTTTTAATGTAGGCCCTTACAACTATAAATTTCCCTCTAAGAACTGCTTTAGCTGAATCCCATAAGTGTTTTGTATGTTATATCTTGAATTCATTTCAAAGTCTTTTCTAATTCACCTGTGTGTGTTTTTTTAAGATTTTATTTTTAGGTGATCTCTATACCCAATGTGGGGCTCAAACTCACAACCCCAAGATCAAGAGTCATGCACTCCACCAACTGAGCAAGCCAGTTGATTATTGATTATTTAGTAGCTCCTTGTCTAACTTCCACATATTGCTGAATTTTCTGTTTCTTTTTGTTAGTAATTTCTAATTTTATTCTATTGTGATCAGAGAACATACTCGGTATGATTTCAATCCTTTTAAACTTATTGAGGTTTGTGTTATGGCCTAGTCTAAGGGCCATCCTGAAGAATACTTCATGTGCACCCTAGAAGAATGTGTACTCTGGTGTTGTTGGGTAAGGTGTTCTGTAGGTGCCAGTCAGGTGTGCCTTGTGTATGGTGTTGTGCAAGTCTTTTATTTCCTTGTTATCTCTTGCCTCGTTGTTCTATCCAATATAGAGTGAGGTTTTGAAATCTCCATTATTTCTGACTTGTCTATTCTTCCCCTCAATTACATCAGCCTTTGCTTCTTTGGGGCTGTGCTGTTAAATGTGTATATGTTTATAACTGTTATGAATTCCCCATGGATTGATCCTTTTATCATTATAAAATGCCCCTTTTATCTCTAGTATACATACTGTGTTTGAGTCTATTTTGTCTGATATTAGTATAGCCACTCCAGATTTATTATGGTTGCTCTTTGCATGATATATTTTTCCATTCTTTTACTTTCAACCTATTTGCACATTTGAGTCTAAAGTGTGTCTCCTGTAGACAATGTATAACTGACATTTGTTTGTTAATCCATTCTGGCAATCTCAGCCTTTTGATTGGATTGTTTAATTCATTCACATCTGTAATGATTTTTTTTATTTTTTTATTTTTTATTTTTTTTAAAGATTTTATTTATTTATTTGACAGAGAGAGATTACAAGTAGGTAGAGAGGCAGAAAGAGAGAGGAGGAAGCAGGCTCCCCACTGAGCAGGGAGTCCGATGCGGGCCTCAATCCCAGGACCCTGAGATCATGACCTGAGCTGACAGCAGAGGCTTTAACCCACTGAGCCACCCAGGTGCCCAACACATCTGTGATGATTGATTTTATGTGTCAATTTAGTGGGTGTTTGGGGATGAGATTAACATAAAAATTAGTGAACACTGAATAAAGTAGGTGGCCCACCAGAGGGTGGGTTGACCTCATCCAAGCAGTTGAAATCCTGAACGAATCCCCGAGCAAGAAAGAATTCTCCAGGAGACATCCTTCAGCCTTCCTCTGCACCACTGACTATCCAGGGTCTCCAAACTGCTGGCCTTCACATTGGCACTGCACCACTGGGGCTCCTGGGGATAAAGCCTGCTGGCCCACACTGCAGATTTGGCTTTGCCAGGCTCCATAATTATACAATCCAGTTCCTTATGAAAAATCATTTATGTACATGCACACATACAGATACTATTGGTTCTATTTCTCCGGAGAACCCTGACTAATAAAACATCTAATATTATTAGAGTTAGATTAATTTTTTGTTTTCTATATGTCTCCTATCTTGTTCCATTTCTATTTTTTTCCTATTCCTTTACTGCTTATTTTGCATTAAGTGATTATTTCTAGTAAAATTTGATTCCTTTAATAATTTTTCCACTATTTATTTAGTTATTTTCTTAGTAGTTGCTCTAGGGCTTCCCATATATGTCACTTTATCAGAATCAACTTTAGATTTATATTAACACAATTCCTGCAAGAAGTAGAAATGTTACTCCTATATAGCCCTACTCATGATTTTCTCTTTTTGTGCTGTTATTGTCACACATATTACAACTACAGATGTTACAAATGCAACAATAAATCATTATAATTATTACTTAATATAATTTCATATTAAAGAAGTCAAGATAAGAAAGAGCAAGCATATACATGTAGGTTTGTTATACTTACTTTCTTCAGCCAACAGCCAGCAAGGAAATTCTTACAACCTCATGGAACTAAATTCTGCCAACAACCTGAACGAGCTGGAAACAAATTCTCCCCTAGTGCCTCCCAGAAGGAATGCACCCTGCCAACACCTTGATTTTAGCCTTTTAGCTGCTGGAACAAAGAAACCAGCTGAGGACTTCTGACTTACAGAGTTGTGAGATAATACGTATATGCTGTTCTAACCTGTTAAGTTTATAACAATTTGTTATGGCAGTAATAGGAAACTAATACACTGTTCCATACTGCCTCTTCCATGTCACCATGAAGAACCCTCATTTATTCACAAATATTTAGTGAGGACCTATGATGTACCAGGTGCTGTCCTCAATGCTGGAAGTTTAGTATGATTGACAGAGAAATTCCTGTTTTCAGGGAGCTTACCTGCAAATGGAGGGAGACACATAAACCAAACAAATGTGTCAATGATATGGTAGATTGGAAAGGCAAGTGCCAGAAGGAAAAAATAAAGCAGAAAGGGGACAGGACACAGAGTGGTGGGAGGATTGTGGTGAGAAGGGAGCTCATTAAGAAGGTGACATTTAGGGACACCTGGGTGGCTCAGTCAGTTTAGTGTCTGCCTTGAACTCAGGTCATGATCCTGGGGTCCTGGGATCAAGTCCCACATCAGGCTCCTTGCTCAGTGGGGAACCTGCTTCTCTCTCTGCTTGCCACTCCCCCTGCTTGTGCACGCTCTCTCTGACAAATAAATAAAATCATAAATAAATAAATAAATAAATAAATAAATAAATAAATAAATAAATAAATAAATAAAATCTTTAAGAAAGAGAGAGACAGTAACACTTAAGCAAAGAGTTGAAGGAGGGCGCCTGGGTGGCTCAGTGGGTTAAAGCCTCTGCCTTCGGCTCAGGTCATGTGGGATCAAGGCCCACATCAGGCTCTCTGCTCGGCAGGGAGCCTGTTTCCTCCTCTCTCCTCTCTCTCTGCCTGCCTCTCTGCCTACTTGTAATCCCTCTCTCTGTGTCAAATAAATAAATAAAATCTTTAAAAAAAAAACCAAAAAACAAAAAAACAAAGAGTTGAAGGAAATGAGGGAGGGGAAAGCTATGTGGATCCATCTGGAAAGGAGGAGAGGTAAAGGCACATGCAGTGGCTCTGAGACGGGAGGTGTTCTGGGCTGTTGGAACGGCAAGGAGGCCAGGATGGCTGGAGCAGAGGGAGCGAGGTTTATAATGGGAAGTGGGTCAGAGAATGACAGGGAGCAGATCCCCTTGTAAGGACTCGGGGGCAAGGTGTACTGTAAGGTTTTGAGTGGAAGAGCATCATGATCAGACTCCTCCTGGCTGCCGAGTGGACAAGTAACTGTGAATGCAGGGAGGCCAGTGAGGACCCTGTTGTTATAACTCAGGGAAGAGATGATCTAGATGGTAGTGGTGGAGAGGGGGAGAAGTGGTTGAATTCAAGACAATAGCATTTAGTAATGGATTGATTCTAAAATAGAAAAAGCAGATTCAAGGATTTCAGTTTGGTTCCCCACCCCCCCAAAAAAGAGCCTTGTCTCTGTATTAATACCCTGACGCAGTCCCCTCGTGAATCTGGGCTGAACCTGGGGACTTGATTTTGAGCAATACATGTGACAAAACTAAGACTGGGCCAGCTCTGCCCTAAACCTTAAAGGGCCTGATAGCTTTTGCTTTCATGCTCCTGGGAGCCTTGAGCTGCCATGTCTTACGGGAGAAGCAGCATGCAAAGACCATGTAGAGTGGCCACAAGCAGAGGGAAAGACCTTGAGCCTGCATGGAAAAGGAAGGAAACTCATCTAACCCAGCCCCCAGCTCACACTCCAGCTGAACACAGCATACCCATGACTACCGGCAAGAGTCACAGAAAACCCACTGGGTGAAGCCCAGCCTAATTGACACAACTGTAAGAAAACAAAATAGTTGTTGAAACTACTAAGATTGAGGGAGTTTTGTTATGCAATAGATATATGGGGGGCAAAAATGACCCCAAGAATTTGGTCCTGAAGATCCAGAAGGATGGAGTTACCATTAACTAGATGGGAAAGCCTGCTAGTTAATAGATTTGGGGAAAAAAATTGGATGGACAGATTAAAATCTTACTACTTATCAAGGAAAAAGAACATATTTTTCTTAATCTATGAGAACAAGATCTTCTATCTTTTAAGCATTGCTGGATTTTCCAAGGCTCCTCCATTCATGGAGCATCCTTTTGGACCCCCGACGTAGCAGCGACAGCAGTGCTTAAAGGAATTGTTTATTTATTTTTTTCTATCTGGGTTCTGAAGCTCTGCTGACAATCAGTCAGGGCCGAGAAACCCTAGCCCAGTGTTTCCAGATTTGTCACTGTGGTTTCAGGGCTTTGGGGACTCGAACACGTAAAGGAGAAACCACCGTGCTTGCTCTCCCTGCTGCTTTCCACAACTGATCACAGTGAACCACCTTGGGCTTGGCTGATGGGCTTCTGGAAGCTGAGTCCACAGCCTTGGAGGGAGGCCCTTGCCAGTTTTAGATTTAATCCTTCCTGTGGCCATACACTTCCGAGACAGCACTATATGAGCAAAGAAAAACTGCCTGGTCATTTTGGTCAGCTTGCAGGTCTCTGATGGTAGGCGTCTGAACTAATACCTTATAAACTTGAACCCAAATTAAGTGTTGGGGAAAAGCAGTGTACTCCTTAAGAATTCTTAATCCCCCAGAGCAAATATTAATGTGAAAGGATTACTTTTACTCACTCATTCCCAACCTGTGCAGCCTACTGCGTTTACCCACCCACATCTCCTTCCCCTGCTTAATCAGGATTTGGGAACGGTTTAGAATGTAGCTGAAGTAAAACAAATTAACCATATTCATGGGGACTCGTTTCTTCTGGGCTCAACCTTTTCTTGGGCTCGTGCTCCTGGGAGGGAGGAGTAGCTTCCACTCATCCTCCCCCTTCAGTCATCCACACCACAACAAACCACTGGATCCTTAAATTGGATGGGAGACTGGGCTTCTTGGTACAAAGCAATTCACAACATTGAACAATGTAGGGTTTATGTAAAAAAAAAAAAAAGTTGATGTGCTTGACTTAATAAGCATTTTAGTTTCAGAAGAATTTTGGGAGGCTTTTTTTTTAATTTAACTATAAAATTATGTTGGGGATACCCAGGCTTGAGAGATGACATTCTCAAAGTGAGTGCCATATTGGTTGTTGCAGTGTGGTCATCCTGGAGATGTGTTCATGATGTAGGGACACTGACTACCATTGTCTGGTCTCTTCAAATCTCTCAAAGTCCTCACACACCTTTGGCTATGGTTTCTTCCGAGTACCATTAGCACAATTCCAGATTCCCACCCTTAAGGAGTCCCTGAATCCTTGATGAACTGCTGCTCTCAGCTTGTTTTTTCCCCACCTCCTGAAAAGTATGCACCTGTCTCCAGCTGTCCAGTGCCTGGCATCACTGACCAAGCTGTGAACTTCCTTCCACTTCTGTGGCACATCCAGTCATATCACTTGGAGAATGCTCAATCAGATATGACGGATGAAGTTGGCTCACCAGGAACACAAGGCAGGAAAAGACCCCAGTGCAGGGCCCAAGCAGACTGGTGAGTCTACCCTTTCAGCAGAAGAGGGTATAAAGGCCCATCAAGGCCTCCTTGCCAAGGAGAATGGAATGTTTCTTAGTTTCAAGTCCTCCAGAAGCAACCCTGTGACAAGGCAGCAAGTGCAAGTAGTTCATCTGGGAGATGACCCCAGGACACAGAAATAGGGGAGCTAAGAAGGATACAGGGAAGGGAGGAAGGCTAACATGAGATGTATTAATAAATCAACTACCACGGAGGGGTACTGAAGCTTAATTTCTGTGGGGGGTCTCTCAAAAACAGGGTGAAACATGCACCTCAGACTTATACCTCCCAAGAAGCAAGGGAGTGAGTATATTTATACAACAACTTCTGTTCATCACTGGTTGAGAGCTGCTTCTGGGGCATGCTGATTCCTGGGCATTTCTGGTCTGCTGTGTGCAGGGACAGTGCAGCTTTCTATAGTTCCAGAACAAGTCCTCAAGCATAGAGGTGCAGATGTTGGCCACTAAATGTTGTCTGGGGCACTCTGAACTGGAGGATCGATGGGCAGTGACAGTGGTCTGCTCTAGGACCCCTGCTCAGCAGGATTTCATTGGCAAATCAGACCTTCCCATGGTGCTCACTGTGCAGACCTGTGGCCAGAGAAAACAGACACTGACTATACTGTTAGTCCTGGGGATGGGTTTCTACAGAAGCCTTAGGATAGAATATACGTACTGAACAGCACTAGCTAAACCAATAATTAATGAGGTAATTCTTATAAGTCTGGACATCCTTCTGTGATATTCTTAAGTGAAAATAGCAGGTTAAGTAAACCCATTTTGGTGTTAAAAAATAGGAAATTTATGCATAAAAAGTCTCTAGGGATATAAGATAAAGTGTTATTAACTGTTGTCTCTAGGGAAGTGGGGTTATGAGTTAATTTTTGTTGGTTATTTTTTTTTTTTTGCTTTCCTTATCCATTTTCTGATTTTTTGTAATGAGCGTGAATTGCTTTTATAACAACGACCAGATTTTTTATTTATTTTCTTTTTTTATTGTTATATTAGTCACCATATAGTACATCATTTAGTTTTTGATGTAGTGTTCCATGATTCATTGTTTGCATATAATACTCAGTAATCCAGATTTTTAAAAAAAACTCAACAATAATACAATCTCGAGATTCAAGAATAATTTTAGGACTTTTCTAAATGTTCCCTTCTTCACAACCTCCTTTCCTCCCACTCCCCCTTACCTGTGCCTCAAAACAGAATAATAACCCCACTTATTTACAGGTGAACAATGTACCATCACCACTCTCAAACATGGGACACAGTGAGCAATTAGGCAAAAAAGACTTTTGAGCAGCCAAAGAGAGGTCCCCACAGCCACAAGCTAAAAGTCATCTATTTTGCTCACAGACAAGCACCACAGACTAGCATTTAGGACTTATTTATATGTACTTCGTCCATAATTCTAATAGACATTGCTATCAGACTTCAACTTCCCAGTTCAAAGCAGCAGAGAAAAGAGGAGGAAGGGCCTGCCCTCATCAGACACAGAGGAGGCAGCGAGAAGAGGCAGAGCTGACAAGTGAGAGGGACGGTCCCAGACAAGGCCTTCATGCCTCGGCACTCAGCATGGGTGCTGTGGGTTCCTGCAGGTAGAGCACATTGCTGTCCATCTCCTTGCAACTTCCAGAAAACTCCTGTTTCCAAACCCAGAGCAGGATCAACAACAGGGTTAGCCTTGAGCAATCCAGACCAGGCTTACTAATACTCAAGAGAACCAAGCATCCAACAATCAGGGCTTAAAAAGAAACAGAAGCTAGGCCTACAGGAAAGATCATCCATGTTAAAATACCGCTTCAGCATCGTGATGATATAAGGCAGACTAGGGAATGAGGTTGCTTTCTTATGTTTCTTTCGACCCTTTCTAGTCTTGTGTGAAATAAGGTAGATTATCCTCTGGTTCCAGGATCTGCTCTTTAGTATCTGAACTGATCACTAAGGAATTTACACCATCCATTATAGTTTTCCCTCCATGATTCTGAGTATCACTTTTTTTTTTTTTTGGCCTCCTGGTTTGACACTATTCCTTAAATTAAAAAAAAAAAATTAGGAATTAGAGAATAAAGCCTTAACAAACTGTTCTTGGAGGGGCTGCACTCTTTTACACTGACCAGTTTTTAAACTCTTCATAAAAGGGGTCTTTAACAAGCCCAAACTTTTAAATGTGAGTAGAATAAAGTCAAAAGGAGATGAAAAGAAATGGCATTCCTGGTGAAGTAGGTCAGATGATTTTCAGACTCCAAAGTGTCCTGATAGTTTTATGTGATCCAGTCCAGTTCCTCAAAAAATCCTGCCAACAGGTAACAGGTCTTTGAAAGCTTTTGAAGCCGAAGGCTCCCCACCAGCCAGCCCATCGCTTACTAAGTTCTCAGACTCATTAAGAATGAGAAACAGATACCACGGCACCAACCTGTCTACGGGAACACAGCGAGACAAATGTAATTGCCTGTACAAGGAATATAAATCAGCAACTCCCAAATCATTCATATTTACACCCACTCCATTTTGGTTGTCTTTCCTTTATAATTTGGCCATACATCGATGTCAAGTGTATAATTTCATCTGGGGCTTTATCAGTTACCGCCCAGAGCCATGATTATATGGTGCAGGGAACTTCCTCTCCCTGAGGGAGGCTATCTTTAGTATCTTCTTGATAGCCACTTCTTACACGTAAAATCAAAAGAAAAGTCTTGGTTTCCTTATGTGGCTCCAGAATCACTAAATATAACATTTAGAAGCAATTTATCAACCGAAACCCTTGGGTTTTCAGCTGCCACTGCAATTTTCCAAAGCAGAGAGTTCTTATTCCTTCCCTTTGTTATTTTTTTTTATCAATCTGCAATAAAAATTTTAGGGATCTTGACATTGACCACTCAATCATGAACGAAGTTCAACTTTCATCTTGTTAGTGTCCAGCCTAACTGCACAAAGACTGGTTTTGACCAACAAGAACCATAGCAAAAAAGATAAAGGTATGATTTCTGGAAGAAGTAACTTCTTACAAACAAAATAAAAAATGGCTCTCCAATCTAGGATTCAAAAGATAATTTATTAGTCTGAGAAGAGAAGTCACACACGACACCCAGTAATATGCTTCTTTTATTTTTGTGCCTTTATCTTAAAAATATATTTAAACAAGAAACAAAGATAATATTGAATTTTCCCATAAATTTTGCTTTCTTATTTACAGTGTTACATTGTAAATAACATTCCATTATACACAAATTAAGGACTGTGCATTCCTGTATGTTCTCTTTACATATTCTCTCATAATACAGTACATATAGCTCAAAGTTATGCAGTATTTAAGCTTAGAAAAGCTTGAGGAAGGAAGTACAAACTTTATCAATAAGACTATTATTTAAAAAGGTTCTGACCTTAATTCTCTGCTAGATTGTTTCACTGAAACCATTCTTTGTTAAAGAAAAATGCCCCATATGAGGGATGAGAATAACAGTTTAAGTTACCACAGGATCCACTTAAACTGGTTAACAAATAAAAACACTTTTTCACTTAGTACTGTTATTAAATGGAGCACTATCACTGTCAACTCATTTAAACAAGTAGATTTTCTCTTCAGTTGAGACACGTTATACCAACGACAGCTGGTACCTTTGTATGAAATCAAAAATGTTTCCTTTGCAACTTTAGGTTTTACTTGTAAACAGTAAAGCACACATTTTGTAAAGATGATTTAATCATTCCCGGTCTTAGGTTACATGATAAGGAGTTTGTATTTCATTGAGGGAGAAGCAAGTGCACGCACTGCACACACACGCACACACACGCACACACTCAGGCCCGCTCACCCGCTGAAGACCCGCAGGTCACTAAGCGCTAACTATAGCAGCACTAGTGTCGCGAGTGGTCCACAAGGCTGCAAGAGGGATTATAAAACGGCGAAGATAAAACATCCAACTTCAGTTAAAAAACCCCAAAACGCTCAGGCTCTGAAATGTCTCTCAGACGCTTTCATGCTTGGCCTGAAGGGTCAGTTCACCGGGGTCTCCAGGCGGCAAACTCCACCTTCGATTGCCACGGACTGTCCGGCCACTGCACCGGGAGGGAGTCTTGAAATGTGAGTCTGCAGAGAGGGAGACAGGAGAGCGTTAGAAGGACCAACTGTCCTCCCATAAGTGACAAGGATGGAGGAAGTACCAGAATGCCACAGCCTCTCTTGGTGTCTCAGGATCTACAGACCATGATGGTGGTAACTGTTAAGCACAGAGAGATCCTGTTTGATAAAATCTTGCAGGGGACATTTACTGAGCAACTACTACCTGCTAAGCACAGCACCAGCAACGGCAAGTACAGAATGAACAAGACAGCAAAGGCTCCTGAGGGCACAGAGCTTAGTTTAGTCATATTCAGAACAGTAATTCAGAACAGTAATTAATGGTTTTAGGACCAACTTAATTGAACATATTCTGGTTCTCTGAAAAGTAATAATTTATATATATTTTGTCTTCCAAAGCAACTGAGAATACCTGATTCACATTTATGTTTTACTCCCTAAGGAATGTGAATAACTTGCAAAAATTCAGATAATTCAACAACCTCAAAAGTAAGTAAGTCAATGAGACTGAAAGAAAAATAGGAGCTTACAAAATACAGTAAAGACAGGCATGAGATTAACATACAAACTCTCTCCTGACTTCTGTATCCATGCTGGAGGCAGCCTGCTGCCCCGTCTCTCAGCCTCCTAATTCTGTAACCAGAGAGGTGGTTCATGTGTGTCCAGAATCACAACAAACCAATTGCTTGAAAGGGAACAACTGTTCCTGGTACAACGCCTGGGATCTATTTCTCTTATGGGGCTTCATACACAGTAGGTACCTCGTTTAGTGGGTGAGTGAAGACATCAGTTGTATAACAAGAGTTTTTTAGGGCTGAGTGTTAACTTTAGTCAAAGGACGCTGGCCCTGATGGAAGACAGACCCTGTCCATACAGGGTCCAGACAATGTCAGCCAGGAAGTCCTTTTTTTGATGATCTGGCTTAATCCAGGGATAGATAAATGTCAGGAGCTTCTAAGAAGAATAGAAGGACTGCATATCCCTTAGATAATCCTAATTCTGCTACTCTAAACAAGTTTTTCCTAAGGACTGAACAGAAGTGAGTTGGAGCCCCGGGTGAAGCTGTTAGACGCAGCTAGCAAAGTGGCCAAGCCTAGAGTGGGAATGACGTCCTTCCATGTAACCAAATATGAAACAAGCCTGTTTTAGATGGAATGACAGCTAAGCTAATTGATTTGTAGTTTGAGGGTAGACAGTATTCTTAAATCTCACTGCCCAAGTCCTGTTAGAGGAGCTGACATAAGTCAACAACTTGGAAAGTTCTAGAGAATAGGAAGTGTTCTCTGGGCACTGAGTTTTTCTGTGTGCAAGGCAGGAAGCAACCTGTAACCTACCAGGGTGAGGTCTGTTGCCTTGGGAGAGAGCTGGGTGAGGCAGTCTCTGTGGTATCTCCTGGGGTACAGGTATCAGTGAGTTCACTCACTAGGGCTCATGCTTTTGGGAACTGTGTCCCAGGATGTGGGCTCATTATTACATCTGAGGGCCAAACCTGGGTCTCACCATATAGATATATTGTAGTTGAGAAGTCCACAGTAGAAAAGCTTGTGGCTCTTTTGTTTCTTATGATATGTCATTAACCTAGAACAGAGTGCTTTGTTTAATTCTGCTACCCAGCAGTCTTTGTCACATCAGGCACAAAAATCTTTATTCTCTCAATTCTCAGGGCTCAATGTTGGTGGAGCCACTTTTATTCTTTCAGGAATTCCTTAACATGAGGTGAAAGAGAATTTTTTCCCAGGTACCATTCACTGGTTTTTTCAGGTTCTCCTAAACAAACAAACAAAAAAATCCCTGAAAGAGAAAAAGTCCCTTGGTCAATTTCAAGCCTAATCTCACCCTCTTCAGTCATGAACATAGTCATTCATGCAGCTATGACAGGGATCAAGAATGAAGCAGACCCCTGATGGAAAACAGTACAGGGGTTCCCCAAAGAATTAAACATAAAATTATCATATGATCCAACAATTCCACTTATGGATATATACCCCAAACAAGTGAAAGCAGGGACACAATGGCCAAAAGGTGGAAACAACCTAAGAGTTCATAAACAAAATGTGACATATAGTATATATATGCAATGGAATATTATTTGACCCTAAAAAGGAAGGAAACTCTGACACATGCTACAACATAGATGAACTTTGAAGACATGAGGCTAAGTGAAATAAGACAAATACAAAAGAATAAATATTGTAGGATTCCACTTAAATGAGATATCTATCAGTTAAGTTCATAGAGATAGGAAATAGGATGATGGTTGCCGGGAGATGGGGGAGGGGGAATGGCCAGTCACTGTTTAGTGGGTACAAATTTTCAATTTGAGAAGACAAAAAAGTTCTGGCGATAGATGGTGGTGATGGTTACACAACAATGTGAATGTACTAAATGCCACTGAACTGTGCACACAAAAATAGTTAAAATGGTAAATTCTATTATGTATATTCTACCATAATAATAATAAAGAAAAGAATAAATCAGAAATGACAATTTCCTACCTGGTGGAGAATAATACTCCATATGATAGCAAAAAGAGGCTAGCTAGGAATGAATCTACAATGCAGATCCCCATAGAAGAAACATTAACACCATCAGGTTCTGTTCACAAATAGGTTGGAATACTCCAATCAGGTCTGTTAAAATATCTGTCCCCTAAGAGAAAAGCTCACAGGAAAATCTGTCTTCATGTTTCCCAGAGATTCAGGGAGAGTCCAATGGGACCTCCTGGCAGGCCTGGTGGTCCAGGCATCAGAGAATAAATTAATTGTTTAAAGATCAAAGAGTGAACATATGTCCAAGCAGATGGCCTGCAACTTGACCAGGGGGATGTTGGTCTTAAAGCAACTGATTTCCTGCTGACCAAGGAAAAGACCAGAGAGAGCTAGAAGGAAGAAATTCTTGCCCTACGGACCAGGAGACTTGATAGCAATCCCTTGAGATTTACAAAAACACAGATGGCCAATTCAAACTTATCTCTGACAGTCCCCCCACCAGGTTTATGATAGAAGAACATCTAAATAAACTGAGCTAAACTACAAAGCGTCAAGGAGAGTTCGGAAAGAAAAGAAAAGGGATTGGAAAAGATGATGGTGGTCTTGAGATATCTGTTAACAGTACATGGACAAAATACTTCGAAAATACAATGAGATCAGTATAAATTCTGCTGTTTATATAAGGCAGAAATACTCAAGTAGATAGACTAGTTAAGATTAACTTCTCAGGATTACCCCTTCCCCAAATCATCTAGTCAAGAGGGATTTTGCAATTACAAAACACACTGGTGTGATCTTGGTGTTGAGAGCTATAAAATAGTTAACCATCTATCCGAATGACAGTACTTCCTCAGTTTTACCCATCGACATGATCTTCTGACTCATCAGAAAATAAGTGCCCTTGGTCTGAAAACATTTGAGCCAGAATGTATTTGAAGCTTTCTGTGGAAATGTCAATGGAGCATCAAATCACATTATAAACACTGGGAGCTTTTTAAGAGAATGTTTTATATGAGTATTCATCTTGAAATGTTCTTTTGAGACATGGGTTGGAATTCCTCTTGTAGCTAAAAAGAGACCATTTTCTACAATGAACTTATATGACAGCACTGAAAAGTGCAATAAGGTATTTTACATTGTCTAAGGACTGTGTAGACTCTTGGGTACCCTATAACTATTAAGAACTTACTTAACAAGGTGTCTTTAAAACCATTTAAATACAAGTGTACTTTTATGAAAATTTAGAACTAATGATAAATAGCACACACAAATCATATATGAAAAGGCAGCAGATGAGTTCATTTTGGGTTGTTTTCCTCCACTCCTTTTTGCATGCCCCACTCATATACCTCTCTATCCATGATTCCATGTCCTTTTCTGGTTCTTTCTCAAGTAAAGACTTCCTTGACTGGATCCCCAACTCAATCTAGAAGCCCTTCCTCTAGCTCTTGTGACACCCATCTGAGCACTTCCTGTCCTGTTATGTAACTGTCTTGGCCTTGATCTGCTTTGAATTTTTAGCCTCTGTAAGTGAAAGTCAATAGGAGACAGGAGCTGGTCTTACATAGGCCTCTGTATTCTTTGCACCTGTCAAAGTGCTTGACCCAGAAGGCACACTCTGAAAATGCTGAGTGAAATGACTAAAACACACCCTTCAAGGGGCTATACTTAGGAATACATAAAGAATCTCAAGTGTTTTAACTAGTATGACCAACCAGTTTGATTAAAAAGTCAAACTAGTTCATCACAGCAGATTCTTTTAAATAGATTTTGTTAAAAGTATCGACTAAACTTTTCCATTTTCCAAGTGATTGTGTTTCGAACAGAGATGGAGCTTTAGACTTCTCAGATGCTAACAGCTCCACACCAGTGGAACCCACTGCCTTACACTTAAAATTCTCTGCTTTCTTGTGAATTCCCTGATCAACACACAAAGATCCTTGAGGTTAACATTCCTTGAAGAATTATCCACTTATAATTTAAACTAATTCAAAGCCAACATTCTCAGGCCTATATCTTGTTATAAAATCTAATACATTATTAATAACAAATTTAGTCTAAGACTTTAAAAAGAGAAAGTTAAAGACAACATATCACAGAAATTATATAATCCTTTGATGTACTAATCACAATCTAAGTAGTAGCTGAGACTTCCTATCATTCATATTCATGTCTTAAAATCTCTTAAGACCACCTTAGTGACTGTTCTTTTGTGGTTTCCAGGAAAATTTGAAGCACACGATTTAATTTTAAAAGTCTCAAAGTCTTTATTTAGTGGTTATATTTTAATCCATCTTTCCACTCTTAGGAGAATTGTCGAGATCTGCCACAAGAGTCAAAGGAAGAGTCTCTTAAACAAATTATTATCCTCCTTTGGTGGGGTCAGGAAAATAAAATCTGGACAGACATAGTCCAAAAAAAGCTCTTGGAAATATTTTATTCGTTGGTTTCATAATTCTGAGGGTTCGGTTTTCTTTTTTTTTAAAATAGAGCTTAAAGTAAGATAGTACTGTCAAAGCAATACAGGCATTTACAAATAGAACAAATGACATTGAGAAAACATTCCACACAGGGAGACACCAGAACCTTAAAAAGTACATATAATATATAACATATCATGTCTAATTCTAAAGTTAATCTACGAAGCAGTTTATCATGATAGTTCTGTGCATGGCTTACACAATCAGAGCATCTTGGGTGCTGGGGCATTTCCTCTTATTCCTGGACACATTGAGGGACTACATTTCTCAGCTTCCTTTCAGTTAGGTATGGCTATGTGACTGAATCAGGCCAGTGGACTATAGTGCTATGCGCCATTACCAGGCCTGGCAGAAAATCTTCCTATGCACCATTCTCCATGCTCTTTCTCTGATGAACTTGAGGCCCATGTGCTATAAGGAGCCTGAGACTCTAGTTCACAGCTTGGAGGAGAGCCTGCTGCTAATCACAATCCCCAATTTGGATTTCATGGGAATAAGAAACACACTTCTTACAGTGTTTGAGCAACTATACATTTTGAGGTTTCCTTCTTAAGAGTGGCTGGTGCTATCTTAACCAGTAAGGGTTCAACACAGGCCTTTACAATTTCTAGCTGTGTAATCTCTGTTGGCTATGTAACTTCCTAGGGCCCTATCTTTAAAATGAATATAATAGTAGCATTTATGATTGGGTTGATAAGGACTATATGAGATGTTGCATACAATGAAAATATGTGTCAAGTAATGTAAGATTATCATTATTCAAACAAACACAAAGCCATAGAATAAAACATCATACAGCATAATCTCTATTGTAGATTATTGGATATACAAGAATTAGAAAATTCTATAAGAGACTCCTAAACTCACAAAACAAACTGAGGGTTACTGGGGGGTGGGAGGGTAGGGATAGGGTGGATGGGTTATGGACATTGGGAAGGGTTTGTGCTATGGTGAATGCTGTAAAAGTTGTAAGCCTGATGATTCACAGACCTGTACCCCTGGGGCAAATAATAATAATTAAAAAATTTTTAAAAAAATGGCATTGAACTGAGAAAAAAATAAAAAATAAAAGTTTGCCTTTTAAAAATAGAAAATTCTATTTTAAAAGTCCACTGGCCTGATTCAGTCACATAGCCATACCTAACTGAAAGGAAGCTGAGAAATGTAGTCCTGCAATGTGTCTAGGAAGAATAAGAAATGCCCCAGCACCCAAGATGCTTTGATTATGTAAGCCATGCACAAAAATAGAATGAGATATTTTAAAGAAAAATTAGCTGCATGCTAAAAGGCAAGTTTCAAGAAAATGGATATTTTTAGGTCAGTATTTTCGATGGTGCTATTTTGCTGCTACAGATAAAATAACAATTGCTGACTATTTAATAACTGCTAAGTGTTTGTGTATATCTGCTTGCTATATAACTAATCTTCTAAGGCTTAAAAACAGTGAACATATTTGGGTGCTACAGAGAAAACCAAATGGCAGAATACTGGCAAAATGCCTTCTATGAACATGTGGCATTGTAGGAAAGACAAGTACAACCATATAAAATGATTAGAAAACCATTAACAAAAGCACATAACCATGTACTATAAGGGTATAAGACTCCAAAGTGTGTTTTCTAACACCACCAAGCAATTAACTCTATTCTGCCAATATTGATGAGGGGTCCTACAGCTGAACTCAGTGCTGACACTGTCTTCCAGGAGATAGTGTCAGATCCCATAGGTTAAGGGCTCAGTCCCACAAGACTGTTCCTCCTTCCCAATCCAGACACCAATCACAAGTCCACTGGTGGTCATACCCACAATAAATGGCAGGTTCCCACGACCTCTCTTCAAGTTTGCCAATCTGTTAGAGTGGCTCACAGAATTCAAGAAAACAGTTTACTTACCAAATTACTGGTTTATTGTAAAAGTATATAATTCAGGAGCAGCCCCCTGGAAGAGATGCATACAGCAAGGTAGCTGGGAAGCAGCTCAGAGCTTCCATGCCATTGTCCTGGAACTTCCACATGCTCACCACCTTCACCCCACTGGGTTTTTCTGGGGGCTTTATTACATAGGTATGACTGACTAAAATCACTGGCTATTGGTGACTAAGCTCAATCTTCAGCCCCTCACCTCTCCCTGGACGTTGGGGGATCAGGCAGAAGTTCCGACTCTTAATCACATGGTTGGCTCCCCTGGCAACCAACCCCTATCTTTAGGTTACCCTGGGGTTTTCCAAAAGTCACCTCATTAACATAAGCTCAGGTGTGGCTGAAAGGGGCTTGTCATGAATAATGAGACACCCATTTCACCTTTATGGATGCAACTCGATTTTAGGAACTGAGGACAAAAGACCAAATATTATAACAATATATGATCCCACTGCTCTTACTGCTTATGATATTCCAACGGTTTTGAAACCTGTGAATCAGGAACCATAAAGAAGATCAAAAATACATTTCTTATGATAAATCACAATATCACAGATACCCAACCACAAATGTCATAGGAAGTCAGGAGTGAGAAAATGGAAGCGGATGAAAGAATTGAGGACGACATTCCAGAGGCCCTTGGCACCAGAAGACAAGTAGAACAGGAGGGCAGAGGGACAAAAAAATGACATGTTGGACTCTAGTAAGGGTGAGCTGTCAGGTTTATTTGGTTTGAGCCACACAGTTTTCCCAACTTTTAAAAATAGAAAATATTTTTAAATGAAGAAGTTATACAAAAGCATCTTGATTTCTCACTTCTCTTGAAAAATTTGGCAACCCTTGATTGCTTCACTGGGGTGAAGTAGCTACCTTCTTAAAGTACATTTTTGGCAAGAATTTTCTACCAGTGGGGCTGTGCTCTTTCTGTGGCATGTGTTCAGAAGGCACCCAATATCTAGTGATCCTCTTTCTGCGGGTTTGATCCACTGGGTTCAGGTGGTGGCAGCCTCATCCTTCCATAGGAAATTCCCCCATCAACCTTTTGCCCAGTGGTTTTATCGGCCACTGATAATCATTGCTTAGACCCCTTATCTCAAGAGGGAGTTCCCAAAGGATGGTTTCCTGTCATTCTTGCTACATTAAGGGCTGAAATTCTTCTATGAAGAACTTTCTCTCATCAACTTTTTGATATTCCAAAACAAAGTTTATATATGAAAGGAGGATAAGTACTTGATTTTCCCACAGCCTTTTGGGTGTGCAAATAATAAACCTCCAAAAGCAGCCAATCATCCCTTCCCCCATCATTTTTTGTGGTGTTAAGAAGAGGGAATATGGTTGGGAGGGGGTAGGGATAGAAAGAGAAGGTAGAGCATTTTACTTCTTCATTCATACCAGCTAAAGGCCAATTCTTCTACATTTTATTAAAGAGAGAGAGAGAGAGAGAGAGAGAGAGAGAGAGAGAGAGAGAGAGAGAGAGAGAGGAACAAAAGAAATATAAGAGCTACTTCCAAACTGCCAATGCAAAAGAAGACTACATCTCTGGCTGGATTGATTTGCTGGCTCTGTTCTGGATGACTTATCGGTACATTCATCTCTTTTAAGTCAAATACAGTACCTTATAGAATGAATTAGCTCCTTCTGGATTGACATAAATTAAGTGTTGCTGTCAGTTAATATGGTAAAGTTTGCTCAAGTTCAATCTGACTATTGAGCAGAAAGTTCTCTCATCAAAGTGAACTGGGTATTAAGATAGTATATGAGTCTGCTAAGGCTTCCCTAACATAATAACCTCAGGCAGGGTGGCTTAAAACAACATCAGTTTATTTTCTCACAGATCAAGATATCAGTAGGTTTGGTTTTTCTGAGGCCTCTCTCCTTGGCTTACCGGTGGTCTCTTCTCTATCTCTGCATCCCTAGTGTCTCTTCCTCTTCTGATAAGGACCCAAGTCCTCTTCTGATAAGGACTCAAGTCATATTGAATTAGGGCCCTACACTTATGTTCATTTACCTTAATCACCTCATTAAAGGCCCTACTACCACATATAGTCACATTCCGGGTTAAGGCTTCAAGATTTGAATTTGGGCACTGGGGGCAGGAACACAGTTCAGTTCATAATAGGACCAGTCCATAATAGATACAGCTCTTAAAGTGATACGGAGTAAAATCCAACAATGCCCCATATGTTCTTGTCTCTAGTAGCTCTCTGAACTGAACTCCTCCTGCTCTCCCCACTTTGCTTTGTCATTTCTCTCTCCATTTGCCTCCTTGCTGTTATGCAACCACACAGCACACTCCAGCTTGAAGGCCATTACAGGTGCTGTTCTCACTGCCCAGAAAGCTCTTCTACCCAGTGTTCCCGTGGCTCACTTGCTCAACCCTGCCGGATCTGTATTCCAAAGCCACCTGTTCAGGAAGGTTTACACTGGCCACTGGCCCTCACTACAATTACCCTCTCTGCCTCAAGGGTTCCTTGTCCTTTACTGCTATCTAACTAGCCATTTATTGTGCTCCTTTATCTTATTCATTGCTTGTCTCCCCCACTGGGACATAAACTTCACAAGAGCAGGGAGTTTATCTGTTTGTTCATTGCTTTTTCCTCAGTTCCTAAAAGAATAGTCTGGCATATGGTAGGAGTTCAGTATATTTGGTAAACAAATAAAGGACTTTTTTTTTTAATGTGGGTTGGGAAATGAAAGAGAGCAAACTGCAAATTAGATATTTTATATTTCTTAATTTTACATTTTATAGTTTTTGATTATAGTTTATGTTATACACTTTAATGGTATTTATGTAAATGAAACAATCAAAATGATATTGAAATTGTGGACCTTAAAAAAAGTCTGAAAATAAAAGCCTGCATATTTCCCGAGACTGACACAGTATGATCCAACAGATTCTGTTCATTCATTTACACCAGAATTGCATGTCAGCACACATATCCTCCTCTTTTAGAAAGAGATCAGTGCAGACATCAGCTACCTAAATGGTGGTCAAGTGAGCGCTATGTGCCTTGTGTGTCTCTTACGTTAGGCCACATTAATAAAATTTTGATGAAGTCAGCATGAGGAGGAATATGGAAAACATTAGGGCAACCTTGTCTGCATGAGCATTTTCCTTTCTGGAAAGCAGGACTCTAGTGAGACATCAGTGCCTCCTGCTCAATCTTCCATTATCAGGAGCGTTTAAAGAGACAGATATTCTTTTCCCCTACCATTTCCCTTTCTTCTGTTAATTCTGCCTTACTTTTCAAACTGCTGAGTCCTCGGTCATATATTTTTCTATCCACTAACAGTGTCACATGAACTTTCTTAATATACTATGGAATGATGTGTATATTTCACAGAATAAAGACCCATTTAGCTGGAGGCTAGGTTTGTCTTCTGTATTTCTCACTGTGCTACTCAGGGTATGGAAATTTGGTACTGTGAAGTGGCTCTGTTGGCTGAATATATCTTATGTCCTCACATAAGAACATTCTTACCTGATGTGATAATAGTCACTCTGGGCTTTCTTTTACTGGCACAAATGTGATAGACCTTAAATGACCGATTCCAGGGAGAAGGGCAGGGGAAGTGTGTCTGGTTGGCTTTTATTGCTTTGTTTCTATTATGGGCATTTCTCCCCCCTTAATGAGTGAGTCAGGAGACACCACCACCCCTATCCTTTTCCCAGAAGTTCCCCGCCCACTGCTTTCAAGAGCTGTCTTTCAAGGAGATATAACTTGTGAATAAGTATATTCTGAGCACTCTTTGTGTGTGGCATTAAACCTTGGAATGTAGTTTACTGCTCTAAAAATAGAGTTTGGTCTTTAGACTTCATCCTGAAAGCAGATGTCCTCATGAACCTGCTTAATACAGTCCAGAATAATGTGTATATTTTATAGACCAAAAACCAATCTACCTACAGGATAAGATTTGCTGCTCACTTCCTAAGCCTCTGTGATAGTGGGCAAGTCAGTGAAGTCTCTTGAGTTATAAAATGAGGACTTTGGGTTAGATTGTTTCTAGAGTAGCCCCTCAAGTTTTAACATTCTCTGGCGCTGACTTCATTTAGCTTGTGTATACATTGCTAACGAATCCAAAAACAAGTTTTTTACTTCTATTCCATCATTGTCTTGCACTAAAAGTAATAAATAGGCCAGAGCGATTTCAAGATGTAATTCCTAAGTTGAATCTAAGAAATCAGAAATATCAACAGAATGAGGAATAAATGCCATATGTTAGTCATTTTAGTGTATGTCACCCTACCTAGTTTTCTTCATTTAAAACAAGGTTACCATAAAAGATCCAATGGTGAATGTGGACAAAACACAAAGACAGCATTATAGTGAATTTCACTGTTAGTACTGAAACCAGGCTACCAAGAGGGAAAATGTCTATTGTTCTCACATATAAGTATCATGTCCAAGGAGCCTTAAAATGCTGTTCGATGAGAACAGCATGTTGTTCCAGCCTCAAGGCAACTTTTGTTACTTCTTTTACCATGCAGAGGACACACACTTCACAGACAACATCAGACAAGAAAGACTGCCCTATTTTTAACTTAAAAGCCCTGTGAAGGCCTCCACATAAACATGGCAGTTCTCACAATACCTATTACACCATCACTCACACAGAGAATTATCATGAGTATTCCATTTTGCTAAAGGTGATAAAAGCTCTCCACTATTTAGCAAATATTTATTCTATACTTATTATGAGGGAACAGAAGAATGAATCACACATGATCTTGCTCTGAAGGCAATTATGTCTTTGTAGGATGCAGAAACTAGTTCTTTGTGAACCTAGTCCTTATGACATCTTAATAAAAATACCAAGTCCCTATACTTACATAATACCTTAATTTTCACAGTGCTTTTGCCTTCTCAAAATACTATGCCAGGTAGAAAGATGTATACTATACCTGTACTTCAGGTGGAAAAAAGCAAGGCTCAGAATGGTTATGTGGTTTGCTTAACGGTCACAGAGGAAGTGGAAAAACTGAAACCTGAATGAAAGCCTGTAGACTCCAAATTTAGGGTTCTCTTTACTCCCACAAAGCCTTGCCATGAACGATTCTAAATCTAGCTCTGTTAAGAGACACACCTCTCACTGCAAGAGGCTTATGACTGTGTAGTCTCACAGGATGAAATACGGCTTGCTCAGAAATTTTACCAGCAAGTTTCAGGATCATTCTGGGTTTCAGAGAACTGGGTCTGAGCCTTAACTTTGCTGCTGACAAACTAGATAGGGTCAGGACTGGGAGTTTACTGGCTCTCTGGGCTACAGCCTCTTTGTCAGTAAAGATGAAAAATTTAATTCAATTATATTCAGGATTCTTTCTGATTCTAACATTCTACATAGTTTTGTATTAGAAAGGTCCTCTAAATGTTTGAATAAGTATTTTTCAAAAAAATCCACATCTAACTTTCCCTAAAACTTGGGTTTCCTAAAACTTGGGTTACAGATGTTTTAATAGCTCCTCCAAGAACTAATTAAAATCCTAATTGGTCCTGGGACTTTGTATCACCTTCTCCTTAGACTCAGCCTAATGTTGAAAGGTGTTCTTAGAGGGTAGTTTTATGACCACCTACTGAGACCCACCACACATCAGAGTATCTGAGGTTGGGGCCCAGGAGGCTAGATTTTCACCCCACCCCCATCTCTGCAGGAACAAAACCTGTCTTGGATAAGCAGGTGGGCAGGCAGGCAGGAAGAAAGGTCAGTGGATAAGTCATGCAGACTAAATGTAACTACATATCTGATACCACAATGTTAATGCATATCTACTCAGCTTGTAGAGGCCTTTTATACTCTCTACTCTGATTTTAAAAATTTTCTTTACTCTTCCTTTTCAAATGTTTTAAGAAGAACATGTACTACTTTTATATTAAAAACTGATTTTAAAAGAATAAAATCAATATAAGCCATTCCATGTACTTCATATAATCACAATTGTGTGTTAAAAAAAAATCACAGCTGCAAAAACAGAAGGAAATATACCAAAATGTTAACAGCGGTTAATATGGGGGTAGCTTGCTACATTCCAGAAGTATTCACTCAGGGCCGCGGCTGATTTTTTTTTTCTTCCCATTATTTGCCTGCACCTTCTTAGTGGTGCAGTAGTATGGTGATTTAGTGAGTGTTTAATGCAGCAACACAATCTATAAATTAATCCATGTCCTTTTATTACTGTTCTAGATTCATTCTGGAAGGTGTGACTGTGTCCCCACTCAACTTCCTAGCATTGCTCAAAAGGAATGAATGAAACAACTATAATGTCCACACAGGACCCAGCAATGGCATCTGTCTGGATCACTCTGTTCTCCTTGGAACACCTTTCTCTCTTGGCTTTAGGAAACCATATTCCCCTGGTTCTCCTCAACCTCTATGGGCACAACTTTTCAGTCTCTCTTGCAGGTTCCTCCTCCTGTCACCAACTTATATATGCAGGAGTTCCCCAGGAGTCAGCCCTCTGTTCTTCTGTCTGTGTTCACTCCCTTGGGGATCTCAACTGGTTTTAAAGTTTTAAAAAAGCATTCATATGCTGAGACTCCCAAATATGTACCTCCAGCTTAGGCCTCTCCAGACATTAAGTGGTTAGAAGCTGGGTTCTAGAGTTCAGATTATCCAGCCTGAATCTTAGTTCCACCTCTTTGTACCTGTCTGACCTTAGGCAAATAAAGTGGTGTCTCAGATATTCTTTCTCTGAGGGGTTAATGGTGGCATGAGGTGCTGAGCTAAGAGGAGAGGATCTAGCTGAGTTCTGCAGGCCCAGGTGGAAGGGGTTTTACCTTCAGTTCTGTAGGGGGAGGCTCTGGGCCACCAATTCCTTGGTAAAGACAACCCAGTGGCCTCTTCTTAGAGAACCTGGTAGGGAAGTCCTGATGATTTATACTGGGTGAAAATCCAAAATGTCAGTTACAATCTTCTGCTTGGTAAGCTGCCAGATAACATAGATTTTACCATTGCTTGAAAAGAGCATCTTGTATTTGAAACGAAATGAAAGGCTAATGTTTAAACTATTATAAAGAGTGAAACTACTATTTGTATAATGGACTATTTCCTGAGAATATCAGTCGATCTGTCAGTGAGGAATTTGGGAGGGGTACAAATGAAAACCACCAACAAATCGTTTGAAGAAAGTTCTCCTTGTCAAAACCATCTGCTTCCTGACTTCTTATTGATCTGACCCATGTAACACAAAAGAACTAAATGCTAAGGCACTGAGACCTAGACAGCAATATTTCCCAAGCTGAACTCCTGCTGCATCCTGTGAGATGCTCTCTGAAAAAAAGGAGCATGGTTAAATGTCAGGGAAATGGTACAAACTTACTGCTCAACCCAGCCCACTCTTCTTAGAGCAAGATAGGCATGTGAGCGCTTAATGGTTCAGACACCCTTCTAAGGGGGAGCAAAATACATGACCCCAAAATATGCCACTTTGGCATGTGGGTTATTTTGAGCTGAGGGTAACTGAGACCCAGCATAATCAAGAAAATTTTGAGAATTTTAACCACCTAAAAGAACTTAGGAGAACTGGCCAGTAAGAGAGTCATTACTGGGGATAATTTTTTGGGAAGGCCTATCTGTAGGGCAGGGCAAACATCTAATTACAAAACATCTGCTCTTCTTACTGTGAATTATCCTCTTCCCCTTGGAATCCCCAGGCCCCTATTCCATTCCTTAGCTCAGGATGGCATACAAACCTCAACTGACTCACTTGTCCTTGTGTCTCAATAATTTTTGTGGGACTCCTAAATGTATATAATTAAATTTGCTTTTCTCCTGTTAATGTTTTATGTCAATTTAATTAATAGACCAGCCAAAAGAACCTAGAAAGAGAAAAAAATTTTCCTCCCCTACATTTCAATAAAGAATTCTATGTGACTCTTTATGCCAGCTCACCCCAAATGTTAATGAGGGCCTTCCTTTAATTCCAGCCACACTCAAACTACTAAAAAGAATGTGCTCTTATTTTACTTAAATGCTTAAACCTCAGCTAAGCTACTTTTGCTGGTTCTTCCTTGCCTCACCAACCACTAAATGCTGGGGAACCTCACGGCTCAACAGTTGGACAACTTTTTCTCTGCCCATTTTATAGAAACGTATCTGTGAAATGTTTTGGACATAAAGTAAAGCATCTGGTTGCACTGGAGAAAGAGGAAAGAATAATAACTCTCCAGACCTACTCCTCCTCCAGCTATCATTCCATTTCTTCACTTCCATTTACAGCAAAGTTCTTCAAAAGACTTGTCCGTACTTGTTACCTCAGGTTTTTTGAGTCCCTTCTGTTCTCTCTGTAAATGCTCTACCATCAGGTTTTTGCTTTGGCCACTGCAGTGAAACAACTCTTATCCAGGTAAGTAAGCAATGCCTTACAATGCTAAATCTAATGGTCCTCAGACCTAATTTCATGGTACTAGACTACTGCATCTGACAAACTTGGTCACCCTCTTCTTCCTGAAATACTTTTCTCTCCTTGGTTTCTAAAACACCACATCATGTTGTTCTCCACCAACCACTGGGCCATTTCAGTCTTCCTTGCTGGCTCCTCATTTCCCAAACTTATAAACATGAGTGATCCTCAGAACTCTTTTCTCCTGTTTGTGTTCACTCATTTGGTGATCTCATTCAGACTTCTAGTTTTTATTGTTTTTTTTTTCAGACTTCTAGTTTTAAAAGGCATTTATATGCTGAGATTCCCAAGTATATATCTCAAGCTTAGTCCTCTCTCCTGATAGATACATCCAACAATCTACTGGGCATCTCCATTCAATGCTTTACAGGCATCTCAATATTAACATACCCAAATTGAGCTCTTTCTATTTCCCTTCATTCCTCTCAAGCCTAGTAAATGGCAGCTCCACTCTTCCAACTGTTCGGGCCAAACTCTTAGAAGTCATCATTGCCTTCTCTATATCCCTCAATCATCAGCAATCCATTGGTTCTATATTAAAACACACAAAGAGGCAACTGATTCTCACCATCTGCGCAGCTAACACTCTAGCCAAGTCATTATCATCACTTATGAGTAGCAACAACCTTTTGCTCTGTCTCCCCTTCATAGCTGGAGTCACCTCTCATAATGTAAGTCAGATCATATCACAGATGGGTTAGCGAGTGACATGATGCTAGTGAGTTTCCAATGGCTCCCATCTCAGAGAAAAGCCCAAATCCTGACAATGACCAATATGAACTTACACTATCTGGTCCCCCACGGCATACTCTGA
The DNA here is from genome assembly GCA_002007465.1 of Ailurus styani. Lineage (NCBI taxonomy): Eukaryota > Metazoa > Chordata > Mammalia > Carnivora > Ailuridae > Ailurus > Ailurus styani. The sequence continues at coordinate 418,322 of LNAC01000640.1, read as the reverse complement.
ACTACTAACTGACTATTCTCATTGACTCTCTAACACACTAGGAATACTACTCGTTGAGGGCCTTTCCACTTGCTGTTCTCTATCCCTGGAATGTTTTTGCCTTGCTTCCATAAATCTTCCAGGAGTTCACTCAAATGTCACCTCCTCAGTGAGACCTACCTAACATCAGAACCTTCATACTTCCTAAAACCCCTCCCAGCTTCATGTCCCTTTTTAGCACTTATCACAAACATAGTATATGCCTTACTTATCTTGTTTATTATTTCTCCCATTAGCATGTAAGCCCAAAAGCACAGGGATCCTTGGCTTCTTTGTTTAATCTTTTATCCCCAGGGAAGTACCTGAATATAAAAGGTACTCCATACTATTTGTTTAATAAGTACTTCATTTTAAAAGATGAGTTACTTTGTTTAATCAAAACTCTATTCCTAGTTAAACTGAGCTTTTTAAATAGCTAAAATCTAGAAGCCAAAGAACTAGGGCTTCCTTCCTAATCAATCATTGTTAGTCACTATAGTAAATCCTTGAGTAGCTCTAAAACTAGTTAACTGAGGTTAAGAAAAAAATGTATTTTTGTCATCTTTGATGGTGAAGATCTTCTAAACTGCACTTCTTTCTTTTTTTTTTTTGTACCAAGTATGGTTACTGAACAAAAACACTGAAAAAAAAACATAAACAAAAACACTAGATTCAGGAACTTGTTGTATCCAAGAGGTCATCATATTAAAGACCAGGTCTTCCTATCTAACCATATGGCATTGGAAATGTGTAGAAATTTGGGATGGAAGTATGTTCTATTAAGGGATTATTGGAGCTTATTACTAACTGCCTATTAAGAGCTTGTTTTGCCAAGATCTTCCATTTTTATCCTTAAAATATACACCGTAAACATTTCTAATGGAGTAGTGTAGTTGGCAGTTCTAACTATTCAAAATTTTATCATAATATCCATAAGAACTATCAATGGAAGATATCAGGGGTTATTTGGTTTTAATCTGTTATAGGAGAGACATTTAAAACAATAATTTTTAGTATTAATTTTCTATTTCAAGTGAAGAAAAAGCTGTTTCCAAGTACTTTGAGCATCTCCTAATGGCAAACTGTTACTATAATATTCATCCTAAATTAAGTTTCTTTTTACCCCTTCAACACTGCAGCAGACAGTGTAGTCCAAACATGTATTGTACAGTGATGACAGCTCAAGAACATAAAAGTCAATCATCAGTACCTACCACTTATTGCATCCAGAAGTATTTGAAAGGAATGTAAATAGAGAGAATAGTTCAACCATATCCAAATGTCTCAATTAGTTATTACTAAAATGTTAAGTTTTCACCAATGTACAGCACTGCTTTACTTATAGAACATAAAAGTCATACACTGCAACTATCATTAAAGAATTTTAACCCTAGGATTAGACAGACTGGATACCCCAAGATGAAGGTTTTTAAAAAGACAGAAACTATATTTTTTGAATGCATGGTACTGAAATGAAAATGTATTCTAGCAGATAGACTCTGCTTAGGATTCAAAATCTATAACACGGATTAATCTCAAACACCTGTGAGTGAAGCAGGCCAGGTGTAGGACTCTCAAAGTGGAATGGCAGGCCCCACCAATAGCTTGGCTACCAGTGTTGCCAAATCTGCTCTTAGAGGATAAAAACAAATAAGAAGGGGAAAAAATCATATTTTTATGTAAAATTTAAAATGCTTAAATCCTGTAAAAAATGTTATGTATATAAGATTTGTATTTTGTGTAAATTAAATTTTTTTATGTAAAAGTTATCAATTTTTTAAAAAAAGCTGATCTGCTGATTAATCCAGCTTTTGATCTCAAATCTGAGGTTACTGGGAAGGAGAGACAGTGGGGATAAAATGTGTCCATAAAACAGTCTGGGCTCAAAGTTCTACCCTGAACCTTGACAGGGAATCACTCACTAAAGATATAACTATGGACAGCCTACACATGCTAAGTGTTGGGTGGTCATTAGCACCTCCCACATACTATATGCTTGGTAGATCCAATCCTGGTGCGCTCCTATCACTCACCAATTTAATAAAATAATGTAATGAAAGTTCTTATAAAATCAGTGGGTGATACTGAATATATATAGTCAGAGAAACCAATACTTTGTTTTGAGTTGGGAAGTTTAACAGGAGATAAGAATGATACCTCAAGACACTAAGAAAAATCTCAAATAAACAATCTAACTCTAACACCTAAAGGAACTAGAAAAAGAAGAACAAACAAGGCCCAAAGTTAGTAAAAAGAGGGAAATAATAAAGATCAGAGCAGAAATAAATAAAACAAAGAAAAAAAAGAGAAAGAAAAGATCAATGAGAACACGAGCTGGTTCTTTGAAAAGATAAAAGAAAAAGAGCTGGTTCTTTCGCTAGACTCACCAGAGAGAGAGAGAGAGAGAGAAAGAGAGAGAGAGAGAGAGAGAGAGAAGGAACTCTCAAATAAGTAAAATCAGAAAAGGAGAAGTTATAGTTGATACCACAAAAATACAAAAAAATATGAGAGATTACTATATAAAACTATATGCCAAAAAAACGCACAACTTAGAAGAAAAGGATAAATTCCTAGAAACTTGCAATTTCTGGGACAGAATCAGGAACAAACAGAAAATCTGAACAGATGAATTTTACTAATAACAAAACTGAATCAGTAACCATAAATTCCCAATAAATGAAAGTCCAAGACAAGATGGCTTCACAGGTGAATTCTACCAGACATTTACACAAGAGTTAATACCTATTCTTTTCAAACTATTCCAAAAATATAGAAGAGGAAGGAATGCTTCCAAATTCATTCTGAGGCCAGTCTTACTCCTATACCAAAACCAGACAAAGACACCACAAAAAAAGAAAATTACAGGCCAACATCCCTGATGAATATAAATGTAAAAATCCTCAACAAAACATTAGCAAACTAAATTCAAAAATATTCTTCAAAATCAAGTGGGAATTATGCCAGGGATGCGAGGATGGTTCAGTATATACAAATCAATCAATGTGAAACATCACATCAACAAAATGAAGGATAAAAATTATATGATCATCTCAATAGATGCATGAAAAGCATTTGACAAAATTCAACATCCATTCCTGATAAAAATTCTCAACAAACTGGATACAGAAGGAACATACCTTGACATGCTAAAGGCCATACATGGCAAATTCATAGCTAAAATCATACTCAATAGTGAAAAGCTAAAAGCTTTTCCCCTAAGATCACGAACAAGACAAGGATGTGACTCCTACCACTTTTATTCAGCATAGTACTAGAACTCCTAGTCATAGCAATCAGACAAGAAAAAAGAAATGAAAGGCATCCAAATTCATAAGGAAGAAGCAACACTGTCACTATTTGCAGATGACATGATACTATATACAGAAAATCCTAAACACTCTACCAAAAAACTATTAGATCTAATAAATGAATTGAGTAAAGTTTCAGGATACAAAATCAATATACAGACATCTTTTGCTTTTCCAAACACTAATAACAAAATAGTAGAAAGGGAAATAAAGAAAACAACCCCATTTACAGTTGAATTAAAGAGAATAAAAACTAGGAATAAATTTAACAAAAGAAGTGAAAGATTTTGTAGTAGTCAAAGTGATAACACTGAAAAACTTCCCTTCTGGTTAAAATAGCCATTGTCAAATATATTGTAACAGTGTTGTATAGTGACAGATGACTGCTACACTTGTGGGAAGCATAGCATATAGAGAAACTGAATCACTATGCTATACACCTGGAACTACTGTAACATTGTGTGTCAACTATGCTCAAATAAAAAATTTTTTCATAAAAAAATAGTGAAAGAGCTATACCTGAAAACTATAAGACAATGATGAAAGAAATCAAAGGTGACACAAATAAATGAAAAGATATACCATGCTCATAGATGGAAAGAATTAATATCATTAAAATGTCCACACTCCCCAATGCAATCTACAGATTCGATGCATTCCCTATCAAAGTACCAAGAGTGTATTTTTCATAGAACTAGAGCAAAAACATCCTAAAATTGTATGGAACCACAAAAGGCCTCAAATAACCAAACCAATCTTAAGAAAGAACAAAACTGGAGATATCATAATCCCAGATTTCAAGATTTAATTACAAAACTATAATATTCAAAATAGCATGGTACTGGCACAAAACAGAAACATAGATCAATGGAACAAACTTGAGAGCCCAGAAATAAGTGCACACATATCAAGTCAGTTAATCTACGACAAAGGAGGCAAGAATACAGTGGAGAAAAGATAGTTTCTTCAATAAATGGTGCTGGGAAAACTAAATAGCTGCATGTAAAAGAATGAATATGGACCACTTTCTTACACCATACTAAAACAAACTCAAAGTGGATTACAGACCTAAATATAAGGCCTGAAACCATGAAACTCCTAAAAGAAAACATAGGCAGTAATCTCTTGGACATCAAGCTTAGCAATATTCTTCTGATGTGTCTCCTCAAGCAAGGGAAACAAAATCAAAATAAACAATTGATATCTGACATAAAACTAAAAAGCTTTTAGCTTAGTGAAGGAAACCATCAACAAGACAAAAAGGCAACCTACTGAACAGGAGAGAATATTTGCAAATGTTATATACAATAATGAGTTAATATCCAAAATATATAAAGAACTTGGGGCGCCTGGATGGCTTAAGTGTCTGACTCTTGGTTTCAGCTCAGGTCATGATCTCACAGTCATGGGACAGAGCCCCATGTCAGGCTCTGTGCTCACCATGGAGTCTGCTTCCAAGTCTCTCTCCCACTCCCTCTCTCAAATAAATAAATCTTCATATATATAAACTGGTGGTTGCCAAAAAGGAAGGGGTTGGGGGGAGGGGCAAAATGGGTGAAGAGAATTAAGAGGTACAGATTTCCACTTACAAAATAAATGTCACAAGGATGAAAAGTACAGCATGGAGAATATAGTCAACAATACTGTAATACACTTATGGTACCCATTTCATAATATACATAATTGTTGAATCACTGTATGGTACACCTAAAACTAATTTAATATCACACATCAACTATACTGCAATTAAAAATATAAAAATTTTCAAAAAACAAGAAAAGACTCCTTTCATCATTTGTCCTCCACTTTACAACCAAAAGAAAGAAAACAGCATTCTATAACCATGACTCACTCATTGTAGGTAATGAGGGTAATCATTCTCAAGGACACTTGTCTCAGTTACATGCCATGGTTACCTGTCCTGTGGGCAAACAGTCTGCCTTGGGAAGTTACATATTTACCTAAAATGTGGTACTAAAAGGTAATAAAATAATGATGTTCAACTCTGATGTTCAACTCACACCTGATGTGAAGTATGTAGACCAATGACTATGTAAATATGTAGAGGCAGAGAAAGTAATGTTTCAATCTTTTTCATGTTGCTATAACAATAACAACAGTAACAACAACAACAAAATGGCTTATTCACTTCGCCTCAACTAACATCCAGTGTTTACAAGTCCAGTTGATAGACATATTTATCTTTGCAAAGATCTAACCCTATACCAAGATTAAAATGAGATTTATGTGGATAAATATGGCTAATACCTCTAAGAAGATTTATGGTCTTGCCAACATGGTGAATTGTCTCTTGTTTATTCTTTTAATTGCTTTGGAGTAATGTCAACGAATCATTTGGAAGAAATTGATGGCATAAGACTTACTAGGCAAAAATAAAATTACCGATTGCTCTTAGAAATAAATTTGAGGCTGAGGAGACCTCTGTCTCAAAGTTTGTTTTTCACACATTCAGTTTTAGACAGTCTTCTCTTGTTTGTCTAAAGAACTTTTAAATAGACCTAACGGGATCCTCCTGGCAGTCCTAACAGCATGGAAAAGAAATGCAATTTTCTATATTTGAAACTCTGGGCAAGCTTGAAAGGTACAAATAAAATCACTGATTAGCCACTTTTCCTTGTGTTCCATAAGTCTGTCTGGCAAATTTAGCTGTCTGGGATGTTTTCTTAGTACACAGCTTATTGGTGGCACCTAACAGGCAGTTGGCTTCCTGCCAGGGATCAGGTTCCTTCAGTTATCAGGCTCCTTCAAGATAGGGACTAGATTGACGAAAGCAGTTAAAATTTGGTTTGGACTAAGGCCAACTTGTGTCTAGGTGATCTTCATAAATCTAACATATGGTCCAATAAATCCATATGGTCCAATAAATCCAGTGACTGAATTCCACTTGGAACCATCATGGGGCTCTTTTAAGGAGTTCATGGGCAATATACCCTTAGGTGTTCCACTGTCTAGTGCTCAGTAGAATCTAAGAAGGCTGCCTGTACGTTCGAGGGTCACACAAGAGAAATTCAACAATAGCTAATAGCAAAATTTTCCCCTCTTTTAAAAGAAAAATTATTCCTTTAGGTGAGCTTCACAGAAGAGCTGCAGGCAAATCTTAGAGTAAATAAAAAACTAAAGTTTATGATGCTATCAAACTGGTAGACCTCTTGTCAGACAGCTTTTTGAAAAGGCATTAGTGTCAAATTAGCCTGAACTGCAGGGCTGGAGGGTGTGTGTGTGTGTGTGTGTGTGTGTGTGTGTGTGTGCTCGTTCTCATAACTTCAAACAATTTTCTTGTTTTTCTGGGATTTCTGAATTTATTTGTTTTTCTGGGGTTTCTGAATTCACTTGTCAGTTGGCCTATATAATAACCATCTATATAATATCTACATCACTGCTACCATCTACACCAGAGATGCAGGATGAAAATCCAGGTACTGCTCTTGTCATAGACAATGTAAGTGGCACCTTTGGGAGCAGAATTACAGTGTAAAGAAGGCTTTGGAGCTATGCAATGTGAAGGCCCTAAGAAAGTCACTACAACTTCGACTAGCACACCTCCTCCTACCACTACCACCACCACCAACCCCCATCATCATCATTCATGTAGTTCTATTATATATATATGCACTTCAGCTATATTATTCAATTAATTTTCAGGATGTGATGACAGGACCTCTAGCATTCTCACTTTAAATATGAGGAAAGTGGGACACCTGGGTGGCTCAGTTAAGCATCTGCCTTCGGATCAAGTCATGATCCCAGGATCCTGGGATCGAGTGCCCTATCAGGCTCCTTGCTCACCGGGGAGCCTACTTCTCCTTCTGCCTACTGCTCTCCCTGATTGTGCTCTCTCTCTCGAACATATAAATAAATAAAATCTTTGAAAAAAAAAAACTATGAGGAAACCAAGAGTCAGAGATGTAACCTGCCCCAGGCTATAAATAAACAAGCAGGAGCTACAGGATCGAAATCCAAGTCTGGCTAATGCCAAAGCCCATTCTCTTTATCATTACACCACACTGCTACATAAAAACAGGCCTGCTAATACCTTTCCCTGGACTTTTCAAAAATAGAGGTTTGATTCAGATACGATAAAACGTAGAGATGTTAAGTATAGCATTTGATGACTTTTGACCATTTGTATAACCATGAAACCAAAACCAAAACCTATACAGAAAATTTTCTTTTTTTTTAAATACTTCTTTTTTTTTTAAGATTTTATTTATTTATTTGTCAGAGAGAGAAGAGAGAAAGAGCGTGCACAAGCAAGGGGAGTGGCAGGCAGAGGGAGAAGCAGGCTCCCCACTGACCAAGAAGCCCAATGGAGGACTCCATCCCAGAACACTGGAATTGTGACCTGAGCTGAAGGTAGACGCTTAACTGACTGAGCCACCCAGGTGTCTCAATACAGAAATTTTTCATATAAAATATATTTCTATTACATCCCAAATTCCCTCATGCTTCTTTTCTTGAAGCAACCATTTTTGGATTTCTTTCATCTAACATACCTTATATAAATGGAATAATTCACAAAATAGTCTTTTGTGTCTGGCTGTGTTCACTTAATGTAATGTTTTTAGTTTATTTTTTTAAAGGTATAAAAAAATTTATTTAGCTTGTGAGGATTTACTTTCATAATGGTACAAACTCTTGGCATAGAGGACCTTAAAGTTTTATAAAGTGCTTTAATTAGGTTGATATTATGAGGCTGTCAGACATTGTTAAAAAAAGTTAATGGTCACCATTTATTTGCATATATCACCACCATTTGCATACATAATCACATAATGGCAAAATAAACCAAACAATAAGACTTTTTAATATCGACCAAATTTTAATAAATTACAATTTTTCAGCAAACATGTATTCCTAAGCTATAGCCATCTGGGTCTCTGAATTTATTTTTCATTTTACACTTTCTGACATTTTCTCTGAATATAGGTTATAAATAATCTTCCTCATTCTCTCTCCAGTCTCAACACCCCAAAGTCAACTGTTTTACTTAGGTTATACTATTATCTTTTGGCGAAGATATACTTACATAGCAAGTTATACTTATTAATGAAAAAATGTTAGAGGATTACAAATAAGAAGGTAATTATTTCATTGATCCTCATCAAATTTCAGAAAGCAACAATTCTGCCTAATAAAATTCTTTCTATCTCTAAATACACTGAAAAAAAGTGAAATTATGGAAAAGTTATGATAGGTTACTAGACATTGTGTGCTTTTAACAGTTCAAGTGGCAGTATTTGATGATCAGGAGTAAATTCATAGACTTAATATTTTAAAATGTATACTTTAATAAATATAAAGTACATAAACAATTAGGTAAGCTTGTTGAAGAAGCTGACCAAGATAAATTAGAAGATACTGGTACCATCTAAATTTTCTGTCTTTCAGGGCACCTGGGTGGCTCAGTCATTAAGCATCTGCCTTCGGCTCAAGTCATGATCCCAGGGTCCTGGGATGTAGCCCCACATCAGGCTCCCTGCTCCGCAGGAAGCCTGCTTCTCCCTCTCCCACTCCCCCTGCTCGTGTTCCCTCTCTTGCCATGTCTCTCTCTGTCAAAAAAACAAATAAAATCTTAAAAATAAATAAGTAAATTTTCTTTCATTTTTTTACAGACTATTTTATTAAAGTTATCGAATGTATACTCTATTGTCATTTTGGAAGTCCTTTACTGTAAAGACAATTCTTTTACCTCATAACAATAGCAGGAGCCACATTGCTACTAATTATGCCAGACCTCTGTGTTGGATACATTCAGTTTCTTCTTGAGACACAATTTCCACCTGAATTTCTGAGGCAATGTTTTTATAAATCCTGCAGTATCTTATGAATCCTGCCTCATCAACAAATGTGGTGATTTATTCCTTTAGAATGGTGTGAAACTGCAAAAGAGAGAGTGGTATTCCTGCTGATCTCAAATCTTCTGCTATTATTGGGTTTAGGATTGTCTCTTTCACCACAGGACACCACCTTTATTATAGTAGCTTCATGGGGAGTCTCAAAATAAGTTAAGTCCACTAACTTTGGTCTTTTTTAAAGTTGATTTTTACAATTTTAGGTCCTTTGCATTTCCATAGAAATTTTGAAATCAGCCTGTCAATTTCTTAGTTAAAAAACTACTGAAATTTTTATTAGGATTGCTTTGAATCTACGGAGGACTGAAAAGAATGGCTATCTTAACATTATTGAGTCTTTCAGTCCATGAACACGCATGTTTTATTTCCATTTACTTAGGTTTTCTTTTATTTCTCTCAGCAAGGCTTTGTAGTTTTCAGAGGACAGGTCTTGCACATCATTTGTTAGAATCGTTCTATGTCATCTGAGAATAACTACAGTTTTTACTTCTTTTCCAACTTTTGTCTTTTATTTCTTTTACTTGCTTTATTGTACTGGTTAGGAATTCCAGTAAAATACTGAATAGAAGTAATGAGTGGGCCTCGTCTTTGTCTGTTTTCAAGGTTAGAAAGAGTCTAGCATTTCACCAATTAATATGCTTTTAACTATAGGTTTCTGGTAGCTGCCTTTCATCAAATTGAGGTATTTATCAGATTTCTGGTATTGTAAGATTTTTATCACGAATGGAAGTTGAAATGAGCATATGGTATCTAGATGATCATATGGTTTTTCTCATTTATTTTAATACAGTAGATTACATTGTTTGATATTTTTAATAGATTTGTTGGGATATTTTAACAGATTTGTTCACATACCATAAACTCACCCTTTAAGTGTTCAGTTTAGTATTTTTAGTACATTTGCAAAGTTGTGCAGCTCCAATTCCAGAACACTTTTATCACCTCAAAAAGAAACTGTACCCATTAACACTCATTCTCACGCTCTCCTTCCCCACCAGCCCTGGCAACTACTAATCTACATTCTGTCATATTTTGTTTATCCATTCATCAGTTGATGGGTATTTGTTTCTACTTTGCAGCTATTATGAATAATGCTGTCATATTATATCTGTGAACAAGTTTTTGCATGGTCACAGTTTCAATTCTCTTGGCTATATATCTAGGAGTGGAATTACTGGGTTATACAGTAACTCTAAATTTAATTTTTTTTTTTACTGCTTCTATAAGCAGAAGATACTGAATTTTGTATCTTTATTTTGGACTTGCTCTTCCTAAATTCATAATTCTGACAATTTAATAGTTGAACTCCGTGGGTTTTCTAGGTCTACATCATATCACAAAGAGATTGGTGCTTTTTTGTTTTTTCCTTTCTTTTCAGAAGTTATATCTCTTGTTTCTTCCTTTCTTTCTTTTTTCTTTTTTTTGAAAGATTAACTTATTAAAGGGGTGCCTGATGGCTCAGTCAGTTAAGTATCTGCCTTTGGCTCAGGTCAGAATCTCAAGAGTCCTGGCATCCAGCTCCACATCAGGCTTCCTGCTCAGTGGTGTCTACTTATCCTTCTCCCTCCACTCTCCCTCCACTGGTGCTCTTTCTCAAATAAATAAAATCTTTTTAAAAAAATAATCAACTTATTAAGAATTCCTACAGCTATGTTTATGAGGGATATTGGTCTGTAGTTTTCCTTGCTAGTAACATATTTGTCAAATTTTGATACTGAGGTTACCTCACATCATAAAATGGGTTGGAAAGCATTCCCCTGCCTAGTTTTTCCAAGGTAATTGTTGAAAGATTGTATTATTTCTTCTTTAAGTGTCTGATATAACATACCAGTGAAACCATCTGGGCATGAAGTTTTCTTTGTGAGAAGATTTTGATTATAAATTCAATTTCTTAAATATGTATATGCTTATTTCCAACTTTCTGTGTTAGATTTACTAAGTTGGGTTTTTTTAAGGAATTTATGAATTTCACCTAAGTTACTGAATGTATTGAAAAAAAGTTGTTCACTGTATCACCTTATTATCCATTTGATGTCTGTAGGATCTGTGATTCTGCACTAATATTCCCCTTTCATTCTTGATATTGGTAATATGCATTATTTTCTCTTTCCTGACCATTCTTTTTAAGGTTATGTCAATTTTAGTAACTTCTTTCAAAGAACCAATTTGTGGCTTTGTTGATTTTTCTCTATTTTTAATTTTCTATGTTATCTTTTTTTTACTTTTATCTTGATTTTTTGTATTTATCTTCCTTAAAGCTTAAGATGGAAATTTAACATTTATTTAAATTTTCTCCACTACTATAACCATTTAAAGATATACTTTTTCTTTTAATGTTTTCATTATATCCTATAAATTCTGACATATTATTTCCATTATCATTCCATTTGAGATAATTTCCATTTTCTTTTGGTGAGTATTCCTTGTGAATTTGAAAAGAATAACTTGTTCAGTGTGGTATTTATAAATATCACTTAGGTCAAGTTGGATCATAGTTGTCCATATATTTACTAGTTTTTAATCTACTTAATACTGAGAGAGGGATATTAAAATTTCCAATTATATTATATATTTGTCTGTTCCTCCCCTGAAGTTCTCTCAATTTTTGTTTCCTTTACTAGGTATATATACCATTAGAATTTTTATATCTTCTTGATGAATTGGCCATATTATCAATATGTAATGTACTGCTTTATCTTATAATGTTTCCTATGTCTGACTTTAATATAGCCACACCAATTTTCTTATGCTTAGTGTTTGCACATACATTTTTTTCCATACTTTCACTATCAATTTTGTCTGAGTCTATTTAATGTGTATCTTTTATGAACACTACATAGTTACAACAGTTCTAATACTGTTTTCAGCGTGAAAATATCTGCCTTTTAAATTGAGTGTTTACTTTATTCACATTTAATGTAATTATTGAGATAATTGAATTTAAGTCTTTTAGTATTTGTTTTCTATTTGTCTCACATGTTCTTTGTTTTTCTGTTCCTCTTTTCTGACCTATTTTTTGGTTGAGTATTTTATAATATACTTCCTTCTATGTCTTGTACTAATTTTTTATGTTTAAATTTATTATTCTAGAAATTATTCTAGAAATTAAAATGTATTATCTCAAACTACATTCAAATACTAACATACTGTCTTATAAACAATGTAAGAACTTTACAGCTATATAATTCCAAATGCACATATCTTAGCCCAGTTGTCATAGTTCCATAGGTCGGACACTCTCTTCAGTTTCTTAAATTCATTTTCCATTTTGTGCTTAAGTTTGGACAATTTATACTGATTGGTTCTCAAGTTCACTAATTATATTTTCCACCCCAATCTCCTGTTAAGCCCATCAAATAAGTTCTTTGTTTCTGATATTGTATTTTTCAATTATACCATTTCCATTTGGTTATTTCTTTTTGTAGTTATCATAATTATTTTATAATCCTTGTCCACTAATTCCAACATCCAGGTCATCTGTGGGGATAAGCTTCCATTGACTGATTTTATTCTGCTTCTTCAGAGGTCTCATAATTTTTTTTTTTATCTTTTAAGATTTATTTATTTATTTTAGAGAGAAAAAGTGTAGGGGGGAGGGGCAGAGGGAGAGACAGAATCCTGAAGCAGACTCCCTGCTGAGTGTGGAGCCCAAAGCAGTCAGTCCCTAGACCCTGAGATCATGACCTGAGTGAAATCAAGAGTTGCTGCGTAACTGACCCAGTCACCCAGGTACCCCAGAGAATTCATAATTTTTATTGTATGACAGACACTGTATGTAAAAGAACAGTAAATTATATTTAAAATGGATAATATTTATCCTAAGAAAATGGCAAACTCCCCTTCGCCCCCCAGATTAGGACTCTGAGTCAGTCTCATCTCTAGATGAGCTGGTTCTGGGCTTTTTGGTAGTTTTAGATTTAGTTCACTATTGGTTAATATTCTGAGGTCTAGATCAGGAATTTCCCTTAAGCAAGATCAGGGATCTGAGCCCTGATGAGAATCTGAAGACTTCTCTATGTCTTATAATGAATGCAGTTGCCAGTATTCTAATCATGGGAGATTTCTCTTTGTTTATAGTCCAGCCACCAGATTTCTGGGTGCTTAGGTGTTCTCTTTGATCTTGATAAGCTTCCCCAGCTTTCTATGCCATGGTATATTTCTTCACCCTGTTGCCCAGGCACTATACCTCAATAGTACATTGCCTTGCCCTTGAAGGTCCTGCATACCTTGTAGGAATAAAGGAGGCTTCTTCTCATTTCTTTTCTTTATCCCAGCCTTCTCTTGCAACTGCCTTGCAGTTGATAAAGGGCCACAATACCTCAGGGAGATGTCTCTCAGTTCACCTGGTCTACATCCAGTCTTTCTTTGGCTACTGCCATGTACTTGGTGCAAGTCCTTGATGAATCACACTCACTTCTTTGCCATGTTTCAAGCCATTGGTGTGGTCATTTGGTGAGGGCTTTATAGGGAAGAACTGGTGGTGGGTGCAAGACTTACCCTTTGACTGGGGCATCTTAGGATTTTAATCTGTCATACCAGCTCACATGAGGATATAAATGGTTCGTTAAAAGTTTGGCTGGTTTCTCTTTATATTCTTCTATAACATTTTTACTCCTCTTCCCACTGTTCTGTCAGAAATAAATCAGTCAAGAGTTTTTTTCTGTCCTAAAAGTCTCTCTGGAACTTAGCTCATTTAGGTTTTTCTAGCATGTTCAGCTTTTCAGATATTTTTTAAATTTATGATTTTATAGTTCATCCAGCTCATTCTCATTATTGGGATTAGGAGCAAAAATCTCTTCATCTTAACTGGGATTAGAACTCTCTTATCCAATTCCTTTGATAACTCCTTCTTGTTTACCTCCCGTTTTATATTTGTCTTCCTCCTATTATTCTGAGGTACACTAAGCCTAATAAAAAACTCTCAGAAATCCCATCTGTCCTATCCCTTCTAAATAGATGTTGAGATTTTTTTAAAGCCTCAGAAATTATTTTCAAACAAACAAAAAAATGAAACATGATAGATACACTACATTGGGATTGCAAAAATTCTACTGAAAACTGAATAGCAATATATCTGCTTATGTAATCTGGAATGCAGAATTTAGAATTTTGCAGAATGGAGGCAAGTATCTGGGGGTAATAGGTCATAATATATACAAATATCCATAACATATACAATATATCCATAATACATCAAGGACTTAATAGAATCCAGTCATCTGTATTCAGAGAGACAGATTTTGTTTCTTTATTATCATACTTTATCCTAGAAAAGACTTAAGGCATAGTAAAGTATTCTTATTCTCATTTTACAGATGAGGCCTCTGAGTTCCCAAGAGGCAGAGTGATCACACCAATAGGTACACAGAGTCGGGCGGGGGGGAACCCAGGCTCCAAATGCCAGGCACTGCACTCATTCCAATACTTGTTCATTTCAAAACTAATCAAATCTGCCATAATATCCAAGGGTGATACATTTTTAAAAATTTCTATGCAAAAATAATCTCAAAATTATAGAACAGTTCAAGAAACATCACACATCCTTTACCCAGGTTCACCTATTGATAACATTCTGCTCCATTACTTTTTAATTTGCTATCTATCCATCCATCCATCCATATATTTTTTTCTGGACCATCAAGAAGATATTGTATATATTATGGCCCTCTATCCCTAGGTACTTCAGTGTGTATTTTTTAAGAGTGAGGATATTTTTTTATATACCACAGTACAGTCATAACAAATAAATTTAAGAATGATATACTTTTTATTATCTATATTCTAATTTTGTAAATTGACCTAATAATGCATTTATAGCATTTCCCCCCTCCCACATAGAATCCAGTATAGGATCAGGTATTGCATTTTGTTGCCAAGACCCTAGTATTATTTAATCTGGAGCACTTCTCTGAGCCTTTGCCTTTTATGACACTGACATTTTTGAAGAATATAGTCCCTTTTTTCTTTTTTCATAGAATGTTCCTCATTTTAGATTTGTCTGATGTTTCCTTGTGATTAGAGTCAGGTTATGCACTTCCAGATGGAATACTACAAAACTGATGTTGTGTCTTTCTCATATTATCACATTCAGAGGCACATGATGTCCATCTGCCCCTCACCGGTCACATTAATTTTGATCACAAGGTCAAGTTGTTGCCTGGTTTCCCCATTATATATTTATTATTTTTCTCTGCAACTAATAAGAAATCTGCAGGGAGACATTTTAAGACCATAAAACAGCCTGCTCTTCCTCATGAATGAATTTTTATAACAGTATTTTCACTATTGCTATAAAAAGTGACCTCCATATAGTAAAAGAAACCTAGGTTTCCCTTATTACACTTCAATAAGTTCCATGCCAGTTTTAACATCTGTTTTTATTACAGTAGTCCATGCACACTGGGTGTTTATTAAAAACTGTTCATTAACTACTATCTGGGTAGGATATAGGCAATCTGATTTTTAAATCCAATTGTTATCAATGCCTTAATTTTGGTTTAATAAAAAAAAACTCTTTAACTTAAGCTACAGGTTAGGAATTAAATTAAATGATATAATTACAGGAATGCTCTATAAAGAAGGGAAAAAAAGAAAGAAATTTGTAGAAGAATCTACCTCTATTTATTCAAATTGTATATGGACTCTGCTTACAATAATATATATTATCCAGCCTTTTTACAGCACTATGATTTTTGAGGTGAGCTTTAATTCAAGGCCTTAACTTGGACTGAACATAGCTAGCTTATATAAAATGTTCAAATGGCCAGGTGGCTTTAGTTTCTTAGTTTGGTAACAAGAAGACCAAATTAAAAAAAGAAAAGAAAAGAAAAAAACTTTTTAGAAATAGTTTTTAAATTTAAAAAATGTGTGTGTGTTGTTGTTGTTTGGTTTTGGGTTTTGTTTTGTTTTAGTTTTAGTTTTTAAAGATGTCTTCTTTCTCATTTGCTACCATGGATCTCAACATTATGTGAGAACATGTTTCACAAACCTGAACGGGCATGCCATTAATTCAACAATTTTTTCATAGAAATCAGGAAACCAGAGGAGTAGACCAAAAGCTTACTCTCTTAAAAGGGGTACAAAATTTGCTATAGACCCTTTCTCTTTTGAGCCCAGCTTCTCATTTATAACATTGTCTTATTTGCAATACAATAAAATTCCAGCCTTTATGACAGAAGAGATGGGTTTTTTTGATCAATAGAATTCAGCAGCCAAAGCATTAGTATTTTGGGGTTTTTTTTCTTTCTGGAAAGCATTTGTAGCCACAGGCTCAAAGGAGGAAGAAAGGGAGAGGGATTAACTCTCTGCAAGAAGGTCAAAAACATAATTTACAAGTGAGTCAAGAGGAGCAGCTGTATCTGTTGGCCCAATCAAGACTACCAGCTGGAGAATTTACCAGCAATATGAAAACCACGTCCACCAGATGTCAAGCAACGCAACTAGAGGCCAAACATCTTTGGGCTTAATGCGGGACTCTCCACTCTCTTTACTAACCATATTTCATGTTAAATAGTTAAGGTGTCTTCCAAAGGCCACCAGCAGGGATAACTAGAACATTTCCAGACAAGGGATTTAATAACATGATGGTACCCCCATCAGACCGGCTTCAACACTAAAGTCCACCTCATATATGTTCTTTTGTTAAAAAGCAATTTTAGCTCAGTCAATATGTAAGGGGTGAGAGAAATTTAAATGGCTGTAAGCCATTACTGTGGCTTCTCAGGCTTATTTTATATTTGGGAATGGTTTTGTCATTGGGAAGAAAAGAATGTTCTGAAAATATTTTTTTGAATAACCATTTTTCCACTCATTCTTTAAGCCTGTGTTGTTCAATTCAATGGTAGCCATTTCGCCACATGTAACTATCTAAATTAAAAATAAGTAATTTAAACAAATTTAAAATTCTGTTCCTCATGCATACTCGCCATATTTCAGGTGCTCAATAGCCACATGTGACTATTAGCTAACCTACTGGACAACACGATATACATATAAAACATTCCAGTCATCACAGAAAATTCTATTAGGCAATGTTACTCTAAACTCAAAAATCAGCTTTACTTTTATTTTTTTATTTTTTATTTTTTTTAGAGAGAACAAGTGTGTGTGTGTGGGGGGGTGAGGAGCAGAACGAGAGGGAGAGAACCTTAAGCCAGCTCCATCCCCAGGGCATAGCCTAACATAGGGCTTGAACTCACAAACCTAAGTTCATGACCTGAGCTGAAATCAAGAGTCGGATGCTTAAGGGACCGAGCCACACAAGCACCCTCAAAAGTCACCTTTAAAACAAACAACTATAATTTTCTTCTGTCTACACTATGAAACAAAGCAATCTCTGTGCATTCCCTTATGAAATATGTCTACTAGTACAGTATGAATATTGTATTAGGTGAGGGTAAGATAAAGAGGAGGAGAACTCAGTAATATTTTTACAAATATAAACCAATCGTTGTCTGATGAAATGCTCTTGTATGTTGTACTCACAAAAGCGTTGTGGTGCTACTGGCTTGCTGGATAATATACAGAAGCCAGACTAGATGGGTTAGTTAAATGACAAATAAGCAATAAACTGACATGTATCCTTAATTTGTACATGTATCCTTAATTTATTAATGATTCAATCTATATCAGACATTGGTATCAGAAGTTTCCTTACTTATATCTCCAAATGTGCAATATAA
The DNA here is from genome assembly GCA_002007465.1 of Ailurus styani. NCBI lineage: Eukaryota > Metazoa > Chordata > Mammalia > Carnivora > Ailuridae > Ailurus > Ailurus styani. The sequence goes on along the minus strand of LNAC01000640.1, from coordinate 400,442 downwards.
ATCATATCCTTTAAAAAAGAGTCTGCCCAACTTCATAGATTTGCAATTAAGGTACTTTAATACCAAGTAAATATCATATGCCATAGCTGCTTCTAAAAATTTTATGAAGAAGAACATCAGGCCAGTATAAATATTAAAATTCATAACTTATATTTTTCATACAGACTCACCCATCATGGATGCAGGGAAACCAAGCAATGCATGAGTAGCTGTGTATGTCCGTGTGATTGTTGACTCACTGAGGGATACATGCCACAGGGATACGTGTCACCCAGGGCACAGACCTTTGACTCTGCTCACAAGGATACTGCGCCAGGGCATGCCAGGACACACCAGAGCACTAGACAAGTCATATGTGCAAGCACCTCGGCCACCTCCGCCCTTGCACATGCAGGGTGCTGTCTAGGCACTCAGCTTTCTTTGCCTCAGTTTCCTTAATCTATTCCAACACTCCCTGCAAAATCACTCTGTCAGCCCATCAGCTCTACTCCCATTTTCTCTTCCCAATCCCTAGTTTCTTCTTTCCCAGTTATTTACAGTGGATGAGGAAGAACAAGATGAAAATAAAGGGGGTGGGAGTGGTATTTCTTAATCTCCCCTGCTCTGTCATCAAAAGCTAAAAAGATCTGCTGTTTTTCTTTGGGATCATTAACTGTACTTAATCAGATTCTCATAAAGATCACAGAGCTACTGCCCAACAGAGGCTGAAAAAAAAACATTTTTATCAACTTAACTGGTTAGAGGTTCATGCAACAGCTGCAAGGTTTTCAGGTTATGCCCCAGTTTTCCCGCTTACCTTGGCTTTCCCATCCTGGGCTGACATATATCCAACACACATGCTCTCTGTCGTGTGGCTCCACAAAAATTCCACTGCCGTGGAAGAGAACACAAATAGGCACATTCAGATCACAGATGGAAAATAAATCTTTGTTTTTTAATAGAACAGTTAAAGATAGCTTTATATTTTAACACACTCAGTTCCCTACTTTCCATTTGGTCCTTCGTAAATGTCAAAATGATTTAGTACTCAAAACTGTGTAATACCATTTACTGTGAAATGAAAAATGTATTTCTTTCTTGTCAAAACTTATGATTATTACATGTAAAATAAATGCTCTTCTGTTTGAGACTTGTAGCCTTAAATACACACATGCAGCACATACTCATACATACAGTATACAGTGATTTAGCACATGTAATATTCCATAACGTAGTTTCCTTTAACACTCACACACACACACACACACACACACACACACACACACACACACACAGTCTTGGTTTCTAAATACCATCATCCATAAAAAGGAACCAAGATTCCTTGGAGACTATTCATTCTAGGGCTGGGACAGAGAAAACATACAATGAATCTGGAATATCTTATTGTGCCAGAAAGTAAGGAAGTGCTCAAAGAATGATGACAACTTATCAAAATGACCCAGACATCAGCCTGAAGAGGCTCCCACTGGCCAAATCAGAGTCAAACTAAGTGTCAAAATAATGATAATAATGAATTTTCACCACCAAATAAAATAAGAAGCAATGATCCCATACTAATGCAAGTAAATGAATGAATAAATAAATGAGGGAGAAGAGAAAGCTTTTCCTTGTAGCAGAATGCCAACTAATAAATATAGAAGAAACAACAGAGTTAGAAAACCATCATGGCAAGGATGCGGAGAAAGGGGAAACCTCCTACACTGTTTATGGGAATGCAAGCTGGTGCAGCCACTCTGGAAAACAGTATGGAGGTTCCTCAAAAAGTTGAAAATAGAGCAACCCCTATAACCCAGCAATCGCACTACTGGGTATTTACCCTAAAGACACAAAGGTAGTGATCCTCAGGGGCACATGCACCCGAATGTTTATAGCAGCAATGTCCACAATAGCCAAACTATGGAAAGAACCTAGATGTCCATCAACAGATGAACAGATAAAGAAGATGTGGTATATAGATGTACAATGGAATACTACGCAGCCATCAAAAGAAACGAAATCTTGGCATTTGCAATGACATGGATGGAACTAGAGGGTGTTATGCTAAGTGAAATAAGTCAATCAGAGAAAGACAATTATCATATGATCTCTCTGATATGAGGAACTTGAGGGGCAGGGCGGGGTCGTGGGGCTTAGGGAGGGAAAAATAATGAAACAAGATGGGATTGGGAAGGAGACAAACCATAAGAGACTCTTAATCTCACAAAACAAACTGAAGGCTACTGGGGGGTGGAAGGGTAGGTATAGGGTGGATGGGTTATGGACATTGGGGAGGGTTCGTGCTATGGTGAGTGCTGTGAAAGGTGTAAGCCTGATGATTCACAGACTTGTACCCCTGGGGCAAATAATAAAAAAAAAAAGAAAAAAAACCCATCATGGTTGCTAAAACTAGTGGGTGACAATTTGAAGAGGAGCAAGCTATTTACATAGTCTCAAAGTATCTCTCCATAAAGTTCTTACTAAGTATAACAAGGGAAGTATAAGTTCACTGTGGAGAAACCAACGAAGCCCCCTTAATCAAATGATCGAAACTCACCTCACCAATTAAGGGAAAATCAACACCATGGGCCTCCTAATAAGACACTGTGGGGCACACCACCACTTCTATCAAACTGCAGAATCCAGACTGCATGAGGAAACACCACACAAATCTGACACAGGAACACTACTAAATAACTGGTTTGAACTCTTCAAAAATGTCAAAGTCAAAACATATATAAAGGAAGTTGAGAAACTGTTTCCATTAAAAGGAGATATGACAACTAAATGAAATTTGTTATCCTACAATTGGTCTGGGGGGTGTCATAGGGACAATATTGATGCAATTGATGAAATTTAAGAAGGGACTGTGGATTAGATAATAATGCTGCATCAATATTAAATTTTATGATTTTGATAACTGTACTGTGATTATTTAGAGGAATGGCCTGTCCTTAAGAAATATACACTGAAGTATTAGGAGTAAAGATAGCAGACATTCATCTCGACTTCACAGCTCAGAAAAAACATGCACATGTTTCAGTGTATGTGTGTGGGGGTGGGGGTGGGGAGTGGGTGAGAGGAAAGAGAGGAAAAGGAAGGAGTGAGGATGGAAAAACAAATGGGGAAAAATAAAAACAATGGGTGAATCTGTGAAAAGGAATAGTGGGTGTCCCGTGTACTATCCTTGCAACTTTTCTGCGAGTTTGAAATTATATCTAAATAAAAAGTTACAAAAGAAAAATCCACATAGATACACACAAAACCTTATCACGTTCAAGTAAATACTTTCAAAATTCTATGCTTTTTTTTTTTTTTTAAACCAGAGAGGGAGACAGACCATAAGAGACTCTTAATCTCGGGAAACAAACTGAGGTTTGCTGGGGAGTTGGAGGGAGGGATGGGGTAGCTGGGTTATGGACACTGGGGAGGATATGTGCTATGATGAGTGCTATGAATTGTGTAAGACTGATGAATCACAGGCCTGTACCCCTGAAACAAATAATTCATTATATGTCAATAAAATTAAAAAAAATAAAACAAAAAATTGTTTTTTTTAAAAGGCATTTTTTAAGTTTTGACATAGTTTTCCAACAAAAATTTCAAAACTCCCTGATAATAAAATTGCATTGCTCAACACTAAACCTTCCGGGTCCCAGGCCAACCATCTGTTTATATCTCTGAGCTAATTAAGCCTGAAGACAAGTGTTTGAGTTGAGACACAACTGTGGGATCAGTGATCCTAGACTCTAAAGGCTTTGCCAGACATGTGGGGAAGAAAGAAACAGTAAGGGCAAAACTGAGTTCCACAGATATGTGGCTCATTCCCTCATCATTAATTAATTATCAAACCTGCCAACCTGCTCAACAGACGCTCCACTGAAGAGTGCAGGAAAACAGCGTCACGCAATGAAGCAAGTTCTCTTCAACAGATGTTTTTTCTTCCTCACACATCTGCTTTGAACTTCAAAAATCTTGAAGTCCAGAACAAGGAACAAGGTCTGGGATATTCTAAATTGCCTAATAGAGCAAAGGCATTCAAGTCTTACTGAATTTCCTTAGAGTAGTGACAAAACAATTGTATTTAAATACAAAGTTAAAGCATTTCTAAAATTGTGACTTCTTACGCCCCATATGTTAAGATGACTCATGATTTAGCCACGGAAAGAAAAATACATGGAAGTATAGTTGATCTAATTATGAAAGTAAAGGATAAAAACATTATACTTTATTTTTTAAGACATAATTGTGCTTATTTTAAATGCATTACTCTCTCTAAAAATGTAGCCTGCTTTAAGGAAATGTAATATATAAAAAATTTAGAATTATGAAACAGGATAAATTGGGTATAGTGGCTGACTTCATTAAATAATTGTTTTTATACTGAAGGGTTTCTGGTGAAGTTTCTAGACATAGTTTAGGAGTTCTTTTTTTTTTTTTATTTTTTCAGTGATCCAAGATTCATTGTTTATGCACCACACCCAGTGCTCCATGCAATACGTGCCCTCAGTTTAGGAGTTCTTAAAGAAAGTAACTCAATGTCTAGAAATTCAATCTTCATTTATTCTTTTCATAAACATTTAATACCAAAAAATGTATTTTTGAAAGTGCCTTGTACTGACACACTATTTTTAATACCTATAATTCAAATATGTATATATGAGTTACTAGTTCAGGTTAACTTGAGAAACTCAACAGAAATCATTTACAATTTATATGATGGAATGCTTCTGAAAAGGAATCCTGTTTATTAAAGTATATGTCTTACTCGGCATCAGAGAAATACAAATCAAAACTACAGTGAGATGCCACCTCACACCAGTCAGAATGGCTAAAATCGACAAGTCAGGAAATGACAGATGTTGGCGAGGATGCAGAGAAAGGGGAACCCTCCTACACTGTTTATGGGAATGCAAGCTGGTGCAGCCACTCTGGAAAACAGTATGGAGGTTCCTCAAAAAGTTGAAAATAGAGCTACCCTACGACCCAGCAATCACACTACTGGGTATTTACCCTAAAGATACAAAGGTAGTGATCCTCAGGGGCACATGCACCCGAATGTTTATAGCAGCAATGTCCACAATAGCCAAACTATGGAAAGAACCTAGATGTCCATCAACAGATGAATGGATAAAGAAGATGTGGTAT